>CM061103.1:470000-837500 GCA_030770545.1 Macropodus opercularis | reverse complement strand
CATCTAGTGTCCAGTCCAAGGTCCTGACCCTAAAGGTAGAGAGAAGAGTCACGGTACCGAAGGCGAGAGAGACCCAGTCAGGGTCCGATAGATAAGGACAGAGCTCCAGGCGTCAGGACGAAGGGGAGCGTTCTGCCGATGAGCTCGGGCAGCTGTCACACTTTTCATTTCTTTCCTCTCTCAGCGATGATGCACTTTCCACCTGAGCAGCTGAACCTGCAGGACACACAGCTGCAGGGGTCAGAGTCGGCCCCGTGGCCCCTGGAAGCCTCTCGTCTGTTTCAGCTCCACTAGCGACGGAAGATGAAAGGAGCAGACGGACGGACGCAAGGTGTGTGAACATGAAAACAAACAGAGTGCTCTGCTGCTCTTCCTCCAGCTCGTCCATCTTTTTATTTCACTTCTGGCATTTCTACAGATAAAACATTTACACCTTCCACATCTAGACACAGTCTAGTCCTTTCATTTTTAATTAGCAGAAAAAGGCTTCAGCAGGGGGCAGACGTGAAGCTTTATTACACACGAGGACCAGAACGTTAGTCAAATACTTACACATATGAAGCGATTCACATCATGTATGACACAGCGCGTCGCGTTTGACTTTCAGAACTGTGAATGTTTGCTCGTCCCTATTTGTCCTGTAGCATCACATGCAGGAACCTCTGTTCGAACTGCTGCAACCATGAACACATGGATGCACTGAGGCGCCTGCTCGCTCACTTCGACGCGTAAACACTAAGAAGATTAACCTGGGAACAAAAATGACAAATAATTGAAATAGTCCCGTTACATGCACATATGTTGGTTTTGGATGAGATCATTTCCAGCTCTTCACCGTCAGCCGTGTACATGGAAGGAGCAGTGGCTGAGTCAGGAATCAGGTTTATGCCCCGTTGCTGTGTTGCCTCCAGTCTTTTTGCCTAAACGCCGCCTGACTTATCCGTCCTGGTGCACCTGTCCAGGCATCAGTGCATCGGTCTCGAGCTCTGCTGCTGAGGTAAAGGGCGTGATCGTCTCCAGGGAAATCTCCGGGTCCTCGCTGGCAGGAAGCAGCAGGAGTCTGGCATTGATGTGAGAACGATCGGAGACCAGCGAGTCCTCGTCGAACTGTGCGCTCACGTCCTCCAGCTGGTCAGAGCCGACGTTCATGGTGCGGGGATGCTGCTGCAGCTGCGCTGGGACCAGCGTGTCCTTGTGGAGCGTCGTGTCGTGGTGGTAGGAAACCAGCTCGTTGCTGAAGTTCACAGCTTCCACCGTGTTGTTTGAGCAGATCCTGTTGCAGCCCAGGATGGTGGCGAAGGCCCGCCGGAAGTCTGCGTTGAAGGCATAGATGATGGGGTTCAGGGATGAGTTGGCCCAGCCGAACCACACAAAGACGGTGAAGGTGCTGTCACTGACGCAGGGCGGGTCGCAGAAGGGGATGGTGCAGTTGAGGACGAAGAACGGCAGCCAGCAGAAGACAAACACCCCCATGATGATAGACAGCGTCTTCAGAACCTTGGTTTCCTTCTTAAAGGACGACTTCAGAGAGGCCTCGTCATTGGGCCTGCGCTGCTGCTGCTGGTTCCAGTTCAGGCCGTGACCTTGGTTGTTCGCCTGCTCGGCCGCCCGCTCCAGAGACGCAATCCGGCGGATTTGGGTCTGAGCGATCCGATAGATCCGCGTGTAGGTAGCGATCATGATGACCACTGGGATGTAGAAGCTGATGAGGGAGGATGAGATGGCGTAGGTTCTGTTCAGGCTGGCCACGCAGCTCTGGGTGCTTGAGTTGAAGATGGTGCCGTTTGTCAGGTTACTGCCGCTGACGACCATCGCTGGCAGCACCTCGTCCATCAACTCTCCCCCCTCCCCGTCTCTGTGCCAGTTCAGCTGCACAGGGATGAAGGAGATCAGGATGGACAGAGTCCACGCCACCCCGATCATGACGAAAGCCACCCTGTGAGTCATTTTTCTCTCATATTTGAAGGGGCTGGCGATGGCCCAGTAGCGGTCCACGCTGATGATGCACAGGTTCAGGATGGAGGCAGTGGAGCACATGATGTCGAAGGCGATCCAGACATCACAAAACGGCCCGAACAGCCACGTGCCAGTCACCTCCGTGATGGCTTCCCACGGCATCACCAGAACCGCCACAAACAGGTCAGACACGGCCAGAGAGATGACGAAGAAGTTGGTAACTTTGGAGCGCAGGTGGCGGAACCGGACCACGGCGGCGCACACCAGCGTGTTCCCGAGCAGCGTGGACACGATGAGCAGAAGGAGGATGCAGCTGATGAGGACGCGCAGCCCGCCGCTGCTGCCGTCCTCCTCCTCCTCCTCCTCAGCGCCCGTCCCGTCCAGCTTCGACAGAACTTCCGTGAAATTACTCCACGTAGTGTCGTTTTCCATTTTGTCTAACGAAACGCTGCGTAAAGGTGGCAACAGGCTGCGAACATCCACAGCCAGCAGCGCTCGTGTCTCCAGCTGCTCCCGATACGCAAAGCATCTCCTGGTCTGTCAATCAAGAGGAGAAGGAAAAGAGAAAACGTGACTCAAGCAAAAAGAAGAAAAATCCCGTTTGCTCGTTTGAACATTCACACGTTTGGATCCGTGGCTCCGCGGCGTCCGTGTCTCCGCGGGGGGAAACGCGTGTGTCCCGCTGTGAGTCAGAGTCATGTCATCGTGACGCGCTCACATTCACCGGCAGGTGGAACCTCCTCGGCTCAGGTAATAGATCTCTGTCCCCCAGGTCAGCAGAGCCGTTGAGCCTGGGTCCTAAACAAACGAGCCCAGTTCTGATCTGAGCTGGGTGAGAATCTAAACGAGATTTATGCCCGAGAGAAAAGGGGTTGGACAGCGTGTGTGCGTTAAGGCGCACAGCTGCTCCTGTCCCCGCATTTAAGCACCGAACAGAAAAACGCCACCAGTGACCCTTCAGACACCGCATGAACCAGAGAAACACCAGGGAGGCCACGGAATGACCTTCATTTCTTTGATAGCGTGCAGATGACGAGAGGCGCGTTTCTTCCAGTCAAGCTGGAACTGTCACGTTTTGGCCAAACGGTGACAGTGACTTCCTCTAATGTTCAGTGGCTTTACTGTAATGTCAGACAGCCGCTCGGCTGAACTTGGCAGCGTTGGGAGCTGAGACCATCAGCAGCTTGGCTCTGGCGACAGGCTGTGACTAATTTCTTCAGATCCCATCGACTGCACGAAGCCGGACCCGGACCCGGACCCGAGGCCTCCTGCCTCAGCAGCTTTGTTGGAGTAACACAAGTAGAACTCACTGCATCATTTCAGAGACTTTCAAATATTATAGATGTTTTCCTCCGTGTTACTTGAGCTGCTGAAAACACACGCAGCCACCAGGTGTCGCCACCTGCCTGCTCGTGTTCACTTGTCTCCCCTCGCATCTATCTACGTGTTTTGCTGGAGGACGTGAACTTTAAATCCCATTGAGGCTCAATGAAATGAAATGAAAAGTGATTCATGTCTTTGAAATCTTTGAAATGAACGTCTGCCTGAAAGACAGAACCAACGGTTTTGTCTGATTTGGAGGAAGTTGAGCAGTAAAACAAAGTCACATCAGGCTTTAATGGCTGTTTTCATTGGACTGTTGCTAAGTGTGCGTCTGCTCCGAATCACAGGCCTCGTCTGAAGGTGCGCGTCTCCGCCGAGGCGTCTAGACAGAGTGTCCCAGTGGGAACTGAACAGGGCGACACTGGGAGGATTCAGGCTCCTTATTACCGACTCTGAAGATTTAAAGTAGATAGGAAAAAGTAAAGACACGTGATTTAATGGGTGGTTGCGTCAGACGAGGTGCTTGTTCAGGTCCAGGCTCTCTGAACGGATCCTGTCCGTCCACTGTTAAACAGACAGATGTGTGATTGACAGGCAGCGTTAATGAAGCGCTGCGTCTGTCAGCGCCCCAGGTAGACGGAGGGAGGTCCTGTCATAAATCCTGCCGTTTGACAGCAAACACGCGGCCAGAAGCCGCCGAGGGGACGCGGACTGAGCTCGACCCGCTCACCACAAGCAGCTCCTGCAACGACCTAAAGGAGAGCTGCAGCGTCTCGTTCCTCTGGGAGACCTTCTCGTTGCTTAGCAACACTCATGATGGGACATCTCTGCTTTGTCATCTGTCAGGATTTTACCAGTTCCCTGCTCTTCATTCTCAGGATGTGTTGATGTTCTCAGGTATTGTTTCTCTACTGGGGCCTCAGGAACGTGTCCAGGTAAGAGACACAAGAAGATGAGGGGAGAGATCCTGACTGAGCATCTGAGCAGAAAGAAGGAAGCTCGGACATAAATATTTACAGTAGCAACAGACTCAAGTCCTCTTGGGAAAGAAAGAGTCAAATCTACTGCTTCATGCTTCTTCTCCGTCTCATGTCCTTAACTAAAGTCCTGAAGCAGCCAAATGAGGCGTTCGCTGCACCTGCCCTGAGAGACTGTGGCCTGAGAAGAAAAACGCTGCGTGGGAACAAAGCGAAAAGTTATAAAAAGCCGCCGCTGCGAGGGTTAAACAAACGCTGCCGCTCTGAAAGCTTCCAGCAGCTCTGAGAGGCTCCGAGCTTTCAGAGCACTTGTTGCTAATAGAGAGATATTTACCCTAACGGGCACAGACAGGTCACTGCACTCAGCAACAACACTGAGTCCGGCTGCTCTTACAGCGACACAGACGCACTGGAAGCGTTTCTGAAGACCGGCCCAGTTTGGTAAATATGAACCATGAAGGTTCTGGGCTCGGTGCTGACCTCACACCCTGCCTCAAAGCATCTCTGCTGCGTTTTTAAATAACGCGCTTCACGCGCTGATGGTAGAACGAGACGTCAGGTGGAGGGTGAGTTTATCAGCTGCTATCTTTCCGTCGCTTCGCTTTAGGAATCGTGCCGCTGCTACGTTCTGCATCTGAAAGTGCGCAGATTTCAGGGGTCTGTGTTCAGTTAATGTGGTCTTTCTTTTCTAGCAACTTTGACCTTTGACCTTTTCCACTGCAATTCTAAAACTCTTTCTGTTCAGGGTTAAGCAGGAGCAGGAGTTAAAGCTTGGATGATCTCGATAACGGATTCCCAGCGAGTTGACGGGTGGGTGGACGTCAGTTCGTGTCCTTTGTTGTTTTCATGCCGGGTCTTTGTCGGGTGTTTGTCTCTGCTGTCGAATTGTGCCAAACATAACAATTTGAAGCCAGTGAAAGGAAGCTCTTAAAACAGAACTGGGCCCGGCCAGGCTCAGCTGGACCGGGCTAAGTTCTGGGTTAAGGGACCATGAGGGCAACACCAACATGTTACGTGAAAAATCAAACGGATCAAATGCGGATCACAGATGGAGTGAACCCTCCTGTGTTGTCGGCTAAGCCAGGCTTTGGGGTAACAGCAGCAAATTAGCCGGAACAACAGCGCCGCCCCGTTGTTGTCATTCCACAGCCAGTTATGCCTGGTGCTGCTCTGCTGGATCCTGCTGCAGTGACACCTATCTTGGCGTTAAACAAATACAGCGAGGTCCTGACCCCTCCGTGTTTGGATTCGCAGGCCGAGAGTCCAGACAGCTGCACAACACCGCGACGCACATATCAACACAAACCCAAGTGGAATGCAGCGCCGGCCCGTTGCGCTCGGCCGCGGGCCCCAGCGTCGCTGCGGATCGGCTGCAGATTCAGAGAGCCGGCGTTTGTACGTGCTAATGAGCTGCATTCGTTTACAGGGGATTAGCGCGTCAGGGGCTGGATTCCCAGAGACGTCCAGTATAGACAGCACTATTTTCTTCTCTTACCCTTCTCCCTTGTGCCCCAATCCCTAACAGATCATACCTGGGGGGCTTTCAGGTGAGGTATAAATGGGCGGAGCCTAAAGCTGAGAGGGCTAAAGCAGCCACCTGTAGCGAAGGCCTGTGTCTGGAGCAGCTCCAGCGCCGCGTCACCGGCTGAGTGTAGCTGCAGCTACCGATGACGTGTGTCCACGCCCACAGGTCCAGTCAGCCAGAATAAGTAAAGGCACCTGCGTGAGCTGGAGCTTCGACGCGTTCTGCTGAATCGCTAGCGCATGAGGACGCAGCAGCGAGGCTTTAATGTGCCGTCGTCTGGGTGTGGCGCCCGACGGAGTTCACGCATCAGCTGAACTCTTGAACTGTACTGTGGTATGTGGCAGACAGTCAGACAACCAGCCCGTCAAAGGCAGCAAAACTCTGCCTTAACAAGTCTGATAATAAAAGAAATGAGTTTTGGAAGCTGCTGAAGTCGCTGACGTTTTGACCTGGTGGTTTGAACGGCTGTCCAGTAACTCCGTCCTCCTCACCAGCCTTTCTCGTCTGTGTGGACGAGGCGAGCGCTGCTGACCTGCTGCGTCCTCCTCAGTAAGAGGACAAACTGTCACTGCTCTGGAAAGTTTACCTGGACTTTCAGAGCATTTGTTTTATTGCTCTCTGCAGGAAACCGCCGGAGGTGGGACTTGGTCAAGGACGCAGGTGAAGCTGAACGGGCCGAGCCGATCTCAGGGCCCGGCCCGTTCAGCTTCACCGGCTTCCTGCCTGCTCTTGTTCCTGCCTGTCTCTCTGAGCGGCTCTGAGCTCTGCAGGCGGTTTTCAGCTCCTGGAGGCTGACTGCTGGAATGCTGCCATAACAGATGTTGTCTGACAAGGCCAATAATTATCTGCTGTGCGGCTGGATGTCCGTACCCGCTCGTCCTCCTCCCTCGAATCCCTCTGAATCCCAACCACCTACAGAACGTTTCCTGCGAGTCCACTGCACCCACCTCTTAACTCGACCTGCTTCTAATAATGCATGATGTCACCGCTTTTGAATTATTCACGTTGTCATCGCTTATTTAAAGAAAACATTTTATAAATAAATATGAGCAGACTTGCTGTAACACACCACTGACCCGAACTAGTGGGTTCGTTTTCCACGAAAGGCCGCTCATTATAATAATGAAGAGTTCTCCCGGTGACCTGCGACAAGCGGCCATTTAGAGAAATCATTACTGACGCGTATGTTGTGCTCTCAACCAGAACGCAGCCCACACCGGTCCAGAGAGGTCAGGAGGTCAAGTACAGGAAGACTGCGAGGCACACGAGGAAGAAGCCCAAAGCAAAGCAGTTGTTCTCTCATCCTCCGGTTTGACCCGCTTCATGTGTTTAATGGGAATTTATTGATCCATTTTTAAGTAAACTGGCTCCAAAGGAACTCGTTCATGTTTTCATTCCTGAAGTCAAACAATGAAACCTTCCTACTCAGCACATATGGCAGCGTAACGTTCAATTACAAGCACAGAGAAGAGCAGCAGGACTGTAGCGCTGTGGTCTGTCCAGCGATAGAAATAAACCTAAAGAAAACACAGGCTGGGGGTGAAGGACTGCGACACGCGGCCTGAGGAGCTGATGTTGGCAGCCGAGCGCTGTCCAAGTCGTCATCTGACCCCGTTTTCCCCCTCATTTCGCAAATCGCTGTCCCTTATCATGGCCGAGAACTGCATCTGAACCAGAAAACACTCAAGCGGGAGCGGAGCCAGGGCTGTTTGTAGCTCTGAGAAGCAGCACAAAGAGCTTCGACAGGACGGAGAGAGTCAACGGATCAGGTTGACCCTGGTCTGCCCTGGCTGCTTATGGCTTTTACACTAGAGTGGGAATGGTTTCGACAAGAGTCCAATCAGAAAAACATGGGATCAAACCCCAGAGCCTCAGTGCGCGTTGATTATCTGGAGGCTTTTATTGTCCGGCATCATTCCACCTGTTACTGGTGAATTCTGCTGAAGCAGCCTCCAGCTCTGCAGGCCGTAGTGGCTTCCATGTGGCGCCTGTTAAAATGCTCTGCTCCCTGAACGACTTCAACCCGAGCGACAGGCACCGTTGGCCCACGTTTGTTTGCTGAACTGTGTCTCTGGTTCCCATGCACCCTCCCATCAGCTGACCAGTCGCTGACCTGTGCCGCCAGTGGCACCGCAGTGAACTCTGGTTCAAAGCCGCGTTCACACCGACTGAGCGGCCATCACATAACGACTTTGGCAGCGCCACGGAGCCCTGCGGCGGACATAATTAGGCTGGGCTGTCGGTCAGGTGGAGGGTAGAGCTGCACGGAGGCTCCGGGACACTTGGTCCGCCTGAAGTGTTTGGACCTGTTGTTGTTGTCGTAATCCATCATTTGTCTTTTTTCATGATGTGGTACCAAAAGCTTTTAGCGAGGACACGGATCTGCTGTTTCCACTTACACTGCGGATGGTGACGCAGCTTTTCGTTGGGCTGAGCCTGTGTTTATTAGTGTTGAGACCTGCTGTCGAGCTGGTCGCTGGAGGGACGAGCACCGAACGCCAAGACACGACTCTGCAAACACCAGACTGATGTGGTTGAACACCTTCTAATTTACTCTTTACATCAACTGTACAGCAGGTACATTAGAAACAGTGAATGCACGACAGGGCAAATATTTACAGACTCCTTAAAGTGGAGAAAGTGCTGTCTCCTTCCACAGATCCGTCCCTACGTCCACACAATCTAGTCCTAGACGAGACTAATAATAACATTAAGAATGTGCCTCAGTAGATGAATTCTTCTATATCCTAGCAGTGAAAGCGGGTTTTGGACTTTACGTTACAGGTTAGTTCCTCTGTGTTCACAATAACAACGATACATCTGCATTTTAAATACAGCTTATTCATAAGCTACTTCATTTAATACACACACAATCACGTCACATTCGTATTAAGGTAACTGAGAACTGGTTGAAGTTCGCTTGTGTGAAGCTCAACTTGAGGCCGAAGGCTTTAATCCGTTCAGTAGGAAGGGAAATGAGGCCGAGCACAAACGTTTGACCTGCGTTTCTCACTAATGGGCGTCTCGAGCCTCTAGTAAAGGTGGAGCTATGTAAATGACTTTCGTTACGCCACTGAAGAGACGAAGTGCTCCAGACCAACGGCGTCGGCCGCCTCCCCGTCCGCGGGTCTGACCTGGCAGCGTGGTTCTGTCTTTCTGCCTGACGCAGACTGTGTGAGTCTGGGTCTAAAGCGAGTGCTTGTAGCTGAAACGCACGTGCAGCCCATTGACTGGATGCACGATGGGCACGGTCTGCATCTTGGGGAAGTTCTCGGTGGCCAGAGTCCACGTGCAGGTCCCGATCAGTTCCACGGCCAGCGTCTTGAGGATCGTCTGTGCCAGTTCTTTGCCCACACAGCTTCGCACGCCGCCACCAAAAGGCACGTAACTGAACCGAGCTGCCCGGCTCTCGTCCCGGTCCGGGCCAAAGCGGTCTGGGTCAAACAGCTCCGGGCTCTGGAAGATAGCTGCAGTCTCGTGGGTGTCGCGGATGCTGTACATGACGCTCCAGCCTTTGGGAATCTGGTATCCCTGCGAATGTCAGTAGAAGTTAGAGACAGAAAGGACTCGTACACGTCTTCATTTATCACGTTTCTGGCCCAGAGAATTGAGTTTTGTCAGTGATGAGCAGAAAACAGCACCATCTGCAGACAATGAAGGCCATTAAAGCTGCAGAGTTTTTGTGTCTCTGTCCGGATGCATCATCTGCAACTATTCCAGGAGTTTAAAACCCAGTCAGGGAAATATTCCTGCCTGTCACTTACGTCTAATTCGAATGTCTGCAGGGCGGTTCGGTAGCCACCAGACACCGGAGGCAGGAAGCGGAGCACCTCTTTGACCACACAGTCGATGTACCGGAGCTGGCTCAGCTTGTCCAGGCTCAGGGACGGTATGTGAGACTGGGGCCGCGGGGAAACGCTGTCATCGCCGCGACGCCCTCCGTTCAGCAAGCGGGCGTCTTCCTCCTTCTCCACGGAGACATCTGATTGGCTGCGAGCGTTATGCGCCTCGTGCCCAAGCCCCTCTGCCTCCAGCTCGCTCCGGGACCTCTCCGCCACCGCTGGGTGGCGAAGAAGCTGCAGAACCAGCGACGTGGAGGCGCTGGCTGTGGTGGAGTGGGCAGCGAAGATCAGCTCTACGGCCGTTTCCTGCAAATAGAAGTAGATGGATGAACACGATGAGGCGGCAAACTGTCGTCTCATCGCGTAACTTCCGTTTGGTCGGGTACCTTGAGCTCCTGGATGCTGAGCTGCTGGCCGTGCTCCTTCGCACTGGACAGCATGTAGTCAAAGGCGTCGTAATATTCCCCCTCCGTCTGCTGCCACTCCATCTTTTCCTCTATGATTTTCTCCATGTTGGCGTGTAAGATTTCTCTGGCTTTTATTCCCTGGGCAAAGAAAAGTCATTTATTACTGAGAATTCACCAAAGAAATGAGTTTCTTCATTCTAAACATGATGATGATAATACAACTAAAAATATAACACAAATAATAAAAACAAGTGATGATGTGGTACCTTGCGAAGGCCACTGAGCGGAGCGTCGATGGGAAGCGAGAACAGGTTGTTCATCAGCTGCTCAAAGATCTGAGCCAGGTAAACGACCCGCTCCTCCTCCAGCTGCAGGCCCAGCAGGACCCGGACGGCGATGCGGAACGTCAGCGACCTGGAAGCGCTGTACACGTCGACGGCGCCCGGTTCTGAGCACCACTTGGCGATTTCAGACTTGATGACGTCCTGCAGCCGAGGAAGGTAGGACTCCAGAGCCCCCCGGCTGAACACTTTAGCCAGGATCTTGAAAAGGTTGAGGAAACATAAAAGGTTATTACCTGCTACACGGAGTCGACACCTCTCAGTAAACAGTCCGTAAAGAGGAGGAAGGGGTGCGATGGCTCAGGACATGATGGTGATGTCACTGCTGCCTCCACTCACAAGCATCGGTGCCAAAGATGAGAAGAATTTTCTCTTCACTGTTTAACTATTTAGTGTTTTCACTGTGGGAAACCAAACCAAAGTTGCCTGATGTGTCTACGTGACTCCTAACAGCCGAGACCCGTGCTCCGCTCGTGGCCCGCTTTGCCTCTTAGTCATGGCACAGCTTCTGCTTACTTTTCTTTTCTTCTTGTGTACGTCTCCAACGGAGTTGACCAGGGTGTTGGGTCCCAGGATGATGCGTGTGCTTTGGGGCCACTGGGTGCACACCAGGCTGTGCTCGCCCAGCAGGATCTTGCGGATGTTTTCGGCGCCCGTCACCCGGATCACAGGCTTCCCCAGAAGGTGGGTCTTGAACACGTTGCCATGACGCTCTCTGCGTGAGATGTGGAAGTTTGAGCTCTGGAGATTGAAGAGAGAATACGTCAAGTGAACAGAAGTCACATTTTAGTAACGACTACTGAACTCGGTGACGAACGCCGGGGGTGCAGAGGCCTGGGTTGCCTTGCTCAAGGGCACATCCGGTGACCGAGACCAGTGTTTGGACCTCGGCCGGTCTGGTTCTAGTCCGTCACTGTGCATTCGGTCACTGCCTGCCTCGGCACCACTGATCCCATCCTGTTCACCCACCCATCCACCCTCAGACTGCGTCGTGGTCCTGGCTGCTCCCTGTAGTAGTTACTTGATTTTTAAAGGATTCGTGTTTTCAGTCTTTTATTTTGTTGTAACAGACACGTTTAGCTGATTTGAAACGGGAGGTGTGTGAATGTGACTGAGCTGTGAGATGGACTCGGACATGGAGGGAACGAAAGAAACGTCTGTTTGTGTTGCACAGGACGGAATCCCGCGCCAAGCATCAAGTCCGCGCACGTCGCATGAACAGAACTCAGACTCCACAAGAATTATCAAGGTTCCGCGCTCGCTCTCGTTTGATCCCAACACGCGGCAACCTCCGGTGTCTGTAACGTCCTGCAGTCCGGAAGGTAAACGTGAAAGCCAGTAAAAGGCGTCGTATCCCTCCCGTCTTACCTGGAACAGCCAGTGTAGCGTCTCCCCCACCACCGGCCAGCCCATGGAGCCGTTGGGCAGCGGCAGGCTGCTGTTTTTGTCCCGTGTCAGGCTCCAGCGGAGGCTCCACAGCTGCCGGGTCAACACCAGCACCAGGAGCGCAGACAGCACCGAGGTGAGAGCAGTCGCCAGGGCCGATAACACCCCGAACTGTGCCAAAGGAATCATCTTCCCAGCATCCACGTGTGTCCGTGCGTAAAGGCGCGTCAGTCCTGTGAAATCTGTGCAGATAAATCATAAACAAATTAGTCTGCGTGGGTTCATTTGTTCTGTACCAGGAAAGGACAGAGTTAAGTGACGCGGGCCCTTCACATGACAGCACAATGTCTAACGGTGGCCTGGTGTTTGACTCCAGAGATACGTCTTCATCCCGCTGCAGAACGAGGAGAAGCTGTCAACTATTCCAAATAGTTTTACAGGCTTGCATGCGCCGGCTTGTCTATGGGCTGAGCGCCTTCACGGTCCGGGGGCTCGTCTGGACTTCACGCGGTAACGGCAATAAGCAAAGGTGCCATTTGAACACAGGCGGCCGCGAACAGGGCGCGCGCAAAAAGGTGAACAAACTCACTAATGGGTTTCTAGGTGTCATATAATAATTAGCAGACCTACCTCGGAGCAGCCTCGTCGGCGGAGCTGGGTCGCTTTTGGTTTTACTTCAGCCTGTCTTGCTCCTCTGTGCGCAGTGCGCAGCGAGCGGGCTGCGGGGGGTTTATAAAGCCTGCGCGGCGTGATCCACCTTCACAGGGTGACGTTGGTGGAATATGCTAAAGAGGCTCGTTCATTCCTGTCCGGGTCGGAAAGAGAATTTGAAAAAAGGAAAGAGGGTTGGAGACGCAGCGGTGCGCGCAGAGAGAGGGAGAGAGAGGGGGGAGAGAAAGGAGAGAGAGAGAGAGAACCCTAACCCTAACCCCAGAGAGAGAGAGAGAGGAGGGAGAGAAAGGAGAGAGAGAGAGAGAGAACCCTAACCCTAACCCCAGAGAGAGAGAGAGAGGAGGGAGAGAAAGGAGAGAGAGAGAGAGAGAGAGAACCCTAACCCCAGAGAGAGAGAGAGAGAGGAGGGAGAGAAAGGAGAGAGAGAGAGAGAGAACCCTAACCCCAGAGAGAGAGAGAGAGAGGAGGGAGAGAAAGGAGAGAGAGAGAGAGAGAGAACCCTAACCCCAGAGAGAGAGAAGGAAGAGAGAGAGAGAACCCTAACCCTAACCCCAGAGAGAGAGAGAGAGGAGGGAGAGAAAGGAGAGAGAGAGAGAGAACCCTAACCCCAGAGAGAGAGAAGGAAGAGAGAGAGAGAACCCTAACCCTAACCCCAGAGAGAGAGAGAGAGGAGGGAGAGAAAGGAGAGAGAGAGAGAGAGAACCCTAACCCTAACCCCAGAGAGAGAGAGAGAGGAGGGAGAGAAAGGAGAGAGAGAGAGAGAGAGAACCCTAACCCTAACCCCAGAGAGAGAGAGAGAGAGGAGGGAGAGAAAGGAGAGAGAGAGAGAGAGAGAACCCTAACCCCAGAGAGAGAGAAGGAAGAGAGAGAGAGAACCCTAACCCTAACCCCAGAGAGAGAGAGAGAGGAGGGAGAGAAAGGAGAGAGAGAGAGAGAGAACCCTAACCCTAACCCCAGAGAGAGAGAGAGAGGAGGGAGAGAAAGGAGAGAGAGAGAGAGAGAGAACCCTAACCCCAGAGAGAGAGAAGGAAGAGAGAGAGAGAACCCTAACCCTAACCCCAGAGAGAGAGAGAGAGGAGGGAGAGAAAGGAGAGAGAGAGAGAGAGAACCCTAACCCTAACCCCAGAGAGAGAGAGAGAGGAGGGAGAGAAAGGAGAGAGAGAGAGAGAGAGAACCCTAACCCCAGAGAGAGAGAAGGAAGAGAGAGAGAGAACCCTAACCCTAACCCCAGAGAGAGAGAAGGAAGAGAGAGAGAGGGAGGGAGAGAGAGAGAGAGAGAGAACCCTAACCCTAACCCCAGAGAGAGAGAGAGGAGGGAGAGAAAGGAGAGAGAGAGAGAGAGAACCCTAACCCTAACCCCAGAGAGAGAGAGAGAGGAGGGAGAGAAAGGAGAGAGAGAGAGAGAGGGAGGGAGAGAAAGGAGAGAGAGAGAGAAAACCCTAACCCCAGAGAGAGAGAAGGAAGAGAGAGAGAGGGAGGGAGAGAGAGAGAGAGAGAGAACCCTAACCCCAGAGAGAGAGAAGGAAGAGAGAGAGAGGAGGGAGAGGAGGGAGAGGAGCAGTTGGCACCGACGGAGGAAACCTCAGGTGCAACCCCCTGCAGGCTTCCAGAGTTTAGGAGGTGGAACAGGCTGAACTATCCTATTTTATTTATCCACTGCTCTCTGCGGAACCAACTGTTTGTTTATCTGTTATTATTTAGTTGTTTATATGCGACCACAGAAGTGGCGCGACCCGACTTTTAAGCACGTGGGACTTTTTATTAGAGCTGGACTAGAGGTGACATTTCTCCTCTTGGGCCCAGTTCGGATTAGACGGAAATGTCCTGGTTCTAGACGAAACGGTCCGTTAAACGGACTTTGTTCTGTTGGATGCGCGCTTTACGGGCTAACACGGACTCGAATCCGAGCTGGATCTGAACTGCAGCTGCTTTCGGTGCGTTGTCTCAGGAAGGAGCGTTTGCTCTGGGCCGCTGGTTTGATTTAGGCCGCGGCTCCTCAACCCGCGAGGACAAGAAGAACGAGAATAAATCCCAAAAATAATATGAGTCACCAGGAAGAGAAAGGCCGAATAATAATATTATTATTATTATTATTATTATTATTATTATTATTATTATTATTATTATTATTATTATTATTATTATTATTATTATTATTATTATTATTATTATTATTATTATTATTATTATTATTAACAATTTGAAATAAATACTTTTTTAATCACATATCATTTTAACACAACTAAAGCAACGTGATCTAGCGAGGCATCTGTATATTCTGTTAGTGCATTATTATTATTATTATTTTGCTTTTTATTTTTATAACATAAAAAAGTAATTTTGACTGACGGGTATTCCTGATTTATTTGGACCAAATTAGTCTTACAACCTGAATGGTTACAGCTTTATTAATTAAATAATAATTAATAGGACATATTACATCTTTTATATTTTTAAGATATTAAAATTATAATAAATAAATGAAGAAGCAGGAGGTGGTATCGTGTGCAGCAGATCTCTGTGTTTGTGTTTAACGTACAATTCACTGTGTTTCTGTCTGTGATTAACAGCAGGACAAAGAAAAGGTTCAATCATATTTTAAATTGATAATATATATAATTATAATGGCATTTTAATATTAGCACATAATAGTTGCACAGTTGTTTTTTGTTTTTTATTAATTAATCTAAATTTCATCTTGGAGAGAATAAAACTGGCAGCAACACTTAAAAATATCAAGTGAGCTTTTGATTACAAAGTCTGAATTTCTGCTCTAAACGAAATATTAAAATTAATCTTAATTGGTTTGTAAAAAAATTATTGGAACTTTATGAGCGAAATGACTGAAGATTCATGTGTTTGAAAAATAATGTCTGCTTGGAAATGAGCTGTGGACACCAGGCACTAATCCTAATCCTGAGCTTTTAAAAGCTTCATCCTCAGCGTTTTGGTTTCACCCTCAGATTCTCTGGACACTGACCCAAAATAAATCTGTTTGCTCCAAGACAGAAACACCTGGGAGCAGCACCAGACGGGTTGAACGGAACCACGTCGCTCCGAATACATGAAGGAACAAACTGTCCTGACAGCTCGACTGTCAGTCTGAGCCAGAGGCCTTTCAACCACTCGGCTAATGTGCCTCCGATCTTTAAGGCCGTGCCACAGTCTGGGCTCATTCACAGGCAGGTCAAGATTCAAAATGATTTTTAGATCCATTGCAGATTAGTTTAGTTCCACTGAATGTGCCGACTGGTTCCCAGGTTTCTCGGAGAGCCTGGGTTTTCACGTGCTGCGTTTAAGTGACCTCGTCCACCTAATAACCTAAAGCTCAGAGGAAATGTGTTCTGTGTCCCTCCAGCTTGACTCTGATGCTGACACTGCTGGACACAAGGGGTCGAAGCTGGTGAGCTTGGAGGTTCTACATGAGCTGGTCCAGGGGTCCAGCTGGATGTTCTGGCCACGTCCGCATCCTCCAGTCGGATGGAGCGAGTCACATGAAAGTGTTGTTTATTCATCATCTGTCTCGTGTCTGAACACATGAGCTGTAAACAGTAACCAGCACCTCCTGTGTATCCATGTTTATCCACTGACGGCACCTGGGACCTCTGACCTCTGACCTCCTGACTGCTCACAGGCTGCTATTAGCAATGCAGCTCTTTACTCTGCAACACTTGTAACTCAACGAACAGTCAGCGCCAGAGTCCTGACGAGCTGTGGGAGGATGTCGACGAGCTAATCACGCTGCAGATCAGAGCGTGTGCGTCGTGTGTGTGACTCAGTAGAAAGTGCTGTAATGTAAACACTGGCTGAGCCTGAGGCAGCGCTGCAGCTCGATCGGAAGCTTCCCTGTGAACTGAGTCTGGTTAAATACGAGCTTGTGTGATGGTGTGTGTGTTCGTGGTGCGAGTCTGTGTGTGTAAATGTGCCAAATGGATGTTTATGTGTAATTAGTGTCCTCAGCTCTGACTCAGACTCAGGTTAAGAGGTTGACGCCCTCAGACTCTGGAAGGAAACCTGGAAAGTCTTGGCTTGTACAGAAACCTTGGTTTGATACAGGAAGCTACACCGGCTTCAGTTCTAATCAGAAGCCATAACTGGAACTGTGTCCAGCCAACTTTGAACAACGAAGATGAATTTAGTCAAGTGGAAGGTGACGTCATGATGGCAGGACTGATTCAACACGACCAGGCGATCCAACGATTCCTCCTCATACAAGAGCTGAAGCTGGTTGGTTCGGTGCCATCAGCAGCATCTTTCCAGCCTCAGCTCGACTCGGAGCCGTTACTGGGTATCAGTGATCGGCGAACACACGTCAGCGTTCAGGGCGAGGTCTCGCACTGTAACGTTGACTGTTGCCTCACACCTCTGTGATCTGTAAGCGCCGCCGTGCCGACATGCTCACACTCGCCGCATAATTAAAATCCCGTCTAGTCAGATGAACTGTCCAACATGGACGAAAGCTGGTTTCTAGAGCTCAGCTCGTGTGAGAAGCAGGTCAGTCAGTCGACGTTCACAACGTCTCGTCATGAACTGACAGACGTGTTTTGGTTGTTGACCCTGTGATCGCAGACTTCCTGTCCTGTTAAAGAGCACGAGTCAAGGGAGCGGCTGTCACTTTACAACGGAAGCGCCGGTCGGGATATTTTACACCGTCTTTCCTGGAAACCCAACACTCCAACGAGCAGCTGAGCAGCAGGAGGCGAGAGAGTGAAAGTTTTCACTCGCACCCTGGAGACGGTAGAAGATGAATGAGGGAGGCAGAAGAGTGCAGGGCAGGGGTGATAATGAGGCAGCAGGGGTCGTCATAGAGACGCCTCATCCGTAACTTTATCCATCTGTCATCACCGGAGGAAGACGATCAGATGCAGAAGAATCCTTCCTGACGTACGCTGAATAACTCCTAAAAACAAGGAGGTTTTAATCTGGACAAGTTGTCAGAACAGAGCACTGATCCAGACGCGCTGAAGTTAAGGAACGGCAAGAAAACTGTAGAATGTGTCCAGCTAACGAGTCAGCGAGTAGCGAACCGCATCAGCCGGTTCATGTCCATGAACGGCTCTGTCTTCATGACGCGATACGATCACCACCTACACCTCAGACGCTCATTATTCAGGCTGTGAGCAACTGTTGCTGAACTGGAAACAATTCGAGTTTAGCAGAAGTTTTTCAGCATCGTGCACAAGGTGAAAAAAACGAACACAACAAAAAAAAGCGTCGTCGGACGACAGAGGAGTGAATCCACAACAGACGGGCAGGAGGCGAGGAAGCCAGGCGCACTGCGTTTGACCCTGGGGGCAGCCTGGGGGTGAGCGGCGGCACCAGGACTACCGGTGGTCCGCTTCCTTATCTTTCAGGCGAAGCGCCCCGCCGCGCCAGCGAGCCCGGGGTATCGGGTTCGGGCTGGGGCGAAGGGTCGTGACCTCAGCTGGGAACAAGAGCTACTGTTCTGCTCCACTCGAGCTTTTAAAAGGAAGGAGAGGAGGCAGCGAGGCGAACGCGCCGCACACCGGGGCCTTATGTAACAACAGCACATTCGGACCGATTCAGTCCTGCTCAGCTTTAAAACCCAGGACATACGAGAGGCCGAGTCTCTTCTGCTGGTGACTGGGGACGAGCCAGCTCTGCCACCGAGCTTCGTCACGTCTCTGAGCCTCAGGGCTCAAATACCTGACGGAGGGAAATGACCACTCCACTGATTACCTGAGCGTCTGTGAGGTCGCTGCCTTTGTTTACTCTGAGGAGGGAGTAAACAAAGGAGGCAGGAAGTGTCCTTTATGTCCATGCAGCCCTGCAGTCGCACGCACACACAGACCACCTGTTACATGAACACGCCCTCAGGCTACAAGTCGCACAAACTCTCTGGTAGTTGCAACAACTGCATGAAGCTCGATGGATCAGTCGACGTGTGTGGGTGAATTTTACGAGATGAACCACCAAGTATTTTCGCTGTCGTCCAGGTGAAGCGACATAGCAGCGTTCTCCCCTTTCATCAGTGCCAGCAGGCTGTAACAGTCCCCAGCCTTGACTCCGGACGGATCACCAGCAGCAGCCTGGTGCCAGATGGAGCCTTTACAGCCGAAGCCAACGTTGTTCGAATTTGTAGACACAGAAACAGCAGCAGAGCCCGGATGAGGCCGTGGTGGAGTGTGATCGTCCGCTGGCTCCGGATCGGCATCGGTAGCTTCAGGTTGGAGCCGTTGTGGCCGTTCCTCGCTCCGTCCATCTCTCTCTCAGCAGCCCGTCCTCCCCCTCTGCTCCCTCACCCGGTTATCCTTTACAGTAGGAAACAACCTGTCACTAGTGACTTATCTGCTGTCACTCCCACCGCTCCGCCCGGTCCGGTCCGGCCCGGTCCGGCCCAGGCCAGCCCCCTCCCCCACACAAGTTCACCTTCTCATAGATATTTTCAGAAAGTGAATCCAGGTTTAACCATGTTCAAGTATTGCATTTATAGCGTCACTTTGAGCTGACACCTCGTCTGTGCGTGGTCTGAAGCTGAGGACGTTCAGGTCCGTGCAGTCGCTCTGTGCTTAGAAATGACACATGCTCACAACCCGCAAAACCTGACACGCACACACAACACTCTCCCTCTTCATTCCAGGCTCTTCTCCAGTTCCTGCCCCAGTGACCTTTGACCTCCATCCATCAGCGAGGCGCTACCTGCCTGCGGCTGTGAGCGCCTTCATTTCCTGTGCGGTAAAATCGTCCGGCAGCTACTTTGACAGCGGGCAGCGCCTGACGTCGTCAGTTATCCATCAGCTAAACACTGAGCTTCTCACGCCAGTCACACTCAGTAGCAGCGTGTGTTAGTGGACGTGTCGCCAGCAGCCTGACGTCTCACAAGCGGGAAAATTTGCTGATTTTTGCAGGAGCTAAGAGACGATGTCATACAAGACATTTACAGAGAACACGCTTCCGTGATGGATACAGACCCAACAGGTGCCTGAAGACCTCACACACTGACTGGACTCCGTTCTCCAAGCGCGGGCGGTTCTGATGCACATCCCCCTGGACTGAACACAGGTCACATCCCTCCGTCGTAGTAACGCGTTAGGATCCAGAATCTGAATGTGGTCATTCAAGAGTCAAGTTTCACCGGAAGTTTAATGTGGAGGAGAAAGTATTATGAAAAGATTCAAACACACAGGACCAGTGGGTCCATATTAAATCACAGCCTGTGTTTACTCGCTTGGACGGAAGCTGCTCGTCTCCATCTGAGTTTGACCTCTCGCCATAAAAGCGTCACAGAGACGTCTACCGTTACGCCGAGCCGTGCCCCCTAAAGTGGCTTTAATGGTCCGGCAGCCTCCGCCCGCAGCAGGCGGATGCGTGATCAATGCATTTATGGGTAGTTAGATTAACTGTACGAGGCGAAGCAGCGGCTCGGCTCAGACTGACACAAACAGATGAGGCGAGCTGCAGAAAGGCTGAAACAATGAGGAGCTGCCCCACCTCACCCCCTCTGGGGTAATTGTATTGGAAGCAGGCTCAGTGTGTGCGTGCGCTCTCCCCCGCTGGGTGAGGGAGGGGCAGCATCACCACGGACGGACAGGAGGAAGGAAGTTTGGCCAGCGGGATAAAAGCCGACTTAATGGGAAAGTAAAGCTGGAACCGACTCGGTCCCGCTTCCAGAGTCCAGCTTGGTTTCGTCTCCGGGTTTCCCGGCGGGTCTGACGCCTGCGGCTGCTTCAGCAGCGGGACCTGGATGTTCACGCCCCTGAAGCGGCGACAACGGTTTCGTTTTGTGGAGCTTCTCAGACGCCTCCTCATCAGCAGAAGCTAACTGAACTTTTCACCTCATCAAGCCAACTGACTGGTTTCTGCACCATCGCTGCTGCTCAGGTTACACATGACACAACGTGTAACTACTTAAAACCAGCCGCGCGTCTACGTGCAGCACAGAGAAGCGAGTTCTAGTCCTGAGGCGACGAGCTGGTTCTCACCCGACGCCACATTCGCAGCATAGTTGAGATGGAGGCGAGTCGCGTGGGATCAAGGCCAGAAGGAGCCAGACGTGAAGCTCAGGTCAACCTGGGACAGAAAAGGAAAAGCGAGGCAGGAACTGCAGCACAGGTCCCGCGGAGGCCGTGGTCGGTGCTGGCACTCGAGGGACGAGGTGTCCGGATGAAAGCCTCCATTAAATCAAGCGTCCGGGAGCAGCCTCACGTCTGGCTCCGCTCGGCCGTAACACGATTACAGAGCAGCTTGATGAATCGTCTGTCGCACGCAGTTAAAGCAGACATTAGACACAGAGGACGTCACACACACACAGTGACTCCACGAAGAAGACAAAGGAGGAGGAAGAAAGAAAGACCGGAGCAAAGCGAAATCACCACAGAAAGCCACCTACACCACCTACACCACCTACAACACCTATAACACCTACACCACCTACAACACCTACACACCTACACCACCTACAACACCTACAACACCTACACACCTACACACCTATATCACCTACAACACCTACAACACCTATAACACCTACACCACCTACACCACCTATATCACCTACACCACCTACAACACCTACACACCTACACACCTATATCACCTACACCACCTACAACACCTACACACCTACACCACCTACAACACCTATAACACCTACACACCTACACACCTATATCACCTACACCACCTACAACACCTACAACACCTATAACACCTACACCACCTACACCACCTATATCACCTACACCACCTACAACACCTACACACCTACAACACCTATATCACCTACACCACCTATAACACCTACACCACCTACACCACCTATATCACCTACACCACCTACACCACCTATATCACCTACACCACCTACAACACCTACACCACCTACACACCTATAACACCTACACCACCTACACCACCTACACCACCTATATCACCTACACCACCTACAACACCTACACCACCTACACACCTATAACACCTACACCACTTACACCACCTATATCACCTACACCACCTACACCACCTACACACCTACACCACCTACACACCTACAACACCTACACCACCTACACCACCTACACCACCTAAACACCTACACCACCTATAACACCTACACCACCTACACACCTACACCACCTATAACACCTACACCACCTATAACACCTACACCACCTACACACCTACACCACCTATAACACCTACACCACCTACACACCTACACCACCTATAACACCTACACCACCTACACACCTACACCACCTACACCACCTATATCACCTACACCACCTATAACACCTACACCACCTATAACACCTACACCACCTACACACCTACACCACCTATATCACCTACACCACCTATAACACCTACACCACCTATAACACCTACACCACCTACACATCTACACCACCTACACCACCTACACCACCTATATCACCTACACCACCTATATCACCTACACCACCTATATCACCTATAACACCTACACCACCTACACACCTACACCACCTATAACACCTACACCACCTATATCACCTACACCACCTATATCACCTATAACACCTACACCACCTACACACCTACACCACCTATAACACCTACACCACCTATAACACCTACACCACCTATAACACCTACACCACCTATATCACCTACACCACCTATATCACCTATAACACCTACACCACCTACACACCTACACCACCTATATCACCTACACCACCTATAACACCTACACCACCTATAACACCTACACCACCTATATCACCTACACCACCTATATCACCTATAACACCTACACCACCTACACACCTACACCACCTATAACATCTAAACCACCTATAACACCTACACCACCTATAACACCTACACCACCTAAACACCTACACCACCTACACACCTATAACACCTACACCACCTACACCACCTATATCACCTACACCACCTACACCACCTACACACCTACAACACCTACACCACCTACACCACCTATAACACCTACACACCTACACCACCTACACCACCTACACCACCTACACACCTATAACACCTACACACCTACACCACCTACACACCTATAACACCTACACCACCTACACCACCTACACCACCTATATCACCATCTATAACACCTACACCACCTACACATCTACACCACCTACACCACCTATAACACCTACACCACCTATATCACCTACACCACCTATATCACCATCTATAACACCTACACCACCTATAACACCTACACCACCTATAACACCTACAGCACCTACACCACCTACACACCTAAACCAACTAAACCAACTAAACCACCTATAACACCTACACCACCTACACCATCTACACCTATGCCACCTATAACACCTACACCACCTACACACCTACACCATCTACACCTACGCCATCTATTCAGTGTTGATGTCCATTTACGGGACTCGTGTTTTGAGTCTTTTGTCTCAAACTTCTTCTGCTGTTTCCGTCTCTTTCGGTGCAGGGTCAGAGCGTCACCCAGTAGGGGGACGACAGGGTCGACTTCGGCGCAGGTACGAGAAAGCTAAACAAGCCGAGTCGAAGCTTCTGCAGCGTCCGGCCGGCTTCTTCTTCTTTTTTTGTGGACTCTGCTGACACATCCTCCCAGACAGGGGTCAATCATACACCCAGTCAATGCATTCCTTCCTTCCCCCTGAGCTTCTGTCTTCCTTTCATTTCCTTTCTTCTGAGGGGGTGGAGGAGGTTGCTGTCGCTGCAGCTTGAGAAAACAAAAACCCTGGAAGAAAGAGGAGAAGAAGAAAGAGAGGCAGCGCCGAAGTTAACGTGAAAGACTTTTTTCTGGGCCGTCACAAGCGGCTGGCGTGACCGAGAGCTTTCATCGCGGGCCGGCCTGTCATTCAGCGTGATGAATGAGCCGCTCAGGGACCGGCAGCGCTCTGAAGGAGAAATATGACTACACCTGCTAATTTCTTTAGTATCGAGCTGGAGGGAAGCAGCTCCGTGTGTGTGTGGCTCAGCCTCATGCATTCAGCTGTGAAACGCACTTTTGATTGACACTCTGCTTGTCAATCTAAGGCCAGACCAGAGTGTGTGTGTGTGTGGCAGCTGGGTTCCTAAAGCTGTCAATCATTGCAACAATGTGCTCCAGGGTGCCGCCCCCTGCTGGTGCCTCGGTCTTTGTGGCACACAGTGAGCGCTGACCGCTGGACTCATAACCTCCTCTCACCTCATGTCCTCTCATCCTCACCGTCATCATTACAAATGCAAAACTTAGGATTATGCTGTGACACCGTGGGGCCGCTGAGGCCTGAGCTGCAGACTGACAGCGGGAGTCGAACCAGCAGCTTCTGGTGGACGTGATGGCCGGGCTTGTCCAGAGATGAGTCAGCTGCTCAGATGAACTCGTCTCCTGTGTGTAGATGTGACCGTCCTGGATGACGCAGCCTCGGCCTCCAGACGGACGGACGCAGAGCCGCCGAGGGGTCTTTGAAGAGGAGACGAGATGATCCGGGATCACAGAGATTGATGTGGCGACACACAGCTTTTGAAACCAAACCCAGAGTTGTGACAAGTGGTAATTAGCAGCATTTGTGTGTTTACGCTCCAGCTTCCCAGAGTCTGTGGTGTAGCAGGGACACGTGCATCATCTCTGTAACTTCTTTCTTCCCACAACAAAGCTTTGAAATCCAACCGAACACTAATCAGTGTAGCACCCAGACTGCGGCCCAGGCCCGGTCCATGCGTCCACGATCACCAAGCTACCAGCACCGCGGTGCGTTCAGGTCCCACCTTCTGTTTCTGTTTCAATGCTACGCCAACCTATGAGCCCAGGAAACAGAGGATGAGAGAGTGAGGAGGAGCAGGAGGAAGTGGAATCCTCACGTATATCCAAAGCACATCGAAGCACGTTGCTTTACAGAACCTGCTGCAGAACCTGAGCCAACACCTGCTCAGGTCAAAGCTGAGCGTCGTTCTCCAGTGAGCTCCCCGGCGGGAGCGGATCTGAGCACCGAACCCACGCTAAGCACAGTAATTGTCTCTTTCCTCCTTAACAGGATTAGAGCCCAGCGGTGGGAGGGTTCAGGCCTCCAGTCAACCGTGCGGCTGGAAGTCGCCCGAGGACGCGAAGGAGGCCGAGAGGCTGGAGTGAAACCCGTACTGGTGTGACGGTCATCACGACCTGACCCAGATGCACTACACCACCTACACCACCTACATCACCTACATCACCTGCAATACCTACACCACCTATATCACCTACACCACCTATAACACCTACACCACCTACACCACCTATATCACGTACACCATCTATATCACCTACACCACCTATAACACCTACACCACCTATATCACCTACACCACCTATAACACCTACACCACCTACACCACCTATATCACGTACACCATCTATATCACCTACACCACCTATAACACCTACACCACCTACACCACCTATAACACCTACACCACCTATATCACCTACACCACCTATATCACGTACACCATCTATATCACCTACACCACCTATAACACCTACACCACCTACATCACCTACACCACCTATAACACCTACACCACCTACATCACCGTCACCACCTATATCACCTACACCATCTATAACACCTACACCACCTATATCACCGTCACCACCTACATCACCTACACCATCTATAACACCTACACCACCTATAACACCTAAACCACCTACATCACCTACACCACTTACATCACCGTCACCACCTATATCACCTACACCACCTATAACACCATCTATAACACCTACACCACCTATAACACCTACACCACCTACACCACCTATATCACGTACACCATCTATATCACCTACACCACCTATAACACCTACACCACCTACACCACCTATAACACCTACACCACCTATATCACCTACACCACCTATAACACCTACACCACCTACATCACCTACACCACCTATAACACCTACACCACCTACATCACCGTCACCACCTATATCACCTACACCATCTATAACACCTACACCACCTATATCACCGTCACCACCTACATCACCTACACCATCTATAACACCTACACCACCTATAACACCTAAACCACCTACATCACCTACACCACCTACATCACCGTCACCACCTATATCACCTACACCACCTATAACACCATCTATAACACCTACACCACCTATAACACCTACACCACCTACACCACCTATATCACGTACACCATCTATATCACCTACACCACCTATAACACCTACACCACCTACACCACCTATAACACCTACACCACCTATATCACGTACACCATCTATATCACCTACACCACCTATAACACCTACACCACCTACATCACCTACACCACCTATAACACCTACACCACCTACATCACCGTCACCACCTATATCACCTACACCATCTATAACACCTACACCACCTATATCACCGTCACCACCTACATCACCTACACCATCTATAACACCTACACCACCTATAACACCTAAACCACCTACATCACCTACACCACCTACATCACCGTCACCACCTATATCACCTACACCACCTATAACACCATCTATAACACCTACACCACCTATATAACCTACACCACCTATATCACCGTCACCACCTATATCACCTACACCATCTATAACACCTACACCATCTATAACACCTACACCACCTATAACACCTACACCACCTATATAACCTACACCACCTACATCACCTACACCACCTATAACACCTACACCACCTACACCACCTACATCACCGTCACCACCTATATCACCTACACCACCTATAACACCTACACCACCTATAACACCTACACCACCTATATCACCTACACCACCTATATCACCTACACCACCTACATCACCTACATCACCGTCACCACCTATATCACCTACACCACCTATATCACCTACACCACCTATAACACCTACACCACCTACATCACCTACATCACCTACACCACCTACACCACCTATAACACCTACACCACCTATACCACCTAT
Organism: Macropodus opercularis; assembly: GCA_030770545.1. NCBI lineage: Eukaryota > Metazoa > Chordata > Actinopteri > Anabantiformes > Osphronemidae > Macropodus > Macropodus opercularis. The sequence goes on along the minus strand of CM061103.1, from coordinate 811,105 downwards.
AACACCTACACCACCTATATCACCTACACCACCTACACCACCTATATCACCTACACCACCTAAAACACCTACACCACCTATATCACCTACACCACCTAAAACACCTACACCATCTATAACACCTACACCACCTATAACACCTATAACACCTACACCACCTATATCACCTACACCACCTACACCACCTATATCACCTACACCACCTAAAACACCTACACCACCTATATCACCTACACCACCTAAAACACCTACACCATCTATAACACCTACACCACCTATAACACCTACACCACCTACACCACCTATATCACCTACACCACCTAAAACACCTACACACCTATATCACCTACACCACCTACAACACCTACAACACCTATAACACCTACACCACCTACACCACCTATATCACCTACACCACCTACAACACCTACACACCTACAACACCTATATCACCTACACCACCTATAACACCTACACCACCTATATCACCTACACCACCTACACCACCTATATCACCTACACCACCTAAAACACCTACACCACCTATATCACCTACACCACCTAAAACACCTACACCATCTATAACACCTACACCACCTATATCACCTACACCACCTAAAACACCTACACCATCTATAACACCTACACCACCTATATCACCTACACCACCTAAAACACCTACACCACCTATATCACCTACACCATCTATAACACCTACACCACCTATATCACCTACACCACCTAAAACACCCCTATAAGGCCCCTGTGTGTCTGATGAACGGCTGCTCCATCCACCCACGTCCGTAACCAGCCCAGAGCCGCTTATTGTTCTGTGAGCCTCTGTGAACCCGATATGATAATAACAGCACGTCAGATCAGACAAATGAAGATTAATGTGAGGTGTCATAGTAACAGCAAACCTGATGGAGACGGCAGGACTGAAACTGCCTCGGGTGCTGCGGTCTCTGCGTAGCGAGTCTGCGTGGACCCGGGTCTCATACACAGAAGAAGAAGAAGCAAAGAGCCAGTGTTCGCTCTGCGTCTACGCCGCCTGGCTTCACGTGGACAGAGAGACGCTCACACACACATCACACGTTAATGACACCAATTACAAGCAATTACTCAACATCTCTGGTGCCGCTGCCTCTGGCTGCGTTTAAAGCGCGTCGATTCGGAGGCAGGTGAAGTGACCTGAAGGCCTCACACTGAGCCGCAGTAAATCAGCTGTCAGCTCAGGTACGGACGGAGAATTAAGGCCTCACGCAGGTGAAGAACACAGTAAATATATATACAAATAAACCAAAGACAAAATAAAGACACTGAAACTACTGAGTTATTAGTGTGGAAGGTTTCATATCTTCACTCCGAATTAAATATTATTATCACGTGTTGCTGCAGTTTTCTAGTGAGGACGTTTAATGAAGGGATGTGTTTACATCCTGGTGTCTTCAGTTCCCTGTGAGACATAAATTAAAGGAGCCTAATTACAGTGTGTGGTTTTAGCGGCAGGCTTAATCCCGGCAGACATTCAAACACAGACTAATCTTATCTGCTTCAACAAGCTTCAGATTGATTTCATCCACTATGCAAATCCCCCTGATGGAGCTGAGCTTCTGTAAATGTTTGACTTGGTGATTACGGAGGCTGGAGGTGGAATCCAGACCTGATGCAAACATCTGTGGGGAGACGTCTAATGACATTCAGTCAAATGACTGATAATGGAGGCAGCCTCGTGTCGGGGAAGGCGAGGATGGCAGGGATGAAGTCAGCTGTAGGATTAGCTCACCGGAGGATTAAGGGATCTCTGCGCTAATGAGTGAGGTGATCAGTGCTATCAGTTCTCAGTGCCAGGTGCCGATCACCTCCAGAGTTTATCCTCCAAGCAGATAACATCCGCTGGAATTCCAGCTCCACGCTTGAACGGAATGTGTGGAAACCAAAGCTGCAGCATCGTTACTTTAACTCCGTAACCTGGCAGCAGCCGTCGAATCCACTCTGGCACCGTTTAATGCTGGGACTTATTTAGGGACAGTATTTGTGAAAGCTCCATCCATGTGAGGTCGATGAAGTCTCACATCGGACCCACAGTGATGACACAGTCCAGATGTTTTCAGCCAGATGCTGCCTCCTTCCTCCACCGTTGGAGGCAACGGTAGAAATGTGAGCGCCAGCGAGCAGGGAGGGAGTCGGTGGCTAAACTCAGGCCGCTTGTGTCCAAGTGTTTACACAACAAACTCTTCAATTAGCGCGAGGCGACGGCGGCTGGTGGCGCTGATTAGCAGAGCGGCGGCGGCGGGTGGCTTCGCTGGTGGAAGGTGGGCGACCTGCGTGAAGCGGCATCTAAAACACGAGATGAACGAAGAACGTCTGTTACACGACTGCAGGGAGCTGCGACCATATTAAAACAGAGCAAAGAAGACGAGACTTGTTTCACATTTCTGCAGACAGAGTCACGGCCCATCGCCGTCGTTGTGTGTTGTTTGCTTTCTGCACCTCCAGACTGCGTTTGTTCTGGTGGAGCTGGATCTGCGGTGTCACAGACGTCTGGCTCACTACGCCGCTAATTAAAGAAGAATAAAACCACTGCTCTTACTTTCAGTTCTTCAGTAATATTTGTGGCCAAACAAAAGGTGAAGCTGCTTCCAGCGGCGTCTGCAGAGACACGAAGGTGATTTAAAACGTTCTCGTGTGTCTGAATCACAACAAAAGAAAGAATGTGAAGGATTCCTGCGCAGAGGCAGCACATCCACTCTGGACTCGCAGATTTGTTCTTACCTGTCTGCCAGAGGACACATACCTGCTTTGTGAGGATGTGTACACACACACACGATTAGTCTGGATCCTCCTACCTGTGCTTTTAGGTGTTTCACCTGTTTATCATCTCAGCTCACTGACAAACTCAAGCCCAGCCCAACTCAGGATGCATTCACTTGCTTTTGAGGAGCCTTTCAACCACGTAACAGGCTAAACACCCTGAAAGACAGAAGCACACAACAGAACATTAATACTGAAAAATGAATCCAGTAGAAAATGCTGTGAACAGCTGTAACAGTATGTTGACACCTTTGCATAACCAGGCCTGAGGGGAGGTTCAGGGACTCATTCCTGGGCAGGGCGGGTGCTCACCCACACTGGGGCTCAGATGTAATTTTATGGAATAGGCGCATGATGAAACATCTTTGAGTCAACAAACTCTTTCAGAGTGACTCACTGGAGCAGCGGGCACCAAAAACCGTGGCTGGGTGGTGGTAAGGTCGTGACCTTTGCTGCAGGCTCCACCCCTCGGCAGCGAGGTGGCGGAGGGTTCCTCTTCTTCTTCCGTCCTCCCTCCTTCTCATTCTTCCGTCTGTGTTGACTTTGGGCCGCAGCCTCCATTCTGCAGCGAACGCGGTCTGAAGCCGTTTATCGCTGTGAAAACACAGACACCTACACCTGCCGCTGTTTCCTGAGGAGCTACTGCCACGACTTGTCAGTGCGTTACTCCCTTCACGGACTGAGACGTTTACAGCAGTGTTCAGGGTCAGATGGATCATACTTGGAAATATTAGCCATAGTTGAGGCTGAAGGTGATTCCTGCTCCACTCCTAACTATCGTCGTGAAGCCTTGTTGGTCCCATATTTAGATCTCGACAGACCGTTGCTGTCGCGGTTGTGGAGCTTTATGAACATGGACGACATCAGTTCCCGCTCAGCAGCTTCACCACACGGTCGCTGAGTGGGGGAAAGTCTTTTCTTGCTGAGCTCTGAGGATTCCAGCGCGGCCCCTCTGATCCCCAACAAGAATCGGCCCCATTCTTATCAGTGGCATCGTTATATTTGTCTGTGGGATTATAGCAGAACAAAGGTCGCGTCAAAGCTTCGGGACCTGCTTCCCTCCAGCGATCACTTCTCCTCACAGCTGTGGTCTCAGTCGGGCTTAAAGGTTCATCGCGTCTTTGCCTCTGCGGCTCCTGGGCCTTTTGTACGCAACCTTGGGAGGTTTTCTATCCAGCTTGGGGAGCTACATAGCCGTCAGCACTTGGGCTCCATGTAATTAGTGTTGGGGTCAGAGGTCAAGGCAGGATTTAAGCCTGAGACCAACTTCTCGGTCAACAAAACCTGGGTACCAGATCTCCCTGGACTCCATGGCAGGAGCCATGAGCAGAGCACCGTTGACAGACCCGAACACAGCGCTGTCCGTCAAACACCGCTGGAGCAGGAAGTGGAGCGTTTAGCAGCTAGAACACTTCTCATCTATGTCACCACGTGGCTGGATTACACAACAGATGGAGCTCAGCACACCTGCAGCCGGGAGGCAAATAACTGAGACACACATAAAACAAGGAAGCACATTATCAGTAATCATCGTAACGAAGGCAAAATGTAAACACACATCACACAGAGGAAGCTCGTACCTGCGCCCGCTTTCACACGCGCCTGAAAGCCTGTAATTAATGTGTCACAAGCGTCTGAGTGCACAGAAAGTTCAGCAGAGGTTTGTTCCTGCAGGTGTCGGAGTGTCAGCGCACAAACCGGCAACACAAAGACGAAGCGGGGCCGAAACCCACGGTGCCCCCGAGCCAGACCTGAAGATCGTGCGCGTTTGTTTTGCTGGGATGTTCGGCCACATCACGGGAAAAGCCAGCGCGCCGATCAGCCGCGGACCCGTTTCGACAGCTCCAGCTCTGCAGGTGGTGCTGCCGCTGCTGTGCTGGAGGTTCGGGTGGGGAGAGGCTTCATTAAGTGAACTCATGAAGTGTGTGAGAGGTCAGAGCCCACGCAGCGCTGCCTAATAAGACCAGCACCACCCTCTGCTCCCTCCAAGGCCCCTTCACCCATCAGACACTGGGCCTGTCAGTTAGCATCTCGGGCCTCCTTACTGGTTCTCTGTTCCGCACCAGTAAGCCCAGTAAGCCTGCCTGCAGACCACCAACCACTGGATGCTGTGTGAGCGAGCTGGGTACGACCAAAACAACCAGGCTCCGTGTCGTTCTTTGCTCTTGGTTTCTGGCTTCGCGTCTCACCTGCTGCCTCCTCAGACAACCAACGAACTTGGTTCTTTCTTTTGTCCACTTGTGTCTCTCTGTGTTTCTTGCAGATGAATTCCACCTGCCTTCCAGTGCCTCAGAGGGGAATCGTCATCGTCAGTGGTGGTCTGTCCTTCGTCTTCAGTAGGTTTTCTGTGGCTTCAGGGTGGGACAGTCCACAGCATATGTGAGCCCCAACGGTGCTTCACAGTCGGTGGAAATCAAAGAACTCGTCCTCAGTGCCTCAGGGAACGAGCTGGACCCGAGTCGCATTCATTCGGTGGATGTGAATTATCTGTGTAACTGCAGGACAAATAAGAAAGCGGAGCAGTATTAGTGCTGGTAAACATCCAGACGCATGTTTGTCTTGTTAACACGCCTGTTTCCTGTCGTGTGCAGCACCTGGCCCGGTCCGCTGACCTCGCACACGCTCGGCTGTCCCCACTCTGTCAGGCGCCGGCAGCTCGTCTCTCTCCCCACGTCAGAGCTGATGAAAGCAGCCAGAGAAGCCGTCATTAAGCAGCGCGGCTTGTTTCCACAACAACGTACCAGTGATTATTAGGATGCTTCCTGCTTCGCCTTCCCCACAGAAACGAGACCTTAAAGACGGACGTTCGGCGCCATTCACCTCTGAGGCGCGATGCGTTGACAACATTGGAACAACAGCTACACAACAGCTGCAGGAAGTCCGTCCCCGCGTCTGGAGGCTGACGTCGCACAATCCGTCACCTCTCAGCTCCAACACGTTTACCTGCAGCATACAATCGTTAGCATACTTTAAACTTTATTTATGTTGTGCCATCTAAAGATAGATGTTAAGCAAATAGTCGCATCTTCCTCCTTTGCTCAGGTGTCATGAAGATGAATCTGTTGTGTCTGAATCTATGTAAAAGCAAACATCGCAACCACCCGCGCTGCTGAGTACGAGTCTCTGAGAGCAGCCGAGCAGCGACGACTGGGCTCACACCGGGTCTGGTTGCGTTTCCCAGAAGCTGCTGCTGCTGTCACCCAGCTCCTCTCCTCTGCTTGTCGTTGTGTTGTGTTGTGTTGTGTTGTGTTGTGTTGTACGAGGTCAGCAGCAGGTCAGCTGTTAGCCTTTCCCACCTTTAGCCACCTCTAAACAAGACTTTGCCTCACTCACAGAAAGACACGCAACAAACCAGACACACACAGACCAGACAAACAAACCAGACAAACAAATCAAACACACACAAACCAAACACACAAACCAGACACACAAATCAAACACACAAACCAAACACACAAACCAAACAAACAAACCAGACAAACAAATCAAACACACACAAACCAAACACACAGACCAGACACACACAAATCAAACACACAAACCAAACACACAAACCAAACACACACAGACCAGACACACACAAACCAAACACACACAGACCAGACACACACAAACCAAACACACAGACCAGACACACAAACCAAACACACACAAACCAGACACACACAGACCAGACACACAAACCAAACACACACAGACCAGACACACAAACCAAACACACACAAACCAGACACACACAAACCAAACACACAAACCAAACAAACACAGACCAGACAAACAAATCAAACACACAAACCAAACAAACACAGACCAGACAAACAAATCAAACACACAAACCAAACACACAAACCAAACACACACAGACCAGACACACACAAACCAAACACACACAGACCAGACACACACAAATCAAACACACAGACCAGACACACAAACCAAACACACACAGACCAGACACACACAAACCAAACACACAGACCAGACACACAAACCAAACACACACAAACCAGACACACACAGACCAGACACACAAACCAAACACACACAGACCAGACACACAAACCAAACACACACAAACCAAACACACAAACCAAACAAACACAGACCAGACAAACAAATCAAACACACAAACCAAACAAACACAGACCAGACAAACAAATCAAACACACAAACCAAACAAACATAAACCAAACACACACAAATCAAACACACAAACCAAACAAACACAGACCAGACAAACAAATCAAACACACAAACCAATCACACAAACCAAACAAACACAGACCAGACAAACAAATCAAACACACACAAACCAAACACACATAAACCAAACACACATAAACCAAACACACACAAACCAAACACACAAACCAAACACACAAACCAAACAAACACAGACCAGACACACAAACCAAACACACCTAAACCAAACACACACAAACCAAACACACAAACCAGACACACACAGACCAGACACACAAACCAAACACACCTAAACCAAACACACACAAACCAAACACACAAACCAAACAAACACAGACCAAACAAACAAACCAAACACACACAAACCAAACACACATAAACCAAACACACACAAATCAAACACACAAACCAAACAAACACAGACCAGACAAACAAATCAAACACACAAATCAAACACACAAACCAAACAAACACAGACCAGACAAACAAATCAAACACACACAAACCAAACACACATAAACCAAACACACATAAACCAAACACACACAAACCAAACACACAAACCAAACACACAAACCAAACAAACACAGACCAGACACACAAACCAAACACACCTAAACCAAACACACACAAACCAAACACACAAACCAGACACACACAGACCAGACACACAAACCAAACACACCTAAACCAAACACACACAAACCAAACACACAAACCAAACAAACACAGACCAAACAAACAAACCAAACACACACAAACCAAACACACATAAACCAAACACACACAAATCAAACACACAAACCAAACAAACACAGACCAGACAAACAAATCAAACACACACAAACCAAACACACATAAACCAAACACACATAAACCAAACACACACAAACCAAACACACAAACCAAACACACAAACCAAACAAACACAGACCAGACACACAAACCAAACACACCTAAACCAAACACACACAAACCAAACACACAAACCAGACACACACAGACCAGACACACAAACCAAACACACACAAACCAGACACTGGTTAGGTGAGTCTCCTGCGGATAGACCGTTAGCAACACGTTAGCATCTGCTGTTGGTGGAGGAGGGATGTTCTGGTTCTGGTTCTGGTTCGGTAGCGCGGCTGGATGATAGCGGCTAATGCTGCTGGTCATTTCCAGCTGAGGCTAAAGCTGCTAACGTTAGCTGCTAACGTTATCTGAGGGACATTAATTGAAGTGTGCTGCACGGTGGCTAAAGCTAATCTAGTGACATCTGGCGTCTAATGTTCTAATTCATGTGAATTCTCCTGATCCACAAAGATTTAAACCCAGATCAAGAAAGTCACTTACGCCGCTGATAATACAGAATAATGTTTAGTGGTGCTCAAATTGGATGATCTGTACATAGTCTGATGAAATGTTTGACTTTAAAGGCAGATATATTAAAAGTGCTGTTTGTTGTTTAGCAGCAGAATCAGTAGCTAATGAGATTATTATGGGATTTCCCATCAATTTAGCCAAGCGCTGTAACAGGATTGTTGCTTTTTGGAGTTTAGTTTAATCGTGGTTTCTGGATTTTTAACTCCTATTTATCTTAGTGGATTCATAGAAACATGTCAAAGCTGTGAGTAGAAACGATACCAAGATGCATTTTTCTGAAGTAAATCGCCTCCTGCCCTCCAACTGTAACTATTAACTATTCTTTCAACAACTGAATGAAAATTAATCTGTAAAATGAAGTGGCTAAAACGTTGAGATTAGATTCCCTTCGGCTCAGCGTTGGCATCTTTGCTTTAGACTTGGTTCATCACTGCAGTTTGTGTACAACCGTGTTTTTTCCAATGTTAGAAACCTGAAAGTGCCACTCAGGCCTGTAGTAGATTATGACAGTGTGTATCTGTCACGCTTCACCGTTGGAAGCAGGAATCTGCTCCATAACGTGTAGATGTGTCTCCCACAGAACAGAACAGTCCGAAGAACTCGTGGCTTCGCTTTTGAGCGATCGTGTTATCGATTAGCCCTCATGTGTTTGGCTTGGGGACGTGTGGACGGTCCAGCGTCCTCCTGCTGGTACCTGCCGTCTGGTTGTTTTCGGCCGGTGACACCCTGGGTGTGCCAGCTGGGAGTGGATGTGGACTCTGGGTTAACAGCGGGGCTGATTAGGCCATGTCCTGCTGCTGTCATTAGGACACTATGGAGACACATCGCAGCTAATTGCCTCAATTTGGATGAAGCCCTGTGACGGCCTGCTGGTGAGGAAGGGCACACACAAGGTCAATTGTCCTGCGCCTGAATGCTAAACTCACTTCTGATGTGTTATGATTGACCGAGTAGACACTAATGAACAAGGAAGGGTCATTATTTCGGGGTTCAGAGAGTACAGAAACCACAACCAAGCACAAGGAGCCTGTTTTCCGCCTCGGTGCGCTGAGCTTAGTGAGCAAAATCATATCATTTCAACTTTCGTCATACCAACGTAAGCCCCTGTCATCAGGAAAATGACCTGCTATAAAGTGGTTCCCATGGAGTTGGTGTTTGTCTTGTGACCCATTCATAAAACAAGCAATGTGAAGTAAAGTACAGCATGTGCAGCCTTATATGTATAACTCCATATCTGAAATTACACATTAGAGGCCAAGGCTTCCTGTACAGCTAAGTGTTCCAGGGATAATTATGTCTGACCGGTTATAGCAAAAAGATTATATTTGAATAGAAACCCGAGTAAGACTGAAGCAAGAAGAGCAAAGAGAGAATGTGGACACAAGCTTGTGTTAATGAAGAGAAAAGAGACGACTGAGGAAAAGCGGCTTCAGTTTAGCTTTTACTTTCTCTCCTCTTGGTTTCGACTTTTATTAATGTTGGACGCTTTTATCTGCTTCACACCAGAGATGCAGGATCCTGCAGGAAACGGATCAAAAGGAAGGAAAACACTCAAACTCATCATTAATGATAAAGTCAGCATCAGTGAAAAAGCATCAACAACTGAAGCCGTTTTATAGTCGAAAAACACACACAACACGCTTAATTATTTACATTTAACTTATGAACATGAGCGATTTTTCTGTCATATTTATCATATTTCCCAGAACCTTGTAAATAAGCAGATAAATAAGGAGTAAACACATAATATAATATTACACTTTTTGCAACTGTTTTGTTTGATAATTGATTTCATATATAAACCACAGAAATCTGAATCTATAATTGCATTATAATGAATATACAGAACAGTTTTTATTAATCACAAGATGTTCTTTAGTTACACGCTTCCGTCTGAACGTGATGAGATGCAGGAAGGGAGAGGAGACGTGAATAAAAGGAGGCCAGAAAGAAGAGAGCTGCGTTTGTTCCACGCTGGAACACCCCTGGTGGCATGTTCAACCGCTGAAGCTGCTAGCCAATCGCCTCTTCCCGTTTGCCCTGTCACCCGCCATCGTTGGGGTCAAAGGGCGCTGTTCCCCTCATTTAATGAGCCCCCACCCCTCCACACACAAAACCCACTGCGACGTTAAGGAGAAAGGGACTTTCCTCCAGCAGTGTCCTGTAAGCGGCTCTTTTCGAGGCCTAGCGAGCCGACGACGTCTTGCTCCTTCCGAAGCCATCAGTTAGGGTAAAAGACGTGCAGATGCTCGCTGCCAGGTTCCCGTCCCCTGGTGGTAACTGTTCACCCTTGTAATCAGATCATGCCTGCTGAAGGGTCAGGAACAAAGACATGCAAATTGTAATTAAATGTGCAGCGTTGGGATAGGCCGTGTTTGATCGCTGAGCCCTTTCATGCCCCCTAATCACTCCTGACAGCTCCTTCCAACAGATTCTGTGACAAACTTCTCAATTCAACTGAGGGGATTTTTGAACTTTGCTTGCTCCTGCGGCCTTGGCTCCGGGTCTGTCAAACAATTCAAATCAATGACCCAATTGACCAGTGGTCCCCTTGTTGATAACCTCAATGAGCTCTATGTTGCCATTCATTGTGTCAGAGGGCTAAATGCCGATAGCATTTTATGGTAATTAAACACTCGTTTGGTTCCTGGGTTTGAATACAAACACTGGAGGTGGGGGTCTGGAAAGCACGGGGCAGCGCTGGAGGGATGCAGGTGCAGGGGAAGGATGGAGGGATGGAGCGGAGGAGGGGCCGCCGAGGGACGGGTACAACCGCGGGACTTTCCCACCATCGTGGCCCGGCGCCACCGGCACACTCATTAGGTCATTACAATAAGAAAGGAGGCATTTTTTGTTTTATTAAAAATCTCATTAATCCCACAACAAAAGGCACGTACTGACCTCATTGGTGCCCCTGTTATCTGAATATGCCTTTACATAATGGCGTCTAATTGCAACTCGGCGCCTAGTGGCTTTCCCTCCGTCTGACCCGGTGCTACTTGCTAAAGGGAACTGGCCTCTCAGGGTGACCACTGACCTAATGGGAATGGGCTCCGAGTTTCTGTCGCGGCTCAAGTTTCCCCAGGTGACCGTTCAGGCTTATCACCTAGATTCGGTGTAAAACTGTCAGCATGTTGTGAGCAGGACGTTAAGCAGGCGTCAACGCACTGGAAGGTCCAAACGTTGCTTAAATGTAGTTTATTTGCTTTTTTGACCATGAAACTACTGAATAGCTTCATATTTTACACGAACTCAAGCATATTGAATAGAAACTGATGAGCTCGGATGCGTGGCCGTGACCTTTGAGGGGTTTCCTCTGGCTGCGAGTCTTAATCCTGTGAGTTTGGACGTGTGCGAGAGTCAAAGAGCTGAAGCCGCTCAGTTACTGGGCAAAGCTCTTCGGACGGCGCCGGACTCGTGCTCGCAGGACTCTCCTGTTCCTGTTGTGTGACGGGAGCAACAGTTCATGTGGAAATGAACGGAAGGTTACGGCTGGCGTTGATGGATAAGGGCTCAGATCAAAGCAGCAGGAACGTCATCAGGTACAGAAGCTGATAAATCAGACACTGCGTGGACGACTGCTTCTCTCTCGTTGGAGCTGGAGTCGCTTGAGAGCAGATTCCTTCTTAAACTTGACCTAGAAGTGTAGAAATGTGATCCTTTTTGTAAGTGACTTCAAAACACGAGTTATTTAACTTAAAATGAAAGCATTGAAGCAGTTTGACAGATTCCAGATGTACTTTCTGAAACCTGACGGAAACTTGTCCCTGTTGACTCGCGTTGCAGCAGGTTCAGCAGCCTGACAGCCGGCGGTGACGACTGGGCCGTCTGCAGACCAAGCTGCTGGTGAAGGAGTGATGAGTGGAGGAGCTCAGAGAGATGAGTGATGCTTCCACACGTCCCAGGGGACTGGAAACTGCAGCAGCCGAGCTCCTGCTGGGGGCCACTCTCCTCAGTTCATGGATTAAAGCTTAAATCAGTTCATATGTTATTATACATATTTGCATTCTCTATTCAGATTCATTGTTAAATGTCCCAGATAAAAGAGGAATTTCTATAATTAAAGACATGAGACACAGGGAAGCAAACGGTACAACAGTGATGATGGAAGTAATGAATGTGCTGCGTTTATAATGTTCCGTGTGTTGCATTCATAAAAGAAGACGTCTATAAATGTCATGTTAAAGCAGACGGTTTTATTTGTGAGTGTCCAGTTTGGCAGGTTTCTTGCTGCAGGCTCTTTCTCCATCCTCCTCCTGCCTCCTTTGTCCTGACCTCGGCCTCCCCGCCTCCCGCTGAGGGTTCCCAGAGGCCCCCGGCACTGGGCTCCTTCTTCCCCTCCAGCCCCACCTCCACAGGAAAGCCCCCGGACTGCTGGCAGACAGCTCCACAGATCCTTCTTACCTGAGCTCCCGAATGTGGCTGCTGCTCGTCTGCGCCGCCTTGACTCAGATTCACTGCAGTTCACTCGTTGTCATCAAATCAGGTTCTTGATATTGAACAATTTACCTGAAGGAGGCGCTGATGTGTCTGAATCATCACTGGTTAAGCTTGAACTGTAAATAATAACTTAGTTAATATGGTTTCAGTAAGTCTGCTTGGTTCAGATGACGTAAACATCTTAGTCTGTTTAAATGATCGGCTTCTTCAAAGTGTACGTTTGTCCTCTAGAATCACTTCAACCCTTTAGTTATTTACCTGTTAAAGCAGTTGATGATAATTAGCATTTTCTCCATGGAGATTTTATTTTCACTTAGTCCTTTATCCAGCTGCTTTCATGGTGCAACGGCCTGATGTTGCTCCTGGTTCTGTTAAATCTGGATGTCAGGCTCCATCTGGTGCCCTGAGCTGTCACAGCAGCGTGACCGAGCCTGGACGCGTCTCGTTTCAGTCCCAACCGCGCTGAACGTCGTCCTTCCCTCCATTATCGTCACATGATTATTTATTCTTTCCTTCTTCCTCCTGGTTCTTGGGAAGCTAAGTCCACCTCCAGCGCTGAAAAGGCTGAAGAGGTAAAGTTGAAATCTGAACCTCTACGGATACATTCATTTAAAAAAATTAAATGAAATAAACCTGTGAATATCACCACAGGTTTCAGCAGAAACGCATGAATTTCCATCCTCACTAGGTTTGGTGTTTGGCAGTGAACTTACTGTTTTTGGTAGAATTCAGATGATAAATGTACAAGTAACAGTTTGCTTTGAACCAGAATGAATCGCTTAGTGTTCGTGTTACAGCTGAGTAATTGTTCGACTGCTTTATGTGTGACAGGCTGATAGTGTTGCTGTAATTTATGCTCGTCTCATCGTTCTGTACAATTAACTAGTATAATGTAAAAAACAGACAAAACCAAGATGCTGATATTTATTTACACATTTAACTGGTGGCAGATATATGAAATCATATTTACATCACCTGTAAGGCATTATGGAAAAACACTGTACAGTGACGTTGGACAAAAACATAAAAACCAATTAATGAATTTACATGAAAGTATAAAATACAACAGAAAGCAACGGTAAAATCTCGATATCGATCGATAATCTGGAGTGAGGTGACCGACCTCCTGCCACAGACTCTTAAACCACAGCCATATTGCACTTTTAATTTGAAAGTGGAGTCTGTAAAGAGAGAACGTGAGAACAGAGACGTCGAGTTCACCTTCATAACACTGTTTAATGACGCTGTGAAACAAAAGCTCGGGTTCAAAGTGCTCGGTCTCCGACCGTAGAGTTCAGGTTCTCTGCAGATGCTGGTTAAAGGTTTGAGGGAATGAATCTCACGGTCGATGCAGATCAGAAACTACTGATGCTGACAGTTCGGTAGAATTGTGTTCAGCTAAGTACAAGCCGTCGGTTCCTTCACTGTTGGACTCGTCTCCTTCTCAGTAGCTGGTTGTCTCTCAACAGCCACTAAAGGCTGCGTGGGACAGGATGGTTGGTTTGCTGGTGGGACATGTTCAACCAGGGACTGGGATGAAAAGAGACTAGTGATGCTCCAAAGCTCTTTGACCGGGGTTGAATCTGACGCTTCATTATTCTTCAGTGTGACAATTAACCGATTCCTCCATTGGACTCTTTGAGCTCCACAATGTTAAACTTACTGTAACAATCCGAAATATTTACTTCTAACAAGGCAAACTTACCTTTTCATTACCGACTATTCTCAGATTATATTTAAAACATGTTTCCAACTGTAACAATCTCTTTTATCACTAAAAGATGAATTGACTGATTGTTGCAGCTCCAATCAGTTCTGGAAAAATGTAAATGACAACAGTTAACTGAGGAAACATGAACATGAGTCACTTTTAATACTGTTCAGTGTCTCGGAGCCAGGACGGATGTGAAGTCGGTCCATTGTCACATTAAAGAAGCAGAGACCACAGGTTGGATGAGATTTGGAGGATGTGACACTGTCACCGAGCCTTCCTGAATATTTAAAGCATCTCCTCCGAAGTCGCTTCTAGGTTCGATGTGAAGGTTCACATCTAGTTCAGTAGCAGTGACATGCAGGCATCGAAGTCTTTCATCAGTTTTAACTTCACTCAGCTGCAAAGACTAAAAAGCTAAAAGCAAAGCCTCTATTCTATGATCTGCTCGCTTTAACCTTGGTCGGGTTCCTTCCCTCAAATCACATAATGGTCCCGTGAATAAGTCTGAATGTTTAGTGTCTTCAGTGACTTGTTCACATCTTCATCCTGCCTTGTGTTTATATTTATGTAATATAGTCATTATTTAATGCATGTACAAAAGGCTCCTTCACTTTGTGGAAAAATTTAATTCCACTCAAAACATCAAAATCACCAACTAGTTAATCAGATTTGCTGATGTGGAATTGAAGACTTACCTCTGCTGTGGGTGGTTAAGATTTACTCAACATCCCATAATTTCTGTTTGTCTAGAGGTGGACATGTTAAACTAGTCGAGGCCATCGACAGCGCGGCTCAGACTCACGGTAAAATGAATAATAGTGTGAGACGAAAATCATTAGCACCACAAATCACGTGGAGAATTTCCAGCGTGGAGGCAGAATTCACTGGAAGTCAGGGTTAGTGTAGGCGGCTGCTAACGGTGACGCCGCCGCTGAAGCAGCCAAACCAGCGTCTGTCCAGTGAGGACAACACTAGAACTGACTGGTCCCGGCTCCTTCATCTGCAGTTTGAAGAGGGAGGCGTTGGTGTCACAGTTAGTGTTAGCTTCTCAAAGCCGGGCTGCTGTTTCTATCCGTGTCTTTGATTCCGTCCTTCATCAAAGCAGAAAACACCTGGAAAGAAGACAACATGATATGATCCCTTATGAAACCCGAGGAGCCGGCGGAGCAGACTCTGTTCTACCCTGAGGTGCTGACCTGGGCCCAGCGGCCGTTCCTGCTGACCATGTGTGTGTTGGCCATGGCGGTGAAGAGCGTGTGTGGCTGCAGGTCCTCTGGCAGGCGGGTCAGGAACTGAGCGATGTGGATGAAGTCCATCTGCAGCAGGACGTCCTCGTACAGCCGCAGGATGCCCAGTCCAGTCCGGAACAAACTCTCCTCCCCGTCCCGGCAGAAAATGTCCCACACCCGACACGCCACGTCCAGAGGGAGCGACTTGCTGTACAGAGTGAAGATCCTGGATGGAAACGGGTCAGACGCCTTTGAGTGCCATTGTTCAGGTGTTACCTACATGTTGTACAGGTTCTTAAATATCAAATATAGCAGCGTTTCTAACTAGCCACCTTCTACCTCACTACCGTCCTTTCCATCGCTCGCTCTCCAAGCAGACAGCGAATGACTGACTCACCAGTCGATCAGATAGAGGTCGGGGGTCAGGCTGTTGCTTTGGAAGTGGCTGAACAGACGTGGAAGATTCTCTTCAAAGAAAATCTCAAAGGCTGCAAAATACTTCAACATCTGACAGACAAAACAGAGGAGATGACACATAACTCAGTAATTCAACAGGTGATACTCCAATACAACGTCCATACCAGTTCATGGTCAACCCGGAAAAACGCCATCTGACAGGGTTTATTGAGCAGGTTAGCGAAGGTGATGAAGGCTTCAGCTTCCTCCAAGTTAAGGATGAGCACTGCTGCGATAAACGACATGCCCTGGACCTGCAACGCCAGACACACACGGTCAGCTCTGGGAGAGGATGGAGCAACTGTCCAGTCTTACGGGAAATCAAGATGTTTTGTGTATAAGTATTAATAAACAGCAACATCAACTTGATCAACACACATTTTATCGCGTTGAAAGAAAAAACTCTTACGTAGCCGATGTCAGGCCTGTAACAGGTGTAAGCTCCAAGTACGCTGTGGAGCAGGTCGTGGTAGGGACCCCCCTGCACAGAGCAAAGCACCGTCAACAAAGTCTACAAGCAGCCGCTCACGTTACACTGACCACCGACTATCAGGAGCCAGTCTGCTACCTTCTGGAAGATGAAGAGAGCGGGGAAGGTTCTGGAAATGTCCAGCTTGATGAGGTCCAGGCTGGACTCTCTGTCAGCCAGGGACGCGCCTCCGTCTAACACAACAAAAGCTCTTCAAGACCAGTCTAACTCGTCAGTTCTCAATATTGGTGTGTGTTGCGACTCGTACCGCTCTCGCTCTCGTTAACAGAGCTGGTTTCGCTGTAACTCCTCCACTTCTCTTTGGCTCTGGACAGGAAGATCTCGTACAGCTCTGTGCCGAGGGAGAACATTGTGCAGCGCCGTCATCACAGATACACGCAACCAAACAAAAGGCGGCATCTGCAGTGTTTGTACCTGCTGTGATGTTCAGCTCGTTGCCGACGGCGAGGCTCCACACTCGTCCTCTGACGCTGGGAGGAAGCCCCTGCCACCACAGCTCCCTCACCCGCCTCGTTCCCTTCCTGCACAGACGCACAATGAGCTACACACATTCAGCTCCAGCTCACATCCGACACACATGCAGAGCCGAGACATACACGACGTCCCAGTGCGGCAGGATCTCATTGTTCCAGATGACCATGGCGCTGGAGATGCTGTCCTCGTGCCGGTGCCGCTCCTTCATCTGACGCTTCTTCTTCTGTGCTTCTTTCATTTCTGAGACAGAGGAGCAGATTGGCTCAGTAGGTTTACAGGAGCCTGAACCTCGCATCAAAGACCTTGTTATTTTGACAAGTGAGATTTTGGAAACCCTGAGATTTAGTAGTTGAAACCAGTGCTTTTAGATCCTCGGTCTTTTAATACTTGACAGGACAGAGACGCTGAAGACTGGGCTCAAAGCTTGAGGTTAGACGTTAGTTTGTCTACCTCTCCTCTTTGCTCCCGCCACCATTTCCTCGTACTCCTGTTTGTGCCTCTGAGTCTCCTCCATCGATTTGGCAGGTAAGTTCCTGAAGGAAGGACAGACAGGTGTTCAGTGTTCATCCTACTCTGACATGCTCAAACTCTCCACTCAGAAAATTACTACAAAGGAAAAAATAACAGCAGAAAAAGAATAAAAGCTAAATTACAGCAGCTCAAAACACGTAGTTTTCCAAACTCATGAAGAACCAACGCTAAGATGAACCCAAGTGGTTCCGGTAACCTAATCCCCAAACGGGCCTGCTGACAGCTGATGGGTCATGTTCCTGCTCCACCGCAGATACTCACGCTGGTCTGTCCTCCAGGATCAGAGCCGTGGTGGACAGAGGCTCAAACTCCAGGTTCCTTCTCCTCCCTGCAGGCAGCGGGGGAGGACACGAGAACACGGCCGAGTCCGTCGCCTGTTCCTCCTGTGGACGACATGGCAGAAACAGCTGAGAACGTGTTTAGCGTCTTTACTTCACTCATCTGACAGTTTCTGTTCCATCACAGAGGAAACGCGGTTCCTTAACAGAGAACATGCAGAAGGAATAAATGAGTGCGAGCGGATCTACGTGGTCGATGTACATGCATGTGGCTCATCCTGCTCAGTGAACGTCACTGAGGGCTGACGTGTCACCAGGACAGGAAACCTTTCAAACGGATTTCTGAGCATCTCCACCAGAGGGAGACAGAATTCGCTCTCTGACTGGAGTGAAAGTCAAGCGCCTCAAATCATGCGACTTGTTGATGATTTAAGCATGAAACATTAATAATCAATTAGACGTTCATGAAAAGGAAAAAAAACAAGTAAACGATACAACAGATAAGCCCAGTGAACAAAGTGAATTCGAGGTTTAAGTGGAGTCAGCTCTGCCTCCTTTCATTGTTTTGTATCTGACGTGTCAACGAGCTGAAGCCAAACCACATGTGGCGGGAGAGGAGCCGAGAGTCTGGGAGTCGGTGCTGGCAGGGCCTCGTGTGCGTCGGGGCCAGAGAGGCGAACTGTGTGTTGTGAAGGGATTGTTATAATCAGCTGCAGACAGCGCGTGGACGTTGCCTAGTAACCACACACATTAAATCCACTTAGGAGTCCACTCCAGCCTCCATGTTGCGTTAGCATTAGCTTCATCAGGCCAACTGGCTCATGTCTGTGTACAACCACTCAGCAGCAAGTTGAACCATCTGCAGCATCTACACTTCATATTCAGTTTGTGGGAAACAAATGAAAGAACTAAGGAAACGTATTCTTGACATGATTCACTGCAGAATGCAAGAAATCAAATATTTGGAGGATCTGAGTCCTTCTGACAATTAAATGTCTATGGCAGCGTCCACTGGCGGCTTCGTGTTGACAGTGTCTGGTACAGGTCTTCTGTCCCTGGTCCTCCATGCATCCACCACCTCTAGCTGCCAGTATTTCAGGAACCAACCTGCTCACTGGACGACTTGGGCGCGTCGTCCTTCGCTGGATCGCCCTCCCTGGCTGTAGTCTTCCCAAACAGTCGCCACCCTGATGCATTGTGGGAAACCGCCTTGGGTTCTTTGGCTTTCCTAGAAAACAGGCTCCTGAAATAGTCGAAAGGAAAAGCTGCAATCAGTTACTGATGTTAACCTAAACAATAAGTTCTGATTCTTCATTTAAACAGTGAGTTGGTTAAAAACAATCTCTGTGGAAACGAGAACAGTCTCCATTGGTTCCACTTCTTGAGAAACTAGGGAAGGTAGTTCTGGTCTGACGAACAGAAATGATGACATTTGGCCCAGTCCCTCTATAAAAAACTGGAAGAACTCATCCAGTTCCTCAAACACAGGCCGTTACAATCATCATCTAATCATCCCTCAGACGTCAGTTTTGCAGACGTAGCAGTTTTAGAAGTGAGGCAGCAGGAAAAAGCTGCCAGATCGACAGTTCTACGCTCTTCAGTGGAAGAGCTGCCGTGCAGCTAGCGAAGAGAAAGAGGGAAGCAGAGCTGCGAACATCCAACACAGACACACAACACAAGCTCAGAGTTCATGTAGGACGGACCCGTCTGAAAACCAACAGCTCCTTTCAGAGCAACCACCGGTTCATTGACTCATTCATTTGAATAACAAAATAGAACAAAAATGTGAAAGAAAAATGATTCCAAGACTACAAAGGCTCATAAGCCTCATAAGCATCAGAAGCTGGTCGTTCTAAGCAGACGCGTCTAAAACGATTTATTAGACTGGTCTAACTGGCCCTCGTCTGCTTCTGTGGCCTTTCCTTCAACCGCCGGGTTTGTTTGTGGTTTGAATAAAAGAAACCAGCTTGTTCCAGTGAAGAGGAACTTGGTTCTGTGTGAGTCTATGTTTGGAGGCATAAGCAGTAAACGTCCTGCAGAGCAACAGGTTCCACCGTCACTGTTCATCCTCCAGCAAGAGGAACTGAGCTGGATCTTAACTTCACATTCTTTACGTTTCTTCTTTTAACGCAGACAATAAAAGGTCTAGAAAACCCAAATCTTCAGATTTTGTTAATGTGACTAAACTGGTTTCTACAGAACTAGAGAATGCAGTGGCTTTAGAAACAACATCGGCTGATCTCCTGCTGCCACATGATTTCAGATGAAGAGAAAACTTTCCCTGACATGTTGAAAGCTTTTCCTCAGTTACTTCTGATCCTCGTTTAGCAGCTGCCTTCAGTGTCTGGTCAGCGCTGGGAGTTTGTGGATTTGCGAGAGTCTTTCCACAGTGTTTCATTGAACCTTAAAACAGTCTAACTCTGCCTACACCCAGGCTGGGATCCAGATGAGCGTTCCAGCTGGTTTTCGTCCGTCTGACCTGCAGCCAGCCTGGACCGTTTTTCTGCGTTCCTGTCTGTCTGGACTTCCTCTGAGACGTCGTGACATTGGAACCAGCTGGCGAGGCTCCGTCCAAAACCAGGCCCAGCACAGACAGGAATTCACTTCCACCTGCCAGTCAGGCACGATATCGCTACTGCGATAATCAGGCAGAGAAATCGGTCCCGTGAGGCGCTGAGCTCCACTGAAGCCTTAACTCGGCCTCTTTCACTTCCTCGTCTTTTAGCGAAGCCTCCCTGAGTACACAGGGCAACGCAACACAAACAAAGCATCAGCGCGACTCCAGAAGCTCGTTTATCATTAACAAACCGTGTACAAATGCTTTTATGGCTAATTCATATCACCTCCATACTCTAGTACCATGGCCAACATGAGCTCAGAACGGCGGCTAAATGGAAACCATTCTTGTTGTTGGTTGACTTCAGAGCTGCTGCCGCCTCCTCCTGCAGCTTCCAGTAGCCCGACAGAGCCAACAACAAAGCCCGGGGCCTCATCAACGGTGGATTTCTGCAGTAGGTCGATAGCATCAACCTGAGTAAATGTTGAATTCCACTAAAGACGTGAAACTTTTTATCTGAAGTTATCATGAACCACCGGTGGGTGAGTCTAAGCTCTAACCTAAAAATGAATACTTTTATAACTGCTTCTCAGGAACTGAAACTATTCTGGAGCAGTTGCAGCATTTCTGCAGCGGGGCAGGACTTAAGTGGTGATGAATCTGACCAGAGCAGAGAACGCGGCCAGGTCCTGAGAAAGGAAGGAACATTAACACGGTCACCGCTTCTAACAAATGACACATGGGTCAGTTCGCTTGACTAAAGCTTTACACTAAACCTGGGAATAACACACATAACATGTAACCATATACATATTTCCTAAGTTCCGTTTGGTTTCCTATACGAGTCGTCCAGACTTTCGCCTGCCTGGCGAGCTTCAGAGGCCGAGGCCTGGAAACTGTCCAGCAGTGTGGCCTGACCACAGCTTTCAGCAGGTCGCAGAGTCCAGTCTAACGCGGTTCTTCATTTCACCTGCTGACACACATCGCCATCGACAGGAGTCTGTTACTGTGGAACGGTGAACTGAGCTGTCGGGTTGTGGAGATTTGTTTCGTTACCTCACAATGTTTGAATGTGCGTCTCATCCCAGCTGATCAGTGTGACTAGATTTACCTGGTGAAGAAATCAGCGATGCCGAACCTCTTTGGCATCAGCTTGGCATCCGAACCGTCCGTCTGTTCTGACGGGTCTGGCAGTTTGTCCGGGGCGCTCTGCCTACGACCCGCTTCCAAGATGTTCCGAAAGTCCTCCTCGTACCCCTCGCCTCCGAAATAAAAGCCCCCCTCACCGTCTGGGGACAACGGTGTGGCATCACAGCTGAGCGACACTGTGAAGTTAGTCCTCAAGGTGTGAGGCCTGACAGGTAACCTGAGGTCACTGACGTCCTCCTCTTCGGCCTCCTCATCCCTGGTGTCGGGCTCAGACAGCGTTGAGGGGCAGGGAGAGGAGAGTTTGGCACTTGATCCCGGGCTGCGTGGGTCGGTGGAGGAGGCCAGGCCGGAGGGATGGAGGGCGGCAGAGAGGTCCACGGCCTCCCGGCTGCCGTCCCTCACACTGACCCACTGCGGCTCCGCCGGCTCCTGCCTGGGCCACAGGCCTGACGGAGAGTCGGTGATGTCCTGGGCTGAATAATCCGAGTCTGCTCGGCCACATGTTGCTATGTGTAAACCGCCGTTGGCTACTTTCACATCCTCGGGTGAACAGAGAGTCTGGTTCACTGTCGGCCTGCAAAACTGTCCGGATCGTTGACAGCAAGTCCCATCCGCTTGGTGAGCGCCGCGCCCCGAGCTGCGAACATCCCCGTTCGGACACAGCGGCCACATCTGTCCGCCGGTCACCGCTGAAGTCCGGCCCCGGGCCGCTCCGGGCCCTGCCTCGTCAGACAATCGGTTCAAGCCACCGTGGTCGCTACGACCCCCCGGGATCACACATCTGCCAGCCGCCGGTCCGGGGAGGTCGCCCGCACCCGCGAGCAGCTCCCTCGTGTCCGCGTGCGCGCGGCTCCCGTTAGCGGTCACGCGGACATGGCCCTTCCCGGCTTCCTGACCCCCGTGGACACCGCTCAGCCGCGCCACGCACGCTCTGTGACCCGCTTTCCCCTCTCCCACTCCTCCCTCTTCGTTCTCGTTGAAGTCGACGGAAACCGAGGCTCCGTTCTCCGCCTCCATAACCACTCGGCCTAGCGAGCCTCGGCCCCGGGCAGCAAGTCCTGCCCCGAGCCCTCCTGCGCCGTCGGCCGAGCGTCGCAGCAGCAGGTTCCGTTGTTCTCTGAGGAGGGGGCTACCATCTTAGCTCGGCGTTACCTGGCAACCACCGGCCGTAACATGGTCGCTCGACGTGTCCAAAACAACAATGTCCCCGCGTAGCGAAGTTAACGTCGCCGCCGGGCAGAAGATTAATTAAATCCCCCGACGGTTAGCTCTCTGCGGCGGCGTCCCGGCCACAGTCCAGCGCCATCTTGTAAATACCCTAACAATGACGTCATGCCCCTCCTACTCGCTCGCTGTTTTCATTTGCCCACAGCGACGCCTGCCGTCACTCCGCCGAACTGCACCGGAAAGCCGTCACGTTTCATTTATTTCCTATTACTTATTTAATGAGTTTATTATAATATTTACATGCACTAATCATTTATGTGCGCAGCATTTAATGTACACTGTATTTAAAACAGAAAATGGAAGACATGTTTAATGCACACAGTTAATGAAAAAGGTGATGACACATATAAAAGCAACCATGACTCAACCTTCAGACAACTTCACCTGGATGAATGAGAATCTCCACAGACATATAAAAGCAACGGTGGAAGACAGAAACAGCTGAGACGTCAGCTTCAAGAGAGGAAAAGTAACTAACTGACAGAAAGTGTCATGACAGGAAAACTGCCTCCAGCAGAAAGGTGCCAGCAGACCAACTGGAAACACTGAGTTTCTGGCTTAGCTGGGTTTCGGCTTCCTCAGAGTCGTTTCAACCTTTCCTTCCATCTCTGTTGCTCGTAACAACCTGTGTTGAGGCGGCAGCGACGGCTGAAGTACAGGTTCACTTCACTACCGCAGTAGTACATAAAGTTGTACCAAAATAAACCTAAGTACTAAAAGCAGATCATTATTTAGAGAATTATGAATTAATCGGCGTCCAAGGTTCAGCCTCATGGCGTTTTTACAACAACATTGGACAAATTATGTTTTGTTTTCACATCTATAAACCATTAAAATTAAGGATAAACACAAACTCATGCAGCATCAAAAGCAAAACAAGCCTGGAATATTTAACGTCACAGGGGAAAAGACACTTTTAGCTCATCTGGCTTCGTACCTGGACATAAAATCAATTGTCGTGTACACATGGAGCAGACAAAGGACACAGAGAGTAAAATAACCAGAAAGACTTTCACAACCATCACTGTAACAGTCCAGGGTCTGAGGCCTCATTGTTCCTCCAGGAAGAAAGGATTGTCCAGGGCTTCACTCTCCTGCTCACTCACTGGGTTCTTCATCTGGCAGCTGAACGTCTTCACGCGTCGTGTTTCTTCATCGTCGGTGATGCTGAGGTCCATTGTGGAGACCTGCCACGGCTGGTTGTCCCTCTTCCAGCTGTAGGTGATGGGTTCAGATTCTGTGATGGACTCGATCCCGTTACAGGCCAGGCTGCAGCTTCCTGAAGCAGAACCACACGTCAGTGGCCTCATATGAACTTCAGGAGTAGGTACAGGACGGATCACGCTGACGTTGTAACGTAGGCTCTGGACCTGGTCGTTGATCGCCACTGCATAAAGCCCTGAGTCGCCTTTAACCAGGTTCTGAACCTCCAGGCGTCCGGTGGTCGTGTCCAGGTTGGAGCGGCCATTAAACGTTCCGTAGAACTCCACCGGAAATGTATCCTTCGTCCACCCACCCACCAGGTCTCTGCCGAGCTTCCACAGGATGTTGGTGATGGGACCAGACGAGGCCTGAGGCAACAAGCTCAGCGAACCGCCAACCTGGACGTATTTCTGTTCGTCTGCGGCCCGAACCGAGCCCAACAGAAACACAGCCACGAGCCCAAAGCACATCTGCCCCTTCATGTTCACAGACAGATCAATAGTGTCTTCACCTCTGACGCGCTTCCTTTGGTTGCCCACAGCTGGTCACCATGAAAACATCAACCCCACAGCAAAACGCCGCGCAGAGTCCAGCGTCATCTTGTAAATACTCTAACAATGACGTCATGCCCCGACTACTTGCTCTCTGTGTTAACATTTGCCCACAGCGACGCCTGCCGTCACTCCACCGAAAAGCCGTCACGTTTCATTTATTTCCTATTACTTATTTAATGAGTTTATTTTAATATTATATATTAATATATATATTTATTTAATATATAATTATATTATATAATAATTATATAATTATAAATATATATATTAATATATATATTTATTTTAATATCATTTATGTGAGCAGCGGTTTGTTTACCGGTTGTTTACACGGTATTTAAAACAAAAAATAAAAGAGATGTTTAATGCAAAAGGTGATGACACATAAAAGCAACGGTGAAAGACAGAAACAGCTGAGGTGTCAGCTTAAAGTGACAACTGTCATTACGCGTCGTGTTTCTTCATCGTCGGTGATGCTGAGGTCCATCGTGGAGACCTGCCACGGCTGGTTGTCCCTCTTCCAGCTGTAGGTGATGGGTTCGGATTCTGTGATGGACTCGATCCCGTTACAGGCCAGGCTGCAGCTTCCTGAAGCAGAACCACACGTCAGTGGCCTCATATGAACTTCAGGAGTAGGTACAGGACGGATCACGCTGACGTTGTAACGTAGGCTCTGGACCTGGTCGTTGATCTCCACTGTATAAAGCCCTGAGTCGCCTTTAACCAGGTTCTGAACCTCCAGGCGTCTGTTGGCCGCTCCAGCTGATCATCACCGATTCTTCTTCGTTCCCTTTAATGCATCTCTGCAGATCTGCGTCATAGCTGTAAGCTAAGCTTAGGTCTGAACCCACGAACCAACTGCTGCTCTAACTGGTGCTTATATCTACATACAGCCACAAGTAGCTCAAAACCTATGACGTGTGAAAACCAGTTCAGTTTCCATTTGGACCCTGGTTCCTGTGACCTGCCTGCACGTAGGCCTCAGGAGGAAACAACAGAATCAGTTCATCTTCATCTCAACGGCGCCACCATCAACAACACCAGGAGGTGAAACCACGATGATCCGTCCATGTCCAAACACGTTAAACGTCACTTCTTCTGTCAGGCACAGCTGTTATCGTTAGAGCTAACTGCAGCATCTCCAACCGCGTCTTGGTGCAATAACGTCACAAAAGCAACAAGGCCGCGTATTAAACTCGTTTAACACGGCCTCTGCATGTTCCTAGTTTTCTGTCCACGTGTTATTGTTCTTTTTTCCATGATTAACAACTTTTAGGCCTGTGCATCGTAATGTTTTAAGTTTTGTCGGTCAAAGAATTTAAACCTGAGAAAAAGCAAACGTGTGAAGCCTCTGAACTGAATGTGTTGTGGGTTCCTGCTAGAAACTGCTCTGACAGTGACACACTCAATATTTAATATTTTATTGTTCATATCCATGTCAGAAGGCACAGACGTCGTCAAGTGTTTCCAGCTTTTCAGTCGAGCATCATATAGAACATGTCCCTGAACCTTAAACAACTGTTAAAGCTGCTGATAGAACAGAAAACTCTTTTTCTATTGGTAAAGTCAGGCTCGAGGGATTTATTCTCTCATGAAAACTACCTAGTTACTAGGTTTATTAAGTCTTGGTTTATTTTGACCCTGCAGTTACCAGAAGCTTGAACTTTTCCCCTTTCTCATAAATGTGAGTCTGTGTTCTCATCTGACAGCAGCAAAACAAACCAGGTCTGTGTTGGTCCCACTGACACCAGCTTCACTGAGGTCCAGAAAAAAAGACATTTTCTTCACCCCTCCGCTGGTGGAGCCGCCTCATCCTCTGACGCGAAACAGAAAACATCCCTCTTCACTCAGAGGATCCGTGTCTTTCAGCACATCCTTCCTTAACCAACGCCCGAAGCCTCAACCTCCATCAGAAACACACCTGAACGTGTGATGATTGAAATCAAACTGACATCAGAGTGTTGTGCATCAGCAGGTCTGGCCTCCAAACATTCCAGCTGTTTGATTCCGTCTGAGCATCAGCTGTGTTTTAACACGCGTTGACGCGTGATTGGTCTTGTGCTGCTCTTTCAGTGAGACACAGTGGAAATGTTTGCTTTCCAAGCTTCAGGAAGTGTTTGACTCTGGAACGAAAAGTCTGTGTCCGTCCACATCGTCCTCCAACATGAGATAAAGGCTCGGCTGTCAGGGTCTCCATTAGATACAGGAGGATGTCTGTCGCTAGCGTCGCTTCCTGCCCTGGTTCTCAGCTCACACACCTCAGTGTGAACCTGGCAGTCGCTTCATCAGCACAGATTCTGATTCCGCTCCCACATGAGTGATGAAGAGGCTGCCGCTGGCTTCATAGGCCGTTTGACTCCCACGTTTCATCTTTATACAATAGAGCCTGAGGACAAGAACATGAAAAGGTTAAATGAGTGAAGTCACTGCAGGTATCCACTAGTCCTGGTTTGGCCTCCAGCTTAGTCAGAAGGTTGCTCTAAGTCACTGTGATGTCACAGTGGGACGGCGCAACGGATGCTGTGAGACCTAGAATCTAACGAGACACCGCGGCTTCATGACATCTGAACCGTGTTGCGTCACCTTGCTCTCCAGCACACGGCTCCGGGTCGGGCTACAGAGCTCGTCCAGAGTTTCTGCTGCGGGTGCGTCGAGGGTTTCAGGCAGCAGGAGGCCCAGACAGGCGGCGGACAGGCCGCTCAGACAGAACACGGTGAAAGGCATGGAGGTGTGGAGAGCCCGCTGCAACACACAACAGGTTTAGATGCAGAGACATCAAGTCCGTCTCTAACACGACGCATGTTTCTCACAGTCTCAGTAAAATGATCACAACCGACATGTTGTCGGGAAAGTCAGTGTTTAAACAGTTAAAGAAGCCGCCACTAGGTGTCAGAGTCTGACGGAAGAGGAGGCTCCAGGGTTGAACTACGACCAACGGGCAGGACCGACGTCCTGCCCGTTGGTCGTAGTTTCGTCATCGCAGAGCCACTGAATTCCCCCAGAAAACCGATAGAGTCGTCGGGTGCTTATGTTCCTACGCCGCATCGTGAACACACCGAACTTCTCCTTCGTGCTTCTGGTTCTTCAGACGATCACAGACGCTTCCTGCTTTGTTTCACAATGTATGAGGTCATTTATAAAGCAACTCTGCTTTATTAGACACTAACTGTCCTAAAACACGGCACTTTGCTGAAGATCTCACATCGAGTTTGAAAAAGACTGATGAAGATCTGCCACTGATTTAATCATTATCAAACGTCTGAACATCCTTCCTTCGCTTCGTTTCTTTTTGGGAACCTCCAGGCCTCACAGTCTCTCGTCTGTTCCTGTTTTTAGCCCTGCAGCTAAAATGCAGATAAATGAAAAGCTCCCAAACACCAGATGAAAGTAAAATCTGAGCTGTGGGTCAAAGTACAGTTGAAATAATGTGTAGTCAACATTTTCCATCCTAGAACAGGTTGTATGTAAACTGAAAACCAACTGCTTCTGGGTTCAGGAGGCTCTGTTCAGTGGTTTCTATGGTTTTTAGTGTCAGTTCTATTCTGTCGGTGCAGTGATGAAGTGTTGGAACAGAAGACAGAGATAAACGCGATGACGCAAACCCCAGAGGAAGCTCCCAGCACGGCCACGTTCTTACCAAGGAGGGAACAAAAGGTGCGAGGATGCCTCCAACTCTGCAGGACATGGAGCACACTCCCAAACCCGCGTTTCTGAAAGCAACAGTAAACAATCAGATTGTTTCCAACGACTGCGTGTGAACCTTTGAGTGTGACCAGACACCTGATGACCGTTGGGTAGAGCTCAGAGGTGTAGACGTAGGCGATGTTAAACGCTGCGCTGACCATCAGTTTTCCTACCAGCGCCAAAGACGTAACGCTCAACACGACTCCTGCAGACAAAAGGATCTGGAATCAACACACACACACACACACACATATATACACGAGCTGAACTAAGTAGAGAACTTGATTTTATGAGTAAACACTGAGAGGTAATGTCAAGCTCAAGTGTTCACACCCAGCCCCGCAGGCGTCTTGGAAGTTATTCAAAGGCGTGAGCATAAATGCTTCAGCTATGATTCATCAGAGTGGAACGGCTCAGCCTCTGGAAACTCGTTTTTTACCAGCCTACAGTTCTGTCAAAACTTTCTTCTTTTCTTTCACAAACGCAGCATCAGTTCCTCTTTTTCATTCGGCCTGCGAGCTCTCGACCTGATAACTTGAACAAGAAGGAACCGATCAGTGAACAGCGGATTTTAAGATTTAGGATGTGTCTCCGGTGTTGAAGGCAGTCGGGTTGTGCTTAGACACACATTAAACACGTGCCTGCAGCTCGTACGCGCATCGAGCCGACGTCACTCTATCTGATCCGCTGTAAAGACGATGAGTCCAGGCTGTGCCTGTACGCCACCTTCACTATGCTCCGATGTCAAATAACGGTCAACGTTCGGCACGTTCTCATTCTTTTCAATAGGAAAATTGTTGTATTCACACATTAATGTAACAACTGCACAAACAGTAAATGTTGAAGTTTAACTGTGGCTGTTACTCGCTCTGAAAACTGAGACCTGACTTTGGATCAAGTCACAGTGGAGTCCAGTGTCAGACGATGGTGTGGCGCTTACGTTCCCGTGACTGTATGTCCTCTAAGACGAAATGTTTTCTACTTGTGGTTTTGGCTGAGGTTTCCTTTTGCAGCGTCACACGTATGAACTATTTTGATGCTAATGTTGATGAAGAAGAAAGTCTGACAGTAGAAGCGAAACAGAAAACTCTGAAATGAGACGATTCAGGGTTCAGTCCTCCATTCCAGTCGTAGCTGTAGCGTTTTCTGTTGTAACAAAGAATGAAGTACTAAACGATGACGCATGTGGACAGCAGCGCTGTTATTAGAGGGGCCTCAGCAGCTGCTGCTCCAGGCTTTAACTCCCGTCCCTGACGCTGTCGGCTGACGTCGCCTGTGAGTCCTGTTTGTGCCTCACCTGTGTTTTCAGGGACCAACATGGTGCAGAGACAGGCGGAGCCAGCCAACCAGAGGAACGTGGCCATGCTCTTCCTCCTCCCAGCCCTGGTCAGACACAGACGCAGCTACTTAACAGACCTGCATGTACTAATCACAGAAGCAAGTCCTGTTAACGCTAACGAATGAGAACACTGGGGTGATGTGTGACTGCGTGTTCTCAGACCCACCCTCAGGTGGTCTGTTACTGTGTGTTTATGCATCAGACATCAGCACCGTCTAAGATGACTCACACCTAATGTAAGGAAAACCTACTGACAGAGCTCCGGCTTCATAACCGCCACATGTCTGGGGTTGGACCGTGGTAAACTGTGAGTTACGTCAGAAGATTCCAGGATGAATTCAGGCCCAGAAAATGAATCATTCCGACGCCTGTTTGTCCCTCACCAGTGCTTGTTGATGAAGTAGATGCAGAGCGGGTAAGCGGGCAGCTCCACCAGGCCGTACATGGCCACGCTGACGAAGCGGTTACCGGACGTCTCACCGGCCCCCAGAGTCAGCCCGTAGTACACCAGACTGCAAGCATACCTGCAACACACAGCTGCTCCTGGAACATCTGAGAAGCCTCCTTCTTTACCTTCATTATTATTACAAGAGGCACACAGACAGAACATCTTGTGGTGGGATACTCACCAGACGTACATGAGCACCACGGTCCTGAGTCGGAGGACCGGATGGACCACCAGCTGCAGGACGCCTGCGCCCCTCTTGCCTCGGGTGCTGACTTTAGCAGCGCCGACCCGCCGCAGCATCAGGTTGGTGGTGGCGTTGCCGTTCCTTAGCGCCATGTAGCGCAGCACCTACACACAGAACGCACCAACAGCTCACTTCCTGGTAAACAAGTCACTAAAGACTTCACCGTGAAGCCACACACAGTCAAATCCACAGACCTGCTCTACAGGATGATACCTCACTGTAGAGGGTTGAGCTCAATTCATATACATATCTGTCATGTTAGTACAATAACAGATGTGCAGTCAAAGTTGAAGAGCACAGAAACTCCATCATCAGAACTCGCACCGTTACTGCTCCACCCACATGTGGCACCACTGGGGAATTTCAGATAATCTACGTGATCCATCAGGCTGCTGTGACTTCACTCAGATTCTCCTTCTAGCGTTTTCCAGAGTGGGCAAAGAAAACAAAGCAGAAAAGACGAACGTGGCTCAAACTCTGGTGTAGGAGGAAGATTCATCCATCTCAGCTGTGGTTAACACTGCCTTCGTGTCTGGATGCAGGGGACTCTGGATGTGGCCGTGTCAAATCCTTCCATGAAAGATGAGCAACCTTAGCGAGGCACATCCAACCGACACCAAACACCCCTTAACTAATGTTGAAACCAGAACCACAATAACCAAACCACCACGACACACAGCTGGTACTTTGTCACTGTGGTCACAATCACAGTTCAACTGGGCAAAAGAGAAACTGCTCCACAGTAGAATTAATCACGAAGCCTCAGCAGTGACGTTGCAGACGTGTGTGCGTGTATAATGCGTGTTTTTACCTCTTCAGCTCGCTCGGTCTGACCCTGAGAATACAGCCAGCGAGGAGACTCCGGCAGAGTGCTGCAGGACAGAAGAGAAGGAGGAGCTTGACTTCCTGGACCCCACCGCTCTGTGGCAGAAAGCTAACGTGTGGCTCTTGAATGAGCCAATGATAACACTGACGACATAGTTGCCCTCTGGATTTATTTATTGATCTATTTCACTCTTATTCTCGTGACGTCGTCTAACTGGTAAATCTAACATGAAAGTTGATCGGCAGTGACTCATCTCTGGGGTTTTTACTCACACAGACAGGAGGAAAAACAAGACCCCGGTCGAGTTGGCTGCTGTGGCCAGACTCCTCCACGGCTGGATAACGTAGCCCAGCGCTCCAAACAGCGCGATACCGACGGCAAAGGTCATACTGGTCAACGTCCCTGAAAAACACGCGATCTAAGAGTCAGTCAGGAACATCACAGGACGCGCTGGGTGAAAACGGTTTGACCCAAGTTCAGCACCTGCTCACTCATCCGTTTATTAGGAAAACGCCAACATCAGCCTAACAGTCCTGCAGTGATAATGGAGACACCGATATATAATGTATGTCACTAGAATGATTTCTGTGGGTTGATGCTCTTCACTCTGTAGTCCTATAATTTCAATAATGGTGTTGCAGACACTGTGGTCATACCTGTCATGGCCCGGTAGGACTTGCCCACGTACTCCTGCGTGAGAACGAAGCAGACGAGCCCGATGCCGCCGTTCATCAGCCCAACTAGGAGCCGAGACGCAGCGAACACCTCATAGCTGGGCGCCAACGCAGACACATACCCAAAGACCACCTCGAAAAACAGACCTGAGAGCAGCAGAACCACACCAGACCAAATTTAAAGCAGGCCGGGGCTTCACCGCTCCGTTGTTAACCGGAGTCGCGTCTCCTCACCTGCCAGGTAGACAGGTCTGCGGCCAATCCTGTCTGAGAGCGGCCCGAAGACGACGTTCCCCACCAGAAGTCCGGCAAAGAACAGGGACCCAGCCAGGCTGACCTTATAGGCCTGCTGCTTGACGAGGAGCCACTGGGGACACAGACACGTGGGGACAGACGTTGGCTGCTTCGTGGGTTAAGGACACTGGGTGAAAGGTCACAGCCGCTCACCTCCGTCGCGATGGAGTCCACGTCCTCCGTGAAGGTGACGTGCTGGCCGAGCTCCGAGCCGGCCTGCTGGTCCGTCCGGTACTGGGGGGTGTATCCCACCAGGACTATGAGCATGGACTGAGAGGCCATGTACACCTGAAACGCAGCACAGAGAAACGGTTCTGGTTCAGTTCTGACCACTAAAAAGCTGGAAGGTCAGGGCAGCTTTCAGCAAACCACTGGTGTGAACACACGAAGCCAGGCTGAAACAGACCGGAAGCCGCTTTAACCAGGTGACGAGCCGGAACCCAGCGTCCGGACTCAGACCTGCTGAAGCGGCCTGGGCCACGTGGCAGATGTTGGCTGGTCTGTGCGTCCAGTTAACAAGTGTAAGCTAAGTGTAAGCTAAGTGCTAGCTAACGCCGACGGTGAATTCGGCCTCGGTCGCTGTAGGCGTTTAGCGTGAAAGCCTGACGTTGTTCTGTGCGGTTAGCGCTGCTAACGCGACTCCTCCGCTTCACGGCCGTCACACACTCATAACATGTCGCTGTACGTTCTCCAACCTGCGTCAGGACCAGCACAGCCACCGCTCGCTTCTGGTACCGGCCGAACTCCCCGACGGCCTGAAAAGCTTCTTCTAAATCCATCCCAGGTCGGACGGCGCGCGGCTCTGCGCCTTAGCATCGCCTCCAAAGAGTCCAGCAACGTGCGCGAGAAATCCGCGCTCGCTTCCGGGTTCGCCTCCCTCTAGCGTCCATTATCTGGTTCAGTAAAGCGAGGCCTGCTCGTCCACTTAGAATAAGCCGCGCTCGGCATTTATTTAAAAATAAAACAGCGCAGGCTACAGTTAGCTTTAATCAAGTCAACATAATAACACACGGTCTTCAGTTACATGCATTTACACTATATTGCCCAACGTATTCAGGACAACGTATAGAGACGCGAGGACAGAGCCCGGTGTGGACGGACTTGACTGGACCGGCCCAGTAGGTCACCTCAGGGAGCGGAGACTGAGGGCCAGGCCTTCTCCTCCAACATCAGCCTGTGACCTCACAAACGACCTCTGGAGGAACGTCCAGAAACTCCCAGAAACACACGGAACCTGGTGGAAGCTTCCCAGAGGAGCGAAGCTGTTACAGCTGTGGAGGCTGGAGCGACGTCATGTTGACCCCTCTGGACCAGGAAGGATCACTGAGTTCACACGAGTCAGGGCAGCTGAGCCGATACGATGGCTACATAGTGTACTTTTGTTTTTACTAGTGTAAAGCAGTTTTAAAATGTACAATAATAAAATTACTACAGAGCAAACATACAAACAACAGAACTAGAACTAGTTTAGCAACTAGAATCAGTTGCTAAACGTAGTAAAATATTATGATACAGCGTTTGGTTATAGGAAGCATAATAAAACACACATTATTCATCATTCCCGTTTCTGATTGAAGTCCAGGCAGGAGATTACGTCGCTTTGGGTCCAGCACAGTCAGGGTCACACTGTGATCATTCAAAACGAACCACAACACTCATTTACATGTTTCGTCTGGAGATGTCTCGTGTCTCACGCAGTTTATTTTGCAGTAGTGAGACTTGGCTGATTGTCACTATGTGCAGTAATCAACAGCTGATGAGCAGGAACTTACATATGCATCTAAACTGACGTCACATTATCGTCCAATAAAATAATGCACAGAAACTGATGTTCCATCACTGTAGCTCAGTGTGACTCAGGTTTTCTTCTTTGTCAGTGTCTGCTCAAACTACCTGGTAGCAGTCTCTCTAGGGGCAAAAAGCATATAATACAGCAATGTAGTCCGAAGCCTTTGGGACGATGATGTTCCTCCACTGCAGCCAGTCCACACAGCCCCAGTCTGTCAACAATGTCATCAGGGCTCAGATC
Organism: Macropodus opercularis; assembly: GCA_030770545.1. NCBI lineage: Eukaryota > Metazoa > Chordata > Actinopteri > Anabantiformes > Osphronemidae > Macropodus > Macropodus opercularis. The sequence continues at coordinate 776,868 of CM061103.1, read as the reverse complement.
CTGCGACACGAGGGTCACTTCACTCAGGTCTGCTGCTGTTAAGCTGCTTGGATGCAGGATCACCGTTTGGGTTTTCATCTGTTTTCCTTGTACATTTATTAAACCAGTCTATGAGTTTTGCTCGTTTCCACACAGCTACAGCAATCACTGAAGCTAAAATTAAAAAGGGAATAATTATACCAGCCATCTGTCCAGATGAGAGACCAGATGTTTCCTCCAGGAAGAAAGGATTGTCCAGGGCTTCACTCTCCTGCTCACTCACTGGGTTCTTCATCTGGCAGCTGAACGTCTTCACGCGTCGTGTTTCTTCATCGTCGGTGATGCTGAGGTCCATTGTGGAGACCTGCCACGGCTGGTTGTCCCTCTTCCAGCTGTAGGTGATGGGTTCAGATTCTGTGATGGACTCGATCCCGTTACAGGCCAGGCTGCAGCTTCCTGAAGCAGAACCACACGTCAGTGGCCTCATATGAACTTCAGGAGTAGGTACAGGACGGATCACGCTGACGTTGTAACGTAGGCTCTGGACCTGGTCGTTGATCTCCACTGTATAAAGCCCTGAGTCGCCTTTAAGCAGGTTCTGAACCTCCAGGCGTCCGGTGGTCGTGTCCAGGTTGGAGCGGCCATTAAACGTTCCGTAGAACTCCACCGGAAATGTATCCTTCGTCCACCCACCCACCAGGTCTCTGCCGAGCTTCCACAGGATGTTGGTGATGGGACCAGACGAGGCCTGAGGCAACAAGCTCAGCGAACCGCCAACCTGGACGTATTTCTGTTCGTCTGCGGCCCGAACCGAGCCCAACAGAAACACAGCCACGAGCCCAAAGCACATCTGCCCCTTCATATCCAGAGGTCGGTTCGGAGCCCAGAGGCCGTCAACGCAGGACAGTAACTCGTCTTCTCGGTGCTTCTGGGGAAGTGCGCCAACGCCCTGCTTCGCTCTCCCGGTGAAACGAGGTGTTTACCGGAAGCGCAGAGAGGGTCCGGCGGCTTTTAGCTGCCCAGGACAGTGCCCGAGTAAAAACCATTTAGGATCCACTTAAACCAGCAACTCGACGAACCGAACAAACCGCAGCCACTTGGACCGAAGCGTGTTTGTTAGAACCCAGCGAACATTTGCTGGGAATCTGTGTCGGACCTCTCGGCTCGGTTTCAGAAACGTGCAGGCAGGTCACCGGAACCAGGCTCCAAACTGAAAGTGAACTGTTTTCACACAATGTCGTAGGTTTGAGCTAATTGTGGCTGTATGCAAATATAAGCACCAGTTAGGCCAGAACCCACCGAACCAACCGCTGCTCTACAAGCTTATGTTCGGTTCGGTGGCTAAGCTACGTGCTAACACCGTCCAGGCGTTTAGAAGCGCGATGAAAAGGTTCTTCACGTCCCAGTGGTTCGATGAGCTGGTTCCGTGTTCAGACTTGTGTTGACGCACATTCTCCTGTTACGCAGCCCAGCAGACCCAGTCCACAGCAAAAGAACCGAGCTCAGTGGAGCCACTGGGCCAACAACACAGAAGCACCAGATTCTGATGAGCACGAAAAGAAAGCAGGCCTGAAAACCAACGAGGTTTAGATAAAACCCTCTGGAAACACTGCATGTCAAACAAAAGGCTACAGATCGGTACCGACCCGTTTAGTTCGGGAACAGGAGCAGTCAACGCCAACACTAAACACGAAAAAAAAAAAAAAAAAACTGGCTTCAACTCAGATCCAGTTGCCTTTTTTTTACATTTTAGTTGCTGGTTCTCTCAAACGTGTTCAACTCATCTTGTAGACTGAAAACGGCTCAGACCCATATTCTACATAAATAATGTGAAAAACCTACAGATTAAACAAGTATAAATCTCTTTAATTTGACAAGCAAATTGAAAATATAGAGACAATGACAAAACATTAAAACAGGGTAAATCACGAGACAGAATCTAACTCGAAGGAGACAAAAACCAGAACCAGGTCTGAACATTTTTGAGGTTCAGTTCTGACAGCGGAGCGGCAGCCGAGATTTCTGAGGCGTCGAGGCTTCAGGGTCTGAGGCTTTTGCTCTTGGAGCGATCTTCGAGTCCTTCCTTCCACCTTTCTTCTGCTGAAAAGGGTAAATTACAGTAATATCAGGAAAACAATCAGAGCCTTCATCAAACAACAGGAAAGTCTCCTGACCTTGAAGAAGGGGACGCGCTTGCTCTCGTTGAAGACGAGGTTCTCGTCGATGAAGGACGGCTCTGTGGCCAGACTCTCATTACACGTACTCAGCTCGTCCTCCAGAGAGTCCTGGACGAAATGGAGGCGAACGAGGTGAATGTGGAGCAGAGAGGAAGGTAAAACCCACTAAACGAGGCTAAATCTGCCATCGAACCTCATTGTCCCATTTTCATGCCACGACAAACTAAATGTGTGTGTAGAAACCATTAGTGAACTCAATAGAAGCCGATTAGTGGAGGATCTGTTCTCCATCCGGCATCGCTGGGTGGGGAGTGAACCTACGTGGTCGACCTGGCTTCGCCCGTCCTCCTCCTCCAGCTCGTCCTCCTCCTCCATGGCAGCCTGCAGCTCCTCCTGCTGCCTCCTCAGGCTCTCCAGCAGCTCGCTGCGAGGTCGCGACCTCATCAGCTGTCGGGGATACGTAAACTCCCGGCGCTGAGGGGTTGTACCTGAGGACAGGAGCAGAACCGGGTTGGGACGTCCAGACAGAACGGTTCACATTGGTTAATAGTAATTAAACTAGACGCTGTCGCAGTATGGACGACCGTTTACCAGTGGGAACATCGTGCTGCAGCTCGTCCTGCAGGAAGCTGTGAACCAGCTGTTGGCTCAACTCTAGGTGCTGCTGGAGCTCGGCCTGCTGCTGGTCCAGGACAGTCCGGTCCTGGGAGGCCTGGTTCTGTACAGTGAGCAGAGCCTGCTTGACCTTCTCCTGTTGGAGGGACAGCTCCTCCTCAACGGCCCGAAGCTGCTCAGAGCAGCGCGTCTCCACACTCTGAGACACAGAATCAGTTGGTTCACCTCAGACGTGTGCGTTTGAAGGAACACAGGCCTCAGTAGAAATGAGGTGCACAGGATGCAGCGTGAACCGAGCATCTGAGTAAGCGACTGCAGGTTTACGTCTTCACGCGGCTTGTGTCCATTTTTACGTTCAGCTTTGCAGCATTTTTTTTTAAACTATCAGCCATCAAAAGTACAGGATTAATTAGGTTACGTTCTACGGCTGTGAATCCAAAACGGACGCGAACCATCGTCCTCTCAGGAGCCGACGTGAAATGTAGAAATGCTCTTTCTACCTGATGCAGGGTCTGGGCCTCTGTGGAAATGTTGTCCATCAGTGACAGCTGTTCCTGGGCTTGGGTGTCTGCGTGTTCTCTGGCTCTGGAGGTCCACTGGAGATCACGTTCCACCAGACCTGCATCAGTTACAACGTACCGTTACCTCATTTCATCGCGGTGGAGTTGAGCTTTGAATGCAAACGGGGAAAGGACGCGTGTTGTACCGGACACGGTGCTGTGCAGGTGGGAGGCGCAGCCGGCCACCTCCTCCAGCGTCTGCCAGCTCTCGTCTGCGTTCAGGCGTAGTGAGGAAGCGAGGGAGGAGGTGGTGGAGGACAGGAGGTCGGCCTGGGCCGCGGCCTGATGCTCGACCGTACTGAGACCCCTGCATGATGGGAAACATGTGATGGTGGATTTTCCACCACGGAGAACAAAATCAAGTCATAGTCACACAAATCACTGCTCACCTGCTGACGTGGTGCTGGACGCTCTGCAGAGGCTTGTGTAGAGCTTTAGAGGTCGTGTGCAGGTCAGCGTAGTCCTTCTGAGCCTCCATGAGCAGCAGGTTGAACTGGTCCTGCACACACTGGAAGGTCCGCTTCATACCCTGCGACAGCGACGCACAACAGGAAGGCGCGAGTATTTACAGAAGTGTTGCAGCTCGTGTAACCAGCAGCAGCTCGACGGCAGTCCTTACCATCTCGTGCGTCTCCTGAGCTCGTCGGATCTGGTCCGCCAGCTTGTCGTGCTCACTCTGCAGAGCGGTCAGGCCCTGAACGGCAAGGCCACGCAGCCCTGCCAGATCCCGCACCAAGCTGCTGTAAAACACGCTGAACTCCTTCATCCCCTCCACCTGAGAGGCAGTAATCAGCTTTAGCTGGGAAACTTAGACTGAAATATTTCATCAAAGGTGGCGTAATATACAAATGTAATTCACCTGATCAGCCAGAGCTCGCTGCGTCTCCACAGACGCCCTCAGAGCCTCATTCAGTTCCTTAACAGCTGATAAGCTCATTAGAGTCCGCGCCACCAGGACCTCCTCCATATCCTGTCGATGCTCGTCCTACAAGCACACAAGTCAAATCAAGGGAAGTTGTCAACGGTGGTTGTGCAGATTTCATAAGAGTTTAATTTTAAGCTTTTTTTGGCTGTGGACATGACTCGTCCTCACCAGCAGCTCCAGCAGAGTCTCCTTGTCCTGCTGACACACCATCTCCTGCTGCCGCACCCTCTGCTGACAGCGAGCTACTCCCTCAGCCACCAGCTGCCCGACGCCTCCGAGGAGCGACTCCACGGTGGCCGCGGCTCCTTTCAGCGCCGACTCGTTAGTGGCGAGCAAACCGTCTGTGAGGACAGATGCTCATGTTACATGTCTGTTGCAGATATTAATGGACCACAGGAATTAACCTGTTCCCCTTCATAATAAACTCTGGCTATACATTAACCACATGACCTGGTTGACCTCATGGCTACTACTCTGACCTCCTCGTGTTCCACAGGACAAGCCTTCACTTCTGGTAATGTTGAAACCACCAGGTAACACTTTCACCTTGTAGCTTCAAAAACCCTCAGCGCTCGCTCTTACCGACAGCCTGCGAGCAGCTGCTCAGCGCTTCATGGTGTTTAATCCCTTTCTGCTGAGCGTAGCGCTGCATGTTCCTGAAGGCGCCATCCATCCGCTCGGCAAAGCTCTGCTGGATCTGCTCGTTGTGTTGCTCCACCTGAAATTTCACACGAGGTCGGGTTTGTTGCGAGCTGAAATCATGATGATGCATTAAAGGCTTTGTTAGTGTAGAACATTCAGTCTAGTGCTGCCACACATGCACGAGCAGCGTCAGGGGGAGTCGATGAGAGACCTTGTTCTTTCGGTCCAGCTTCTCGTGGAGACCAGAGACGTCACTGGTGCTGGCGTCGACTGTACTCAGCAGCTGAAAGAGCAAACAAAAGAACCAAGAGTTGAAATTCTCATTTTCACAGCAGGTTCATCTTCTACTAAAGCTGCAGCATATTGTCAGATGTGAACCAGGAGCAAGTAGAGAAGAGTAACATGTAATAAGAGAAGGATTCAAGTCCCAGCGTCGCTGCAGCGTGTCGTACCTGTCCCGCCGTGTTGTAGAGCGTTTCCTGCACCGACGCGAGCTCCAAGGTGACAAACTCCTCCTGGCTCAGCTTCTCTTTAGTTTGACGCAAGTCTCTGCTCGTCTCCTCCAGCCTAAAAACAGTTCATCACGGCTCAGTCTGAATGCCGCCGCTACCGTTTACACGCCCACTGTAGCCCCCCTCACCTCTGCTGCCTCTCATCCAGATCCACGGTGCACTGCTCCAGTTTGGTTTTACTGTCCACAAACAGCTCGGTCACCTGCAGGCGCAGAAAGTGATGACAGCAGCTTTAGTACTGACATTACCACCAATATCTAGTGTAGACCAGTGACTAGCACATTATAAAGGTTTAGATACGTTAAAACGTGTGCGAGCTAAGGAACCATGAGATGAAACCAGTTGCGTCGCTACAGATACTGAATAAAGTCAGGATCCCTGGTACCTTCTTCAGCTCCTCCTCCATGGCTGCGATCCTGTCGGTGTACTCTGTAATCTGCTCCTCATGAGCGGTGATCTGACTCATCATACCCCTGGAGGACACGCACAAGTGTTTACATGTCATTAAATATAAATCTCTGACACACAGAAGAAAATAAATTATAAAAACGAAGACAATTAAAGACACTGCTAAAACCTGCTCTGCCCCTGAACTGGTCACTAAATACGCAGATTCCAGTCTAAAGGTGCTTCGCTCTACATGGGCTTCCCGTCAGTTCAGTTTGTTTTTCTGATGGATCAGTGAAACTCGTGTGACCTACTCATAGTTTTCGGCCGACAGGTAAACTCCATTCTTGTCCCGAGTGGCAGCCAGGTCTCGCTTCAGACGCTCGATCTCCTCTGTGTATTCCTTCACACAAAGAATTAGAAATGTTTAAAACAAAGACGTTTCCTGAGGAGACACATTGACACAAAGTCTCCTCATCCCAAAGGCGCCATTATAAGGCGAACCACCTTAATGAGCGTCCTCTTGGTGAGTTTCTGGTTGACCTCTGGCTTGTTCATGATGTTCTTGGCTCTGCTGGCGTATTCCAGAGTGCTCAGAGTCTCCTGCAGACAGAGTGGCCGTCAGTGAGCACAGTGCAGCAGAGTTCGCTTACGAAAACATAAATGTAGTCTGTCGTCAGAACGCACTTCCAGGTTGCTGGAGGACGGCGACACGGTGGCAATGATGGACGTTTTAGTTCTTCCTCCCAGGGAGTCCTGCAGGATTCGGGTCAGCTTAGACTCTCTGTGGGAGACGCACATGCACCATTCAAACGACTGATGCTCAGGACCTCAAACCGTTCAGACAAACTGCAAAGCTCCTGATCAACAAAATGTAAATCAGATTTTCTAAGATGATCCTCACAAACCTCTCACGTCTACAGTTATATAAATATGCTAATTTATTAGAGCAATTTACGTTGCTCCGATTAAACAGAACCTTTCAACTTTTTGCTTCCCTGAGCTGCAGCAGATGCGTCTCCTCTTTCACCTTTTGGGGCATTAGGTAAAGCAAAGACTGAAGTCTGCCGTACGCTTACTGTACAGACACGGATTCAGTCAGACAACGCAGCCTGCAAACGTTGGATTGGGTTTAATAGCATCACTGTGACCAGACCTGTACGGGACATGGGGCCTTTTCTCCACCAGAGCAGTGATGACTCTGCCCAGAGTCAGCAGAGACTGGTTGATGTTTCCAGCCTCACGGGCTCGTTTGTCCACAGCACCCGAGCGTCCGATGTTCTCACTGCCGGCAAGATCCACCTGGAACCAGTAAATGTTACTGCAGCAGAATTTAAAGAGGGTAGATCGGGTAAGTAGATCTGTGATAATGACGCGTTACCAGGTTGAGTTTGCCGATCTTCACCAGCTCCTCTCCATCCAGAGTGATCTCCTTCATGTGAATGGTGACCGAGAACACAGAGTGCGACCGACTGCACAAACCGTGAGCAAAAACACATCAGTTCCTGGGACTTAACCTTAACTCAACCGGCAGTTTTCTCATCATGCGTACCTGGAGTAGGCGTTCATCAGCGTGGAGGCTGTTCTTCTCTTGGCTGCTCCTCTCTCCAGGATCTGATAAACTTCATCTTTGTTGTGCACCGTCACCTCCTCCAGGCCCTTCACCACCACACCACGCTGCAACACAGCAGTCAGAACAAGAACAACCTTAAAACCTGCATAACGAAGATGAGCATAATACGACAGATGAGCCTTAAAACGGACCCTACATACAACAAGCACGTACAAATATGAGCCCAACTATACACAGGGTGCAGGTACTGTGATCCACCTCGAGACAAACTCTGTATTCAAGTTAGTCAGTGAGCCAGAAACCTTATTTCGTGGGTCATCGAAGAGCTGCAGCCGCTCGTTGACGTCCTCGCTGGGGCTGAGCAGGTCAAACAGCTCCTCGTTGTAGATCTCCAGCAGCGAGACTTTGACAGAGAATTCAGTTCCATTCTCGGAAAGTTTCTCAAAGATTTGATGCAGCGTTCTGGGGATGATGCCGGCCAGAGGGTCCTGGACGTGCAAACATAGAAGGTGTCACCAGGGGCCAATTTTATTTCATAGTAATATTTATTCCACTACCGTTTGTATGTTCATAGAATTTACACCAACAGTTGGACAGAAACTATCACTGCTTAGCTTCTTCAGTTTCAGGATTTTCCACCTGGATGCAAGGTTTCAATTTGTGCACTCACGTTTGCTTAGTCTTTCAATCATCGTCTAAAAACAGTGATTTATGAAGCCAATGCATTTAGACAGACTGAACTCACCTCCTCCCATGTGAACTGCTCGTCTGGACTCCTCTCTCCCTCCATGGTGAACGTCTTTCCTGTTCCTGTCTGACCGTAGCTGAAAGACAAACGGAATAAAAAGCACAAGTCGATAGAAAAACAGGCCTTTAACCAGTTAACGGTTATGGTTTGAACACATGATGCCAATCACAAAATAAGTTATTGATATGGCAAAGATCTGCTCTTACGCAAACACTGTGCAGTTGTATCCCATGATGACTTCGTCCAGAATGGGGCAAACAACGCTCCTGTACACGTCGATTTGTTTGGCAGCTGGGCCAAAAACCTATAATTTGAACAATTAATTTACCAATTTTACTCAAGCGACACCACGGCTGCAACAGGTAGCTGAATCAAAGTCTGTTCCGAAAATCAGAATGACGCAAATGTTCTATTTTCATAGTGAAATCATTGCTGTAACAGTGGATCAGAAGGTTCAGCCTGGAGTTTATGAGCAGAGACCTACACCAGGCCACAAACCGATCCCACCACAACACACACAGCGAAGGTCAGCAGCTGAAACGTTGCCATGGGTCCTCTCACCATGTCAAACGTGTAGGTTTTCCGTGACGCTTTGTCGTTCATCCCTCCCGTCTTCACGGTCACATCCTTCCTGTTTTGGTCGCAGTCGATGACCCCATAGGATGACTTTCGCTCTACAGTGTTAAACGGCCTGAAACGAAAACGCAGAAAGGAAACAGGAGGTCAAGGAAGTTCATTATGACCAAGACGTTCGGTTTACGGCTCAACAATAAAGTAGCTGCTGGCTGTTTGTGTTGATCTACTCAATTTATGGTTTTAATAATGTTTGACAGATTTAACTGCAAATCAATGGACAAGAGTCTTTAATGAGGTCCGACGGCAGCAGCGAGCGCAGTCAGACCGACTCCTGGCATTTAAAGGCTGCCGGGGCTTCGTCCAACACACTAAACCTTACTGCGACTCACGGTCCATTCATCGATCCAGGCACACGTTGCTGACGAGCCAACGTGCTTCGTGTCTCACCTGCATCGGACAACGACCTGGATGTTTCTCCCCTTTTCGTCCCGCTTCGCTCCGCTCTGGTTCTGAGAGGCCATGGCTGCAGAGACGTCGCCGCTCAGCGAGTCTGTGGAGGCGGGTACACGTTAAACCAGCTGCCTGCGAGCGTGTCCGCTGCTTTACACGCGCCGGCAAACGACACCGAACAATACAGACATAACGGACTCCTCCATCACTAGCATCACGGCTAACGCTAGCCAACCTGGAACAGGCGTTAATTCAAATTGAACTTGCCGAACCACGGTGTAGACGTATCCTCCCGTTCTTCAACGAACTACCCACTCGCCGGTTCCCCAACTCTGTGATCTATTAGTATTTTTAGCGTCTTGTCTTCTCTGACAGCACCAACCCCTCGAACTGACGTCTCTGGCGCTATTACACCTCCGAGAAGAAAGATTTCAAACAGTGTTTAAATTCGGTACTTAAATTTTGCTGAACCAATGACAGACGAGCAAAGTCTAAACAGGAGACCTTATTGGTCTGAGGGCGCACGTGAGGGCCTAGGCGCGGAGCATCACGGGAGGTCAAGCAACAGAAATAGCAGCGTTTCTCCACTAGGCGGCGACAATGTCACGTTCACAGTCTAACGTTTATTGCACCGCGAGCTGCATTTTAGAGGAAACGCGGTCATTCACGCGTTTTACAGGATTTTAACGAATACGAAGCAGCGTCAGCTGTTGAATGAAGACGTGTTTCGGCAGATTAACCAGCTGTCAGGGAAACCAAGACAAACGTGAAACTGGTTCTGCTGCGTGAGAGAATAATAATAACATCCAGTAGTAACATCCAGTAATAACACCCAGTAATAACATCCAGTAATAATATCCAGCAGTAACATCCAGTAACAACATCTAGTAATAAAATCCAGTATTAACATCCAGTAATAACATCCAGTAATAACATCCAGTAATAACATCCAGCAGTAACATCCAGTAACAACATCTAGTAATAAAATCCAGTATTAACATCCAGTAATAACATCCAGCAGTAACATCCAGTAACAACATCCAGTAATAACATCCAGTAAATACATCCAGTAGTAACATCCAGTAACAACATCCAGTAATAACATCCAGTAATAACATCCAGTATTAACATCCAGCAGTAACATCCAGTAATAACATCCAGTAATAACATCCAGTAAATACATCCAGTAGTAACATCCAGTAACAACATCCAGTAATAACATCCAGTAATAACATCCAGTAATAACATCCAGTATTAACATCCAGCAGTAACATCCAATAATAACATCCAATAAAAACATCCAGCAATAACATCCAGTATTAACATCCAGTAATAACATCCAGCAGTAACATCCAATAAAAACATCCAGCAATAACATCCAGCAATAACATCCAGTAATAACGTCCAGTATTAACATCCAGTATTAACATCCAGCAGTAACATCCAATAAAAACATCCAGCAATAACATCCAGCAATAACATCCAGTAATAACGTCCAGTATTAACATCCAGTAATAACATCCAGTAATAACATCCAATAAAAACATCCAGTAATAACATCCAGTAATAACATCCAGTAACAACATCTAGTAATAAAATCCAGTATTAACATCCAGTAATAACATCCAGCAGTAACATCCAGTAACAACATCCAGTAATAAAATCCAGTATTAACATCCAGCAGTAACATCCAGTAGTAACATCCAGTAACAACATCCAGTAATAACATCCAGTAATAACATCCAGTAATAACATCCAGTATTAACATCCAGCAGTAACATCCAATAATAACATCCAATAAAAACATCCAGCAATAACATCCAGTATTAACATCCAGTAATAACATCCAGCAGTAACATCCAATAAAAACATCCAGTAATAACATCCAGCAATAACATCCAGTATTAACATCCAGTAATAACATCCAGTAATAACATCCAATAAAAACATCCAGCAATAACATCCAGTATTAACATCCAGTAATAACATCCAGCAGTAACATCCAATAAAAACATCCAGTAATAACATCCAATAAAAACATCCAGTAATAACATCCAGCAATAACATCCAGTATTAACATCCAGTAATAACATCCAGTAATAACATCCAATAAAAACATCCAGCAATAACATCCAGTAATAACGTCCAGTATTAACATCCAGTAATAACATCCAATAAAAACATCCAGTAATAACATCCAGTAATAACATCCAGTAATAACATCCCAGCCTCAGCTCCACCATGAGTGGAGGGTGCCGGATGGAGCCGACGCTTAGGGACACAGACGGACATGAGCACTTCTTAGTAGCCTGCTGATCTAATGTGGCCGATAAAGACGTCATAAAAATAATAACAAATACTAGCGTCTTTATTTTCAACAGTTAAGCTAAAACAAGCAGGAATTTGCAGTTGAAAAGGAGCAAATTCACAAAGGTGTTATGACATAAAGTATGAATATGGACGTGTTTCATATGTTGATGCTCCGTCTGTTTCAGGCTGGACAGCACTGAGAGTCAGTCAGTCACTGAGCGTCAGTCAGTCGCTGAGCGTCAGTCCATTGCAGCATTAGCAGCAGAACCTGTCGGTTTGGGATTTAAGGGACTGAATAATTAAATAGATTGTGTATCAAAAGTCCTTCACGAATAAAAGTCCCTTGATTTAACTCCTCTTATCCACCCAGAGTCAGTTCAGAGCTCGTCTGTCCTCAGTCCCGTCCAAGCTGAGGACCCAGATCCAGGCCTGCAGTCTCGCTTCCCAACGTCGCTCATCCACAGTAGAACGTCTCACAAACCTCCAACGTGTCCAGTCTGCTGTCCAGCGAAACCCACTTCATTACCATGAGAGTTTTAACAGAGCGAGGTGGGAGCGGTTGTATTGTTTCTGCCCCTGCTCTCTCTCTTTGTCACAGCAGCCCACTCAGACCCCGGGTGACGATGACCCTTTCCGGGGGCGAGCCACAAATCCAGAAAGGCGCTAACGCTGTGGTTGGCAGGACAGACGTCGAGGTGCATCCGCATCAGGAACGAGCGCGTTCATCCTCTGTCTCTTCTTCGTCCTTTAGTTTGGTCTCCGTGTCGCTGGCCGTCGCCTCGTTGGTTCTGGCGCTGCAGGAGTATTCAAAGTGAGTTTTCATTTGTGTTCTTTTGGGTCTGAATCCACGTTAGTTCTGGTAAAAGTGCAGGAAACCACTGAAGCAAAACAGTAAAATGACTTTGTGTCTGGCTTATTAGTGTTTGTTTGATGTGTTGATGTCCAGATTGATAAGAGAGGATTTATTATTTATTTCAAAGAACAACGCATAAAAGATCTAAACATGTTTCAAAATTCATGGGAAAATATTTTTACATTTTAAAAATTGGTAATTTATAGATAAATGACCAACATTTACGACAAAAATATTCGGAATGAATTCTCTTCCGTTAACTTGATGAGAAAAACAGCGTTTTTGATTTGTCTTCATGCAGAAATAGACAAAACACAAAGTGACTGGAATAAAGAGTTTGTGTGACGTTCGGACCCAGATGTTCTGACCTGCGGTCCGGTGATCATCCGAACTGTCTGCTGCGCTTTTCTTTGTCTCTCTCACACGGACAGACGAGGTTTCGACACGCTTGGACTTTTCTCTCTGATCAGTGAATTAGTTTAAGGTTTGAAAAGGTTCTCAAACCTTGTGGTTGTCGGACGAAGTGTCATCACGACAACGTGACTGACTCCATCTTTGAATTCATAAACAGTAAAAGCCGGTTTGAAGCCGGGCTGAAAGCTAATTATCCTCATCGGAGCCATGCGACGGACCGATGACACACCGCGGGTCCCAGAGTTCGTGTTGCAGCCATTGACGCCTGTCTATTATCCAGCGCTCAGCAGTCAATACGCTGCCCATGAATATGCATCGCTCCTATTGATGGTTTGGTCACTGGCTCCATTGTCCCGACTCATCCTCACGTGGCTCCAGGATTTTTATCCAGAGTGAGAAACGTTGCCTTTTAACCTGAAGACCACATCAGGATGGTTTGCATGGTCCGAGCATCTGTTGGTCTGCGACCCAGGTCTTCTGACGCTGTAAGGTTCCAGTGACTCTTTAGGAACATTTATGTTGGTTTTCATCTAATTTCCGTGCGTCGCATGCGTGTGATGAGCATGTGAAGGTTTATGGCGTTTAAGGTGATGGGACTTAAGGAAGTAAATGTCAGGTTCTGAGTTTCATGTTACAAAATTACTTTGACCACAGTGAAAACAGCCGTTTGGGCCAAACAGCACAAGCTTCATGTGAAGACATCAGCGAACCGAGGCTTCATCAAATTTCAGTTTTGTTTCGTTGCTGATATAATTTTAATGTTGCAAAACGCCAAATGTCAGTGTGACGGGTCAAAGGTCACGAAATGAGAAGAAGAACCCGCAGAAAGACGCATTCCGGCTGCTCTTCCTGCTTTTTGGTGAAAATGACGAGGGAGGCCGGCGGCCAACAGCATCGTTGGAGGACAAAGATCCATATTAACAAAAACCACGGATGACAGATGATTAATCGGCGTGGTGGGGTCTGCCGCGCCGCTGGACCCCTGGCTGACACCCCGAGCCACCAAACACAAAACCAAAACCCCCCAGAGCCTGGATGGCCTGGAGAAGCGTGGGCGAAGGGTGGAAGCGGGGCACCGTCCCCACGGAGCCTCGGTGTGTGCGCGCTCAGAGCAGAAGAAAGGCCGAGTGTGGGGGTTGTGTGTTTGTTCGACCGACTCCGACACAGAAAGTGTGTGTGTTGCTGTTTATTTTGTTACCGCCTCACCAAGAGCGACTGGTTTGTGTGTGTGAGAAAGTGTCAGTGTGAGTCTGTGTGTGGACGACCGAGCCCCCATCTGCCAGAGGGTGGGCGGCCGCCACACAGCCACAATGCACACCAACATTTTTGTAGCTGTGGGCGTTGAAAAGGCTCGAAGGGCTACAGCGCGAACGCGAAGAGAGGCAACACACGCAGCAACGCAAAGGTGTGTTCACGGCCGCAGAGCTGCTGCTCAGGCCTCGTCAGCTAAATCTGCACGATTCGTCCTCTGGGATGACGAACACGCGTTTAACTGAAAAGGACCAGCAAGCGTTTGAAACGTGCTGGAGGCAGGTTCTTATTTTACTGCTGTGTCTGAACACTGAGCTTCAGCTTTACAGAATAGTTGGATCAGGAAGCGTCTTCAGCTACGATTGGCTGCTTCCGTTTAGCAGTGATGATGAATAGCTCAAAGAAAAACCAGTTAGTGTAGTCAGTCATCATCTCCATCATCTCCATCATCCAGCTGGAGCCCAGACAACAGCACCCTGAAATGCACAGATCCATCACTTGGTGACTCCGTCCCGTCAGAGCCTAAAGGACCGGGGCTGCAGCCCGTGTGTGGGCTCAGCTGGCACGAAGACCACACAGTGTAACACACTGTGCCCGGATGCCAACCATATAAGCTGACAGCGACGCTCTCTCCTCACCGGAGAATCCATTTATGGAGCGCGTGTGACCGGAATTCCGACCTGAAGCACGCGCCGGCTTTAGGATGAGCGTTCAAATCAAACCCAAACGGTCTCGAGGACCAACGGAGAGTTTCGCGCGTGTTTGTTTAACCCGGAACGTGTCGTTTCTGTTGTTTCCACGTTTCGTCACGGTGACTATCGTCGGGCCTATTTCTGGAGTTCCCTCTTTTCTGATTAAACCCAAGTCCTTATTTGGTGAATGACGTCACGGGACACCCAGAGATTCCCTTTATAACCATACTGCACCATCCAGGAGCTATTTACAACAGATGAGAGGCGGAACAGACAAAATGAGGGGAAACATTCACAGTGACTGAAACGCGTCTTCAGCTGGAACCGCTCGTTCAGAGACAATGAGCGTCCAAACAGTCGACGAGGCCGCGTCCGCGTCCCTCGGCTGCTCTGCGGACAGAGTTTCTAAGGACGTGTGCGCGGCGGAGGGGGGGGCGCCTTCACAGATGCTCTTTAAACAAGAGGCTGTAGAGGGGGACGAACATGAAGGCGGTAAGACCGTGTCCGCCGCTGTGCAGCCATCCGGCCTCAGTTTAATCTGAGACGTCTCTGTCCTCACTGGAGGTTTAATGTCTGATTCTAACCGTGTTCTGCTTTTTCAGGTGAGCTGCTGTTTGGTGAGAAGGGCGCACCTGAGCTGCCTCTCCAAGGCTACTTGGCGCAGTACGTGGCAACTTTACGCACACAACCTGTGGCGTTTGCTGGCAGGTTTTCGGTGGAGTCCAGAGCTGCAGGTGGGCCGTGGACGCCAGGGGACGTCATCAACGTGGTCAGCGCTGACATCGCCACCCCGGGCCCGGCCGCAGAGTCCGGATCGCCTTCACCCTTACCCTCGCCCGATATTTACGCAGGAGGAGGAGAAGGCAACGAGGCAGACACGGGAGACGGAACGATGGCGCACGGCCAGCCGGACCTCAGCCACATGTACACCCCCTCTCATCCTCACCCACACCCGGCCGCCTCTTACTCCTGCAGCGGGGACGTGTACCAGGACCAGTCGGCTGGGGGATACCTGACTGCTTCCACCTGCGCCGTGTCCTACCACCCGCCTCCGCCTTACAATTCTGCGCCCAAACCGACAGTAGATGGCGCCGCGCTACTCTCCATCATGCCCGAGTACGGAGGCTTCTACCAGCAGAGCTGCCAGAGAGACATCCAGGCGGCCTTCCCGGAGAGGAAATCCCTCCCGTACGCGCTGGACTCCCTCCGGGTTCCTCCGCCTCTCACGCCTCTCAACACCATCAGGAACTTTACTCTCGGTGCGCCCTCGGCAGCCAACGAGGGTCCCGTGGCCGCTGCCTTTCCCGGCCACCAGAACCTCCCTCTCAGACCGATCCTGAGACCAAGAAAGTACCCGAACCGGCCGAGTAAGACGCCGGTCCACCAGAGGCCGTACCCCTGCCCTGCGGAGAGCTGTGACCGCAGGTTCTCCCGGTCAGACGAGCTGAGCAGGCACCTGCGCATTCACACCGGCCACAAACCCTTCCAGTGTCGGATCTGCATGAGGAACTTCAGCCGCAGCGACCACCTCACCACACACATCCGCACGCACACCGGAGAGAAACCCTTCTCCTGCGACCAGTGCGGGAGGAAGTTCGCAAGGAGCGACGAGAGGAGAAGGCACATGAAGATTCACCTCCGCCAGAAGGAGAAGAAGTCCTCTGCGTCATAATCCTGCGCGCACGACCGGATGCTGCTGAGCGTGAACTGAGGATCTGAGCTGCTGCACCAACAAAGCCTCAGAACAAGACATGAACTGAATGTGTAGATGTTAAACCTGCAGGGTCGGGTCCTCAGACCAGACTGCGCCACCTGTCCTGTCCTGCTTCGAGTCCTCTGTGGAAAGTCGTTGTGCCTGTTGTCTTTGCTTTTTGGTCTCAGGGATTCAATTTGATCTGCAAAGACCAGTCTGTGACCCTGTGCATCAGCCAGTGCTGCAGCATCCTAAACGGACCGTGGACGCTTCTCTTAGAGCCTCACCTTCAAACTCTGTGCACTTTTAAGTCACATTCAGTTGTTTGTTTCCATAGTAACAAGCAGCTGGACGACAGTGAGACCAAATCGTAACCATCGCATCAGCCCGGAGGCAGGAACACTTTGAGCAGGACACGTCATTTACACATATACCACTGATATGAGCAGGTATCAGACAAAGGCTGGTTCAGGTCCACTTCAGGAATCACTTATTAAAAAGCTGAATATTCCGACAGGTGACCTCTGTGACACTAAACATTAAAGGTGAACAGCTGCCGTCAGCTTCCAGCAGCTGAGCAGGCTGAAACCATGTTCAAATGAAAGTAGGCAGTGAAAGATCCCAACGTTTCCAGGTTGACGTGAACATTACATGTTTCTCATGAGTTTCTCCTCTGGCCTGACGTCCCGTCCTGTTGTTTCTGATTCATGGACCTCACCTGTAAAGACGCGTTTCTGGACAGTCAGAGAATGCGTCTTTTTGGGTTTGATCATTTTTATGCAACAGGCTGGACTGAGTCTTACTGTCGATGCAAATAAAGTTGACTTGTTTACCTGCTGCTTGTGTCCACGACTTGAAGGTTTGCATCCAGTTTGTTGAATCTCTGAACGAGACCCGCTGAAACCTCCGATTAAGCAAACGTTTAGGCAGGACATGAGGTTGTTCAGTAGCTTCAGATCACGTCTTACACTCATCCTATTACTGAGTTTTCTTTTTTAACAAACTTCATCATCCGAATCGTTAATTTTTCTAAAACGCAGGCTACCGTGAAAGTGCTGAAGCTTTAAAAGGCCACTATCCTGAGAAAAGGGACAACCTGAGGCATGAGCATGTTTACATACATGCAGACGCATATCTGGCTCCTGACGCTTCACATCAAGCACATGTAGCATCCTCAACCGCTCGGCTCATACTCTCAGGGCTGCAGTCCGAAGACCTGGCGCTGATCCAGCTGCAAGTCGATTTTAAAGGTGAGAAATCGCATGAAGACGCAACCACAAATAAAAAGTAAGCAACGGACCCAAGGCTTGAAGCTGCAGCGGCTCGTATTTCACTCCGTCCTGATTTCTAATAAATGAGGTGAGACACGGACCAGACGCGCCTCTCAGCTGTTCTGGTTCATCTCATGGTTGTGGGTCACACACCAGCTTTCTGCCCGGTGGTGCTACGCCACAAAGCCCCGGTTATGAAAAGAGGGGAACCGAGCTGCAGCCGCACAGTCAGAGCCTTCGACACAGCTAATGGAGGCTAACTGCTAATGGGCACTAATGAAGCTAATTTGGAGCATCTGTGTATTTTATATTGCAGCATAAATGTAATATACAAACACTGCCCCCAAACCTCCCTTTACCTCTAAATAGATTAAAAACCTCTTTAACCAGCACAGACCTGCTCTGGGGTGGCGTTTACTCAGCTCTTTGCATTTTAAATGGCAGGCTTTCGGTTTCCATGACAACGGACGCAGCCTTATGACACGGAGGGTGGCGGGAGGCTGCTGCTGCCTTGCTCAGCGTGTTCCTGTGCCTTCGGTAGGAGCTCACAGGAAATGAAGCACAGACACGTTTAGGCAAAATAAACAGCAAGATTTATAGAGCAGACAGAAACGTCCATCACCACACAGTCAACAGCTCCATGACGACCAGCAGCGCCTGGACCCAGGAACAAGCAGATTAGAAGCACATCGTTTCACATTTTAGTATGTTCTGAATGACGCCAGAGCTCACGTTGGTCCACGTCTGAACCTACGTGGCCCCGGTGCCAATCACCACCTGATTATCACAGCAGTTGATTATCCAACTGCAGTGACACACGCCGGCAGGTTTAGATCCTCAGGAGCGAAGCAGGAAGACGATTGAAGCTCAGCCCGTCCGGGTCCAGCTCGGCCTGGGACCGAGTCGATGTCCCGTAAAGGAATCCACAGGTCATAACATCTACCTGCAGCAGGTCCTGGGACTGAAGGCCGAGCTTCAGCCTGGAGCTCATTTTATTTTACATCGCTTCATTTAGGTGCTTTTCACATTGTGACTCGTTTGAGCAACACAATTCTCAAACCATGAAACTAATCTAATCTAACAGTGACAGTAGTGAACCGGACGTTGGCCAGTGGGTGTGATTGAGGTTTTCACTGAACCTCAGCCAGAATCAAACCGGTGACTGTTGGTGCCTTTAGTCATGGGCTTAAAGGTCTGGTTGCTTTTTTTCCTGACTGTGCGGCATCACCTGCAAAGATTAAATAACAGATACAGCGAAATTCAAACTACCAGCCACAGCTGAGGAAGACAAGTCCATAACATCAGAGAACGATTGAAGCTCCATGGATGTAAAAGCTGATTTATCTGTTCAGCTTTAACATTATTGTCTGGATTGTATCTTTTGGGAGATGACGAGGAAGCAGCGGGACAAGGTGGACAACCTGAGTCAGGCTTTGAAGGAACAGCTGGGATCCTGGTTCATCCAGCCCAGAGCAGAACCTCTGCCTCCTGACAAGCCAGGATTCAGGTCCAAAACAGTCCACAACCAACTCCATCACAGGCGAACCTCCGGGCCCAGGTACGGCTCCCCTCCGCACCAGAAGTTTGGCGGCTGTGAGATCTCCATGAGCCAGACCTCCTTCTGCTCCGCGTTTTTAACCTCCGCGTCTGACACAACGCGGTAGTAGTGACAGTCCCTGCCGTCGTCCGGGTCGTACGGAGGCGCCAGGATGTCCATGAACGCCGTGGGGCCGTCCACGGCGTCGATCTGGTGCAGGTTGTCCCGGTCAGGTGAGAGGACGCACGGCCCGCTCTCCTCCGTGAACTCCCCGGTGGAGCGCAGCACGCAGCGCCGCACCGCTCCCGCCTGCGCGCCGCCCGCCGGCCGCTCCAGCCCGTCGAAGCAGCTGATCCTGACCTTGCCGTACATGACTTTGAGAATGCCGTGCATGCCCGGGTGGTCGTGCAGCGGGATGGACGCGCCGTTCTTCAGCAGAAACACCCCCATGCTGAACTGGTCCGTCTCGCAGATGTGCATGTAGGTGACGGGGGGCGCGCCGTGGTGGTACGTGTGCGCCGGCGGCGCCGGGACGAGGTTCAGGTCAGCCGCTCGCACTTCCGTCATCAGGCTCTTCAGCTTGCTATGGTTCTCCAGGAAACACTTGGCCGCCTCCTGGCCGGCCCGCGGCGGACTCCTGAAGGTGGCGAGCGCCTGTCGAGCTACTTTCTGGACGATGGAGCTCATGCCGTCACCAGGCATCATACCGGAGCGAGAGCGCGGCTGCCCGCGTCCACTGGTCGCTCGATGGCGGTGGACCTTCAGCTGGCAAAAGATCGTCTATCAGCGTGATGACGCACGCGGAGAGTTTCCTTGACCCTGCGTGCACGAAAAGCAGAGCAAAGCAAAGAAAACACTCGAGATCATTCTGATGACAAACGGGACAACGTCCAAATAAAAAAGTCCAAAACTCACGAGGCATGCAGAGTCACGGTACTATAAAAGCAGACGCAAAATACTCTGCAAGAGATTAATTATACCACGAAACACACAAAAACCAAACTAAAGCCCATTATTTATTTATATTGCGTCATGGTGGACCTAAACGAGACGGAGTGAGACCTCATCTTTTTCCGCTGCTCTTCGTGACGCTAAATGGCCTATTTTCGGCCCCTTCACGTGTTCATTCATTCGCGGTTTTCCCTCGTGAACACATGATTACGTGCGCGTGCGAAGCAAGGCCACACACACACACGTGACAACGTCAACGTGTGATGGTGATTTTCAGACGCAGAACTCGTCGTTTTTAGGATCTTCGCTGCCCCATTTCTGAAGGACTGTCAAACACGTCCGCACCAGACTTCGCTGTATAGTTTACACCTCGAGCATTGTGGGATATGTAGTCAGCGCCGCTTTAGCTGCTGTACTCAGTAACACAACACTGTGTTTCATTCAGTTATTCAACACACAGCGTTGCCACTAACGTCATTTTCATTTCTTATATAACATTCGTGTACTTGTGAAATGACAAAATAATTTCAAAATAAACTCATGGCAAAGGAGATGCACTACAACACCCAGAATGCCTCAGGATGTTTAATTTGAAATGCTCTTTAGTCATTACTCAAATATAAACAAACATGTGTCATCTGATCCGACAATGAGGGAAGAGACGGATCACAGACAATAAATGTGATTTAAACGAACACAGCAAACCTGCTGCCACGTCCGTTTGGAATATAAACAACTAGAGCAAGGTTCTATTTAGTATGTTAGCATTAATGTCAGTGGGTTTAAGGGGCTTGTAAAAACAGGAGCTTTCCTCAGCAACACAGTGAGCGAGGTAAACCGGGACAGTGTCCAAGTTGAAGAAAATAAAAATCAACATTTTGTTTATGTTCCAGTGTCAAGTGTAAACTTGAAACGTCCATGGCTGGGCTGGTTTGCCAGTCAGGCCACGCCCCTTGGTGTGACGTCACGCAGTTGTTTGAGCTTGTACCGATATACTGGTTCCGTCTGGGTTGAACTTTCAGAATGAAAGTTTTTATGCTATTATTATATAAAACTATGAGCTTATCACAAAGACAAAGTTCAAGTTTGGTAAAAGTTTTTACCATAATAATAAAACATGTTTGATGCTGTTGAAGTTGTTTTCTCTGCAGCACGGAGA
Source organism: Macropodus opercularis (assembly GCA_030770545.1). Classification (NCBI taxonomy): domain Eukaryota; kingdom Metazoa; phylum Chordata; class Actinopteri; order Anabantiformes; family Osphronemidae; genus Macropodus; species Macropodus opercularis. Next base: position 755,593 of record CM061103.1, on the reverse strand, counting down.
CAAAAAAACGTTAAGAGGTGAAAGTTTGCGTCACGGCGTAGAATGAAGTCTGTCAACTGTACTTTCTGTGTTAGGTCAGAAGGTCACGCGGCAGCTTTTCCACCGCAGAGAAGACAAGACGAAACAGTCTCAACGTGGGTAAGAAACACTAGTCCGCACGACGACAATGACTCACATCTGCGAGCGTGACTCACGCGTCGTGGCGTCCGTGTTTGGCATTTCATGATGAAGACGTAGGCAGTTAATTTGGACGTCTTTCTACTGGGAAACACCCGCCTACACACACGCTCATCACAGCAGCGAGAAGACAGACTTTATGGAAATTAGAAATGCTTTGGTGGGATTTGTCGGCCTATTGTCAGATTTATTTGTCTTTGTTGAGATCAAAGCAGAGAGAAACAGGAAGCAGTGGGAGGTTGAGGAGTGACGAGCCGAGACGCTGCTACGTGTCCACATCCCAGTCACAGTGTTGGTCGTCCATCATAGAGGACGAGGACGCGTTCGGCCACAGATGCCAAAACTGCGCCTGAAACCATGTTTGATTAGTTATGATTTAATGTATAACCATTATTTCCTGTCGCTGCATCCAGAGACGGACGTGGGTTCACACTGACCTTCGACCTTTGAGCACCACTGTAATCGGCTCGTATGTGATTTAATACGTAAAGCCACCACGTTTTCACACTCACCCGCTCAGTGTGTCTGTCAGTGTGACGTCGCAGCTCTCCAGAAACGTGTTGCTGCTGCAGGAAGGGACTGAGGCTGAAAATAGACGCCGTGATTCACAGCTCGGACGGTTTTAGCCTTAACGTGGGGCCAAGCTGTGGAAGCCCCACATAGGTCAGATAAACAGGGTGAATTATTATCCTGCTTCGCGTCCAGCCGTGCACAGCAGCGCTGCCTCACGCTTAAGGCTGCTGGAAAATAAAACGGCAAACGATGCAGCATCTGTGACTATGAGTTATGAACGAACCAACCACACGGCTTCAAGCTCTGTTTTAACAGGGAGGAAACGTTCAGTGGAATCACAGTCATGTTGGTTCTATGACTCTTTAGGCTTCTGTCGATGACTGTGAAGTTGTTCTGGTCATCAGTTCACATCTTTTCTTGTGTGTGTGTCTTTCGTGTCTTGGTGGTTTACGTCTCTTTGTTGACATTGTGATCTTGAAGTTGTGTTGTTATTGCATCACTTGTCTCTGGTGGTTTGGTTTCTGTCAGAGACGTCTGCCAGATGAAGCTCAGTGTGTCCAGTAATCCATCTGTGCCTTCATGTTTACACTAAACGTGGACTTCAGCTGCTTTTCTCAGCAGACTGTAGTAAACTGACCTTTGACCTTTGTCAGAAAGCATCTCAGAGGCTGCTGAATGTTCCATGGGAGCTCGGAATGAGTTTCTTGTTCTACCTCATGCAGCAATGACCACAAATCTGTGTTTACTCAAGAAAATATGCCTAATCGGAGGTTTGCGTGCCGTTGCCCCTCTGACACGGTAGCTTGAGTGGATCCAAATGTGTCCTGTTTTCAGCGGGTTCGGTCCACAGGGTAAAGACAGGAAACTGGATCTAGAGGCCAACGCATCCTACAGGGAATCTTCACATGCAGCGACTGACACCATCCGTAACCCAGAGTTTGACAGAAGGAGGCGATGGAGGACGGAGTCGTGAGACCAGCATCCGCGGTTTTACTGTTTAGAGAAAATCTGTTGAAAACTGCAACAAACATTAACTAGCTACCTAGTAATCCAGTCTCATAGCGTCAGACGAGGCAGACGAGGCGTCCGAACACCAGCGGCTCAGCTTTGTGCCTGATTTTCAGGCCTGTCGCGTGTCTGCGTGCAGAAATCTGTTCTCTGTGGCTCACGTGGCCTCCACCTGTAGATGCTCTCACCGATACGGCTGCGTGACAGACAGCGTCCACAGCAGCGCGTGAGCCTCAGAGGTGACGTCAAAGCGTTAGCGTGTGGCCTGCGGTATTTACCGACACGCTGGAGAGCAGCTGGGAACCATAACAACCCCGCCTCTCGTCTCGTCTATAGAACAGAACCACAGCTACTGTGAAGACAAGTCACTTCTAGTGGAAGCAGAATTAGATGTAACACCAATACATGGAAACACGCCAGCCTGTAGAACACTGGGCTGATGATGAGCGTGGTCTGTCTGACGCCATCATTTCCTCACTGATTCACTGCAGTGAACGTGGCTTTAACTGTGGTTTGTCTGAGTGTGTTTCAAATACTGTTTAATGTCATTTTCCACAGTTTTGCTTTCCAGCAACGGGAGGTTTCTTGATCTTAATATGTAAAATAGGAAGATGGCCTTTCAGGAAACTAGTCTTTGCTGCTTGTCGGCTGTTTAAAGATCCGTTTGTTGTTTTTCTCCGTCCTCCACAGACAGTCACTCGTCACGGTCTGTGCAAATCACAACAAGCAGCCAAATGAAAACAGAGACTGTTGTCTCATCTTATCAGAACTGAACTGAACTAAACCGACGAAGCCTTTCGGGCGGAAGGTGAAACGTCTTCAACAACGAGTCCAGTTGAGGCAGAACCGAGTCCACACCAGAAGAGGCGCTAAATTCACTGACAGACAAGAAACGGAGACGCTGCTCACAGCTGTGACCACTTAAAGCAGTCGTGGCTCCAGGAGGAACCAAAAATAACCTCATGGAAAACATTTCATTGTTTCTGTGGGAACCTGCAGTTCAACTGACATCAGACGGGGATGAAGTAGAAGTAAACACGTTACATGTGCTTTACTTACAGGCTCACGTCCTGAGAACACGTCTAAGCCACTGGAAAAGCTCGTGAAGGTTCAACCAGATGTTACCACGCAGCTTCCAGCGTCTCTGCTGTTTACAGATGTGAACTGTTTCATCCTCAGATCAAGGTTCATGACCAATTTATGGGGAAAACAGGAAACAGCGCTGTTGTGGTTTCGCCGCTTCTGCCCAGTTGTCACTGGAAAGCTCGTCTGTGTGGGATCCATCCTGACGCCTTCCACTTAGTGAACACAGCAACACTTACATCAGTGGACACAGAGCGACCACTAGTGGAGGCTGTGGGTCCTGCAAGACTGACGCTGCTGGTACCTTCCCCTGAAAGGTTTTAGCCTTGAAATAAAACTGAACAGAGACTAATACAGGTCAAACTGAGACGCTGGTGGTGTTTATGCGACAGTGTCTTTAAATGAAACCAGGAAACATCACATATGTTCTTTAATCTGGGATTTTACACAGACCAACACGTTTCAGCAGGAAAAGTTCTTCAGTTCTGCACAGTGTTAAACAAACAGAGTTTTTCAGTGAAGGCACAAAACTAGAGATTACTTCTGCAAATGAAATCCCTACAGACAGACATGAACTCAGGGTTTAACCTGGCTGCAAAACTCTTTTACACAACATGAAGTCTAATCTCACTTCTACCGGCTCACGGCCAGAATCAGTCACAACCAAACGAACAGCGAGAAATACATCTTTGTTATGACCCGACCAACTTTTTCTCCCAAAACGTTCCCAAGCAAAGAAGTCACTGCATCAATTTCCGAACGTCCCAAAGCCACTGATTGTCCCAACAGCTCTGAGCTCCATCAAACACCGAGCAGAAAACAGAACAGCTTTTTGTCAGCTTTTCCTTTTTTGCCACAAATGAAGTAGGTTTTCACAGTAACACAATAGCTACACACAGAGGACTAGTAGTACTGTAGTAGTAGATCGTCTACCATTAAGTGATGCTCAAACCAAGCCTCCTCCACGTCCAGGCTCTGCTGTGAACTGGCTGTGGGTTAAACCCTTCACGCCTTTCTGTCTGCCCAGACTGAAACCAGGACACTCGACCTCATCAATTTAAATCCAAATAAAGCTTGTAAAGGTCTGCGTCAACGAGCAGAAATTCACGTCCGCTCAGCATCACCGGACATGAAGACCGTCCTCTCACTTACTCCTGGACTATTAGCCTTCAGAAGGACGCTGGAGGTCGCCGCCTACTGCAGGACTACTACGTCCACCAGACAACACCAAGTAGCTTCTGGATATAAAATATCTATTAACACTGTCAATGAAATCAACAACAGCAAAGACACATTTGACACTAAATACCTCTTTACTAAAACATCTACATTCTTATTTAATGAGTGCAAATATGACACGTAAACGGTTCACGTCGCTGATGACGTTCTACTGGACAGATGCCTTCAGGGCTCTGAACAGTCCCTTGGGATGAAAGCGCTGATGTGACGCCATTCGCTCATGGTCGGAGAATCTTTACCCGTTTCTGCGTGAACGAGTGCGAGTCAAGCCTGAAGGCGCCCTGTAATCTCAGAGTACATTCGTTGTGTGTGTGTTGTCCTGCAGACCTGGGACAAACTGGTGCAGTGTCTGAGCTTCCCCAGACACATATAGAATATTTCATAATAACCAGAAGATGGGAAACTTCACCTCACAGACGGTTTGTTATGTTACGACTATGTGGTAACAGCGCATCTGTACGAATGATAAGGAACAAAGGTGCGTAGGTCAGAATGACTTTGACCCAGGTCTGCCGTCGTCCAGCTCGTCTGTGCTTTACAAACCAAATCAGCTCTGCTACAGATCTGATTAGTCATTAGACAATAAAATACTCGTAAAACGTATGTCCTGTAACACTGAGCGATAGAACATGTGAGGTTTTCTCCAGCGTTTGAGCTGTAGTTGAATCAGATGTATACACGGCCCAGTTTCCATCCGTGGCTCGCTTTGCGTTCATGTGGGTCTTCGACTTGTCAGATCCATCACTGGATCAGACTGGACTGCTGGAGTTGCCGTCTGGTCCAGAAAGCAGAGAGTGAAGACGAGCGGACGGATCACGGTGTTTTGGGGAGTCAAGGCGTCAAGGTTGAGCCAGAGGAGAAGACGCAGCGTTAGTCAAACCTGTTCGCTCCCAAACCTCCAGATTCCTTCACTTCAACGGCTGCGAAGCCGCCACACGTGGAATCTCAATAAGCAGCTGGTCACAGAAGTATTGATGACTGAAGTTTATCCAAAATCCTCAACAGTGCAAAGAACGTCTTTATTCTCATCGTGGGCCCAGTGTTTGTGCGGACGACCTGAAGCTGTCACTCATTACTGTGTTTGAAAGCAGCAAAGGCCTGAAATACTGAATAACTACAAAGCCTGTCACTGACCTACTGTGAGACACCACAGTGATCATGCAGTAATATCACTTATTGCATAATGTCCTTAAACCCTGTTACACAATGGAAAAATCAGGATGTGTAATTAAAGTACTGTTACTTTGATTTGAAACTTTAGATCGTTGGAATTTCAGTCTCAGCAGAACCTTATTCCAGGCATCTGATGGAAACCTTTTCATTTAAAAAGCTCAAATTCTACCTCAGTTCCAGGCTTCAGGACCTTTTCCTCTATTTCTTAGTAACTAGTTCCATTATAGATTATTTGCTAATTGCTCTTTTTAGATGGACTGACAATAATCTGATTTTAAAAACCAAACGCTGATGACTAATCTGATGTTTGGTCCTTTAGAAGGACACAGAGATAATATAATAACTGGAGAATGATCTGAGGTTAAACAGTCTGCACGTGTTGCTGGAGTTTGTTTTAAATGTGCAAATGTTTTGACTTCAAGTCTAGTGCTGCGTTAGCTGACGCCTTGATTTAACCTGGAAGCTCATTTCAGAATAAACGACCAAAAGAACCAGTAGGAAGTGCTCCGGACAAAATGTGACGTGAATGTGAGCTCGCAGTGCGTTTGCAGTTTCACCCTGTGTGAGAAGGTTTCACCTGCCGCCACCTCCTCTGCCCTGGTGTCCCAGTTCTAAGCCTCGTACCCTGCGGACCGTCGGCGCCGGTGGTTCCAGATGTCGTCTCTGTGTTCTGGTCTGCAGAACAGCCTGGACGACTGGGCCAACCTCTCCCGGTGCTCCCGCTCTCGCTCGCCGCCAGATTTGGAAAATGGCCGGCTGCTGAACTGGGACGAGGAGTGGGTTCTGTTGTCATGGAGACCGGAGGAGGACAGCTGTCCTCCAGCTGACCTGGGTGTGATGTAATAAAAAACATTACAACTCTAAGTGGGATTATTTAATTGATATTTCTGTAGCTGCTCCTCTAGGAATAGATACACTTTTAACTAACTAACTAAAACCTACAAAACTCAAATAGATTTTAAGACAGATGTTGACATGGCAGCTTCCAGACTCTAACACTGGGAACTGGCTCATATTACTTGTTTTTTGTAAAAGAATCAACTGTTTGACTAATAAGATATAATCCTCTTTCAATCTTCAAACCTAAACTGTTTTATGTAGTAAAAGATATTACATGATGCTACTTCCTGTTTTGTGCTGTAACTGCGATTTCCAGATTAGTTTGACACTAACTGAAACTAATTAACCATTAAATGGCGCCTCAGACAATCTGCTCAGATTTCAGCACATGCTGTCCCGCTGCTCTGTGACGCTCATTAACCCCGTCATCGCGCGCCCTGCTGCTCAGCAGGGGGTCTGTGCCGCAGCGTCCCACAAAGCATCACTGTGACATGACTCATAAGCTCGACTGAACAGGAGTTAGACAAATGTGGGTCTACCTGCATAGAAATAACCTGTATGAAGATTTCCAGTCAGGATTCAGATCCATCACAGACAGAACCAGCTCTGACTAGAGTCACTAATGATCTTCTCACAGCTTCACACAATGGTCTAGTTTCTGTCCTTGTCCTGTTAGATCTTATATTTGTCCATGAAACCAGAGGAAACAAACCAATTGGTCAAACTTCAAACTTGTTTAAATGATAACAAATCCTGGACGTCCCATAACTGAATTCAGATCAAACTGAGGTTATTTATTATAATTGGTGCTAAAACCACAGAGACTCACAATTGAATCAGATTGTTACTCTGGATGACACAACGTTAGCTTCAGGTTCTACTGTAGGAACCTTGGTGTCATTGTTGACCAAGATCTGTCCTTTACATCATATAAAGGAAATCTCTAGAACCTCCTACTTCCACCTGAGGAATGTTGCTAAAATGAGGAGCATCCTCTCACAGAGTGATGCTGAAAAATTAATCCATGCATTTGTTACCTCCAGGCTGGACGACTGTGTCTCCCTGCTCATAGTTTGTCCCAATAACTCTCAAATCCTCCAGTTAATTCAAATGCTGCAGCCAGAGTCACATTTCTCCTACATTAGCTTCTCTGCATTGGCTCCCTGTCAAATCTAGGACAGAATTCAAGTTCTTCTCCTCACCTACAAAGCTCTTCATCATAAAGCTCCATCTTGTCCTAAAGACCTCAAGGCAGATGTTCTCCCACACTGATCCTGGGTCTGCTGGAGGTTTCTTCCTAGAGCGGGTTTTCCACTGTTGCTATTAAAATGTACAATTTATTGACTGGCTACAATTAAAAGCTGCTCTATGTGGGATCTGTTGGCTTTAGTTATGTCAGGTCTACTTGTAAAGTGCCTTGAGATAACTGATGTTGTGAATTGGCGCCATAGAAATAAAGTTGAATTGAATTGGGTTCTTCCTTCAGTGTTTAAATACTCGCCTTGTACTTGCTCAGGTTCTTCGGTATAATGTGTGTTTGGGTTAGTTAAATGAATGTGAATGAAGAGTTCGTTTGTTTAATCATTGTATTTACTATAGAAGCCGTTTCACGGACGTGGTGCTCACCTGCTTTTCGTCATTCTGTGGGGTCCGTTGTCAGTTGGCTGCTGGTGCTGCTGACAACACAAAAAGGCCAACGGTCACGTTTTCACTACAGAACTCAAACCCTCAAACACCTGGAGACCTGGTACCTTGTAGTGGCTGCACTGTGCCGGACTGCCGTTGACCTGGTAGTACTCCACCAGCCGCTCGGCCAGAGCGATGCGTTTCAGCAGGCTCTCAATGAAGTGCTGGATCCGAACTTTTCCGCAGGTCTCCTGTCGAATGGCGGCATCGAGAAACTTCTGGATGGTTAACACCTCCCTGCAAATAAATAGTAGAATGAAGAGAATTTCAGCTTTCACTGGCCAGTCGCTTTTCTCCTGTTGCTGAGATTGACTGTGGTTCACATTAGCAGTAGTAGGGCCTGTTGCGTTTAAACTGGTCAAATCTATTCACCTCTCTCGTCGTTCCAGTTCATTCTCTGAGGCGTTGAGCTGCTCTCTCAGCGCAGCGATCACCATAACCGCCACATCCACCTGCCGACTCAGCGACCTCTCCCGCTCTGCGACTTCCTGCCTCTCCTGGGCCAGATGCTGCGAGTGAGCGCGCTCACACAGGAGCTCCGTGTCAGTCTGGGCCAGCTCTGTGCTGACCTCGGCCAGCCGACGCTGCATGGTGCTGTCGGACGCCTGCAGGATGCTGGCCAGCCGGCGCCGCACTGCGGCCGAGGCCGCTGCCGTCTCCAGGCCGGAATAGGAGCTCTGCTCTGTTGGTTGCAAGGATGACACGGGTGACAGGAGCAGTAAGATGACTGCACCGCTTCAGACGCACATACAGCCCCACAAAATCACCTCCTGCTACAAAAATTAGAAAGGAAACCTGAACGTACCAACCAGCTCCATGTCCTGGTCTGGGTCTGGGCCAATCACGGCTGATAAAGCAAATGGGAGGTGATGATGGCTTGTGTCTGCTTTTTTCATGGATGTTTCCTCCTCTTGTCTGCCTCCATCTCCATCTTCAGCATCGTCTTCCTCCTCTTCTCCTGCATTTTCATCCCCTGAACCTCTGTCTTCCTCATATTCCGCCTCATCCTCCTCTTCGGCCTGTGTCCCTACCCCCACGCTCTGGGTTCGCCTCCTGGCTGCGCTGTAGGAGTGGAGGTACCCGCTGTCTCTGCTGTCGCTGAGGGAGCGAGCATGAGGCGGTCGCCCGGTGCTCTGCTGTCCCCTACGTGTCGGGAGGCTCATGTCGTGCCAAGGGATCGCCGCCGTCAGCGGGTCTGGGAGTTTCCCGGTGATGCTGAAGCTGCCGGTGATCACATCAGGCGAGCGGTACGAGTGCTGGTACTCCAGGTGAGCGCGAAGTGAGGCCACACTGCAGAAACGCTCCTGCTCGCCGCAGCGAGGGCAGCGGAAGGGGAGGTCACAGGAGGCGACGGAGTCAGTGACAGCACCGCAGGCCTGGCCGTTCCTCTCCACGAGGAAAGAACACGATCCCCTGGGAGTCAGCTTCTGCTGCATCACTGTCCACCTGGACTACAGGTAAACACAGAAAATGATGACGTGGCCATAGACTACGGGGTAAAACGCCAAACATTCTGCGACTCCAGCTTCTTGAACGTGACGACTTTCCTCACAATGATCAGTAAACTGAATAAAGCTAAACATGTGAAGACGCAGCTGTTCAGAAGTGAAATAACTTGGTAAAAACAACAACTTGGATAAAAACAACTGCGGTAAAAGCAGGCGGTGTGGTGCTTAGCACTGTCCCCACAAAGCCCCGGGTTCTTTCTGTGTGGAGTCTGCATGTTCTCCGTGGGTTCTCTATTCCGTAGGTGAGAGTGTGCGCGTGACTGGAGACCTGTCAGGTGACCTGTCAGGTGGCGCTGGGACAGGCTCCCTACGGGGAAGCAGCGGTAGAAGGTGAAAGAGATCAAAGCAGCACAGCAGAAAGACTTTACTGAAGCCATTTCCACTACTCTCTGAAAAATCTATGCTGTAAATACTCAAAGGTCCATTAACGCTCAGAGCAAATGATGGGTCCCTTTATATGAGTTATTACAGGACTCGCGTCTGAGCCCTTGTCTTACAACAACCATCTCCATAAAGGCTTTGACATTTTGGAGCGTGAATGAGCTGATGCTAAGCGGAACATGTGACACGTGACCCCGCACTGTATCAGACCGTCCGGACCGAGTCTATTTCATCCTGTACGACTGTAACAGGTGAATTGGCGTCTGTGGCCGTTAGCTGTATGCTAACGCTAGCTTAGCCTGAAGAAGCGCAATGGTTCCCAACCGGCGGCTCCGTGGCGCTGCTCTTACCGGCTGCAGGTGACCGAGCGCGGACTGCGGAGAAACGACCAGTCGCTACTGTCTGAAGGAGCCATGTCGCAGCTGGAGACACACGACGAAGCTCGCATGATGTCATTCAATCAGAGCACAAGCGCCTCAGCACAGCAACACATCCGGCGGCCTTTTCACAATTAAACGGCAAGGTGTGTTACTTCCGGTACGGGTCGTGGGTTAAAGTGTGTGAAATAAAACATTTAAATGACTTTAATTTAAGTTTGTTTTCTCACTGTTTAGTAGACAATATGTCAAATAATCAGATTAAACTGGACTTTGTTTGGCGTTTGTCCTCTGCTTGTGCATAAAACTGAGCTAAAAGTCAAAACAGACGAAATAATGACACCTTGTTCAACAGCCTGATCCCATCAGTGAAGCATCAGGGATGTGAGAGCAACAGCTTCTAAGGACGAGTCCATTTAACTCAGTCAGTCAGCGGAGATGGAGACATGAGGGAAATGGCTTTATTGTCATGACAGAATGTGGAGGTGCAGCTCGCTGACATCCCATAATCCCATCACAGTACTGGTGTAACGGCTCAGCTGTAAACTGAGAGCGTGAGTGAGACGTGACCCTCAGTGGGTGAAACCCTGTGAAACATTCTGCCAGAAAACACTTTCGTGTGGTGAACTACACTGTACTGAAAACACCAGGCTACACATAAGTTTTGTTAGAATTGTTGTCGTGAGACTTTCGAGGCGCGACATTTAGGAGTTGACCCAGTGCTGTGGAATAATGTGATCCTTCAGGACAGAGGTAGATGAGAGAGAACCCTCATTTTGCTGTAATGTGTAAATGAGCGTTTGTCTGACGGGCTGCGTCTGCCTCTGCTCCCGTTTTCATCTTAACGTTCACGGAGTCGAGTCACTTCTCCTTTGTTTGTCTCATATTCTTGTCTGACTGCTGTTAAACCTGGCTGATGGATTAGAGCCAAGAACGAGTCGTACGATGCCCCTGAACGTCCTTCCTTCCTACTGACAGTGCTGCTGGTATCTGAGCTTAGCTCCCAGTCTGGTTCCTGCCAGGTACTTGTTGAAGGCCTCGTCCACTTCGCGGCTCTGTTCTGGAGTGAAGTGGTTCTTCCAGTCCCCGACTTCACCTGATCACAAAGAGAAACAACCAACTAAGTCAGTCAGTGTACAGAGCATTCTGAGGGCCCGTTCCCTAAACGCTCGGCACCTTTTCTGAAGATGGCGTCTGCGACCACGCCGTGGGACTTGGACGAGTTCTCCTTCATTGCTCTGAACGTGCTCCTCTCTGCGATCTGCTGGACCTGAGCCTCCGTCAGGCTGAAGCCGTAGAAGCTGGAGACCTGACGGATGCCGGCTTCCAGGTCCTGTGACACAGGAAACCAAGACGTGTTTTTCTTCACAGGAATGTTTATCGTTGCTTAATTCGAACTCCGGAGCTGGAGTGGATCTGTAGGGGACGGTCATCCACCTGCTTCATGTCTTCGTAGGTGATGATCATGACGTTGGGGTCGTCCATCTTCTTCTCCCAGGTCACAGCGTGATCAAAGTAAGATCCCCAGAAAACTACACACACAGCAGACGTTTTCCTGTTTAAAGAGTAAAACTACCACCACTGAACCAACGTCACCTCTTCAGGTTTATATCTATTGGACAGAAGTCCTTCCAGGTTGAACCTTTACTCTGACCGGGGTTCACTTTCATCAGAAACCTTTATTAATTAACTTTCCACAGTCTGTGGCCAACGAATGGATCATCCTGGGTCATCAGTGTCTATGTGCTGCTCACTCACCGTCTCCGCTCATGAACTGACGGAAGAACGAGTCCCACTCCACAGACGGGAGCACCGGGTTGGAGTTGCAGAAATGGAAGTAGGAGACCAGAGTGTCTTTGGGATTCCTGAAGATCACCAGCATCTTCACAACCAACAGAAGAGCACAGGAAGCAGGTTTTGTCCTCTGATGTTCTACAAAATCCCAAACTTGACTTCCTCACATTTTTGCATGTTGACGTGAAACTTTGAGTGGGATTTCTTCCGTTCTGTTTGTTTGTTGACTGACCTTCGTCTTCTTTTCGTAGAAGGTAGCAGGGATGTTGTCAGGATGCATGTGAGTCCCCAGAAACCGCGGAGAGGGGATCTGCGTCAGGCCCTGCAGGGACACGAGCACCAGGAGCATTCAGGAGCATTCAGGAGTCGACTCAACGGGTCAAGCCTCCGCCCTTCACACCGTGTCACCATCACACACTGAAATGTGGAGCAGCTCCACGCCTACGTATTTATAACTTTAGTGAGCTGAGACTGTGCAGGCGAAGCTCAGCTTGGCATTTGTTTTTCCTGTTCTCTCTAATAGACGTGAGCGTTGACCAGGACGCTGTTACAGGTGTGGACATGTTTTACTCTCGGCCCGTGGCTGAGAATCAAAGGCAGATTAGTGCAGCATGAGGGTTGTAAATCTTTACTCACACCTGGTTGTGTAACATTTAACACAATGACTCTGCAAAAACATTTGACTCACGCAAACACACACACGTCTTTGTTGGCTCCTGGATCGACCTCTGGCCACACAGACATGCGTCGCGTACCTTTATCACGTCTGGTCCCATGAACTCGATCAGTGGAGGCATCTTGGACTCCAGGTTCACGCCGGTGGACTCCAGGACAATCTTCTTCATGACGCCCACCATCCAGTTAAAACCTACACACACACATCTTTTAGAACCTGACGTTTCTACTCAGAACATTTCGTGTTGGACAGGTGTCATCTCATCCATCTTCATGACGCATACTTGCGTGCGAAAGGCTTTTCAGGGTAAAACACTTCCTCCTGATAAAATCACATCACATTCCTCACATGCAGCAGGAATGTGGCTGTTTTCCTGCCCTGCCTGAGCTTTAGTACTAATGCCTGCTCTCTGCGGCTGAGAAGCGTCACTATTCACAGCATCCGTCCAACGGATGGATCGCATCGCTCCGGTTTAATGTGTTCGTTGGTGAATGTGGGGCTGAGCATCACTCACCACATTTGGGATAAGCCACCAGCATAACATCGTCCTCTCTGGCCACGATGTTGTTCAGAGCCTTTAAATTCTCCTCCGGGCACATGACAACCGGGTACAACACCCCGTTGTATCTGTACGACTTCTCCTCGTCGCTCATCTCCTTGGCTTTCTGAATTCTGGCCATCCCTTGGTCAAACTGCTTGCTGCTGCTCATTCTAATTCGGGACAGGGAGCCTCCACAGATCAGAAACTTCCTTCTCAGCTCAAATAAACTAATTCAACATCTGCAGCTTTGCAAAGGTCCACAAAGCTCCAAGAGTAGCAACAAAGTGAGAAACAGCGGCTTCCCCACAAGTCAGTGAGAAGGAGGAGGTGCCTTGGGTCTCCTCCTCCACCCCGTTACACCTACTCCTGCTCCACACACACTGATCTGTTGTGTCTGTGGAGGCGTGTTGATCCGAGGGGACGGACTTTCTGACAGACTCGGAGCTGGGCTCCATTGGGAGGAAACTCGCAGGGTGGAGTTGGGAGGTGGGACCTTTCTTCCACAGACGGTCGGGGAATAACTCAAACATGTCTTTGTTCCTCAAGTCTTTGTTACGCAACGCTGCCGTTTGTTTTTCCCCCACACGTTGCACAGGGTTAGGCCTTCAGTGCAGCACGGTACCTCCCTCTCTGCTCTGGGCCTAGTCCAAGTCCTTACGTAACAGAAAACATAGCAGTCAGTCTCTTTATCAGCAGAAACGTCTCATGGTGAGGTTTCAGCAGCATTTTGGTAGGAAGGTAATGTAAATATGAGGATAAGCCATTTCTGATTCATCAGACACAAATGATCTGTCACCATGATTAATATGCGCTGCCTGTTATGTAACATGTTCGGTTACACTCACCATAAGAAAAGTGAGAACATTCTCATCCTGGATCGGTCTAGTATTTGGGTCCTGAATCAATGAGTCTGTAGCAGGATCACTTTCACCACCCATCAAAATGTCCTGCAGCTCTGTACAATAAATACACACTGTTCCTCCAAACAGGTGGCTGTAAATATGTATGTGTTCAGGCTGGACTCAAACATGTAAGCTGGGTTTACACTGCAACCGCAGGGTGAAGGTGGTTTATTTGTAGTCGTGCTTTCCCCCATTTGTTTGTGTGAACTGGAACAGGCTGGACTCCTGCCTCACCCTTCAAGTTCCTGGAACTTGATTTAGCACAGAACTCACAGAAGGTGCCGGAGGTTCGGTCCGGTCCGGTCGCTGATGAGTCAGCTGTTCAATAACCACACACAACTTGACCGAGCCTTCGCACAATTAAACATTAGACATAGGTGCAAAACTAAGTTATAGTACAGTAGAAAATAACTTTAACTTTTACGTTTTCTGTAGAAAAATAAACGTGATTGTTGCGCATGCGCCGGGCAGTAAACTAGAAGGGACTTATGGGTACAGGAAGTCCAAGATGGCGATGGACGGAATAATGTCCACGTCTTCGGGTCTGTCTTACCACAACATCGGGGAATTTTACCCCAGAAAGTTTGGCCCGAAGCCCGACGTGGTGCCGTGTGGGGTGACCGAGCGGAAGGTGGTGCCGCTGGACAAACCTGACATGGTGTCGGTCGATGTGATTCACGTCAGCGATTCAGGTTGGTTATGCTAACGGCTAACAACACGCATTCAAACGGACGTCTGTGCTAACATCTGGGTCTGAGCTACTACTGAACCTCACGTTTACGCGTTTAAACCGACTTTGATGCCAGTGCAAACAGTTGCGCTGCGTTTAAGGACCAGCCCAGGCCTCCATTAGCATTAGACCGCGTGGGGATAGTTTGTTTACGTTGCCCAGCTGGTGAGGCTAGCAGCGACCGGCTGATCAACTCTAGCTAACATCACTAAATGTTTTAGCAACACAAACTCAAACAGCTGTAACGTAAGACGCGTGTTTATCCATCAATTAGTTTAGTTCATTATATGTTAAACATGTTTTAATTGTACTTCTCTTGTCTCCTCACAGATTTGCATCAGATTAAATAGACACGTTTGTGTTTGTGCTTGTGTATCATTTATTAATCTCTGATTAAGGTTGTGTTGCGTATTTACAGTGACCTCTGTTTTTTTCACAGATGTTCCCATGCACAGGAAGAAACTGGAACATGACACGTATGTCTTGGTGAGTGGCCTCTAGGTCTTATTGTAACGTTTCATAAGCGGTTATAGATAATTCTTCACTGTGCACTCAGACAATGCCCATACAACAAATCCCAACCAGTTAGAGAAAATACATCTGCATCGTGTGTAGTTTAGGTCGAGGTTGTTTCTTTGTTCAAGTTGCAATTTGCTGAAATGTACGTATGTGGCAAAGCAAGCTGCCCACTTTGTAGATAATTGTATGGAAATGCGACCAAAGGCTTACTGAGGTTATCAAGGTGTTCTTAGCATCAACTAAGCTGATTTTAGCGCTTGTCTAAAATGTTGTTTTACTGTTCCAACATGTTTGGAGTAAACTGTATAATATAATATGTCACTTAATGTGAAGATTTTGGAGACGTGTAGTAAATCTTCTGTCCTGTTTCTTTTTCCACCTCTTGACCCAGTTAACTTGTCTTGAGTGTTTCACCCTAACACACCGCTTGGTGGCGCTGTAAACCAATCTTTGCCTAATTTCTTCTTTATAGTGGAGAGTTAATTAGCCTGATGTAACTTAATGTGATTTTATCTATACAGGAATAGTGAAGCTGCAAGTGTATTTACTATTTACACTTCTTCTCCTCTGTTGTTGTAATTAAGCGTTATTTGTATCTATGTTTATGACTTTATGTTATGTAATAGTAATACATATTGTATAAACTTGTAGGGCACCATTCATCCATTCAGGAAGACACACAGATCCATTTTTGGGAAGCTGTCGCAGGAGTTCCGGCTGGTTGCCTCAGACAGACGGGTAAGTCTGTGTTTTGTAAAATGCACAGCTTAAGTGTTCCCGATCCCTGCAGTTCAGGTTGTTTTTGTCCGAACAGCCACCTTTTGTGTTTATCTCTGGTTTTTGGCTCTGTTGTGTTTTGATTATCAATCGGCTCACTCTCGCTCCTGGTCATCATCCAGACCTCTTCTTCGTTTTACTGCATGGTTAGCGTCTGATGAAGCCTCACTTTATAATCCCATTATGCGCTAAGCTGGTTTGATTCTGTGTCTCATACACAGATACAAACCCAAACACCTGCACTAATCCTGTTTTCTTAGTAGGCCATCATGTTCCAGTGAAAGAAGCAGGTATGAAGCCCATAGACCAACAGGCACGGTCCTCTGTCTGACTTGTTGACCTGCTATCACGTTCCTAACTGATCCTTTGCTGCTTTGTGTTATCTGGGGCATTTTCCATCTGTTATGTGGTGACTTCTTGTTTATTACTGTTTGTTATGAATGTTTGGATGGGGCTCTGTGCTTCTCCACACCGTGTAGCAGCTTGGCTTCACCTTAAAACAGGTCACAAACCAAACTCTGACGGTTGTGTCTGCTAAATCCAGTGACACAATTCAAAAAGCCATTGTTAGATTAAAATGGTGGCAAGTGAGCTGTGAATACAGTAAGAGGTCAACCAGAGCATCACCCAACCAGCAGGTGCAGACAGCTCTTGACTGTAGGAGACTGTAAGTCAAGTCACAGCTTTTGGAATATCAACGTTAGACACTGTACAGTTAAAAGTTGTCGGTACCTCTAAGCCCCAGAATTAAGACATGTGGAATGCTGCTCTCATTAATGCATGTTGGTGCCACTCTTGCTGTCTTTTGCCCTCTGGTTGTGTATCAGGCTGATTAGCATCTCTCTCACTGTTACACCACAACTTCATGCTGATGAATATGCGAACAAAGGTACTTGTGTTACTGCAGGCTCTGATAAACATAAATTAAATATTCCACCTCAGCACCACTGAAGTCACCGCTCTGAAAATGAGAAAATAACCCAGTTAATAGCAAAACAGGAAAATTACAAACAACACCAAGATGTAAAATGTCAGAGACAATTGTGACTTTCTGGGGGGCGGCATTATTTTAGTTTAATCCACTCTGACCAAACACTGGCAGGGGGTCTCGCTTTCCTATAAAACCCTGGATTGGATTACACGCTGTTGTACACGGCTTAGGGGCCAAACATGGACAATACTGGAGAAAGTTTAGATGTTTCCTCAGCAAGTTGTTGCTTTTGCCTAATGAGTTTGGGAAATGAAATGGTTTGTGGACAGACGCAGTAGTTTTACAGCCTGGTAGGAATGTTACGCTACAACCCAGTTATTGGGATTGAAAAACGAAATCTGGACACATCAAGGCCATAATGATTCCTGTGCTTGAACTTTAATACAGACTCTCTCCATCAGAAGACGTTAGTCGAATGTTTTCCTTGGTTGAGATGCACTTCCAACCTGGCAGCTCACCTTTTATGTGTAATCTTCTACTGAGACATGATTTCAGAAACATTCTTGTTTTTTATTTCCATATGTGCTCATGAGCCTCAGTCGCAGAAACACAGTGCTACTGAAAATGGAGCAGGGACGTGAGGCTGTCTGTAGAGGAGGGACATGACTGGAGGACAGGAGAGTGAAAGAACCGGGCGTCATCGTGTTTCTTTCGCTCTCCTCGTTAACAGGCCGCTGCCGCGCATTCATTATGTAAGTAGGATTATTTTGAGAGGACGCAGCCACCCTGGAGACCCAGAGTCCTGATGGGTCCAATCTGCGTAGACTAAGGCTTCGTGGTGTGACTGCCAGCAGAGGTGAGTTTTAGCTGTAGTTGGCAGGATGATGTGGGTCCAGTCAGAAAAACAAGCTCATCAACCCGCGTCCTCTTCGCCTTGTTGCTCTTCAGAGGCTAATGTGAGTCACACATTTCCCTGGCGCTGCCAGATGATGCGGTAGCTTGGCACGGCACCCTGCGATGAAGTAATGGGGCCTGGCATCGGGGCCTTCTTATTTAATACAGTACCTGGTGACCGAGCTGCTGTACGAGCTCTGTCTCTCCAATGTCACATGTAACCTCAATACGCTGGCACGCCCTCACGCCGCCGGGCAGGCGGACGCCGCCGCCCTTGGACAGATGGGGGCAGCAGAGTGTCGCCACACACACATTGGCGCACGCCCCCAGGCACCGTGTGTGTGGTGGGGGTTGGGAATGTTTGGGGCCGAGCACTGTCTCTGTGTTTGCACACACGGACTTGCGTACGCACGCACACACACTGTGGGTCTCCCATGCCTGTCGCTGGCTAGTGCTGTCACCAGACGCCCTAGTGCTGTCATAACACAACACACCACAGTAATTGTAGATTTCACAGCACTCTGCGCTCCCTAGCCCGGCATATGACTCCAACATGAAGTGACAGGTCAGCGCGCACACACACACACACACTTGTTCTCTTGTTCCAGTTCTTGTTTCCCTTCCTCCTGACGCAGACAAACACACACCCTCTCTCTGCTCAGAGGCTGCGTTCAGCTTTATTTTTATTTTTAAAAAGTGAGTGTACATCCAGGCAGGTGGCCTCCGCTCTGGGTCTGAGCAAAGCCAAGTGCTCTGGGTTGTACAACAGGATAAACACACATGTCAGTTATTATTGTTCCTGATCCATAAGTTGTAGTCTTAGGGTAACATCATGAAGTCTGGAGTCCTGTACAGGGACCTCCTGGCTAAGCTCTTCTTGAGTGCTGGAGCTCGTTATTGGCATCATGGGTGTTCTCTTTCTTCTTAGTCGTAACTCAATCGAGTTTACGTTTTCCTTTTGTTATATTTGGTCGTTCTTTTGTCTGGTATTCATAAGCTAAGATTCTAAACCTGAGTGGATAGGAGTGACGAGTAGAGCAGCTCTTTCTCAGCACTAAGCCCGTTCTCTGTTCTCACATGCTGTGATTGTGACCTTCCCCTGAGCTGGTATTTCTGTGATGAATTCATTCAGACTGTGGTGAACATATTGGGCCACACAGCCAGGCTTTATTCAGTCTGAGAATTTACCCAAATCCCCAGCAGAGAAGGTCGACCACAGGGCGGGAAACCCACCCTGCGCCCAGCAGCTCCCAGTCAGTTTGAAGGGTTGGATGTGGATTAGACAGCGGCTGGTCACCTGCCAGACTGTTTGCTTCAGGACTCTGACTGACGGTTGGGGAAGCCCTGTTCAGCCTGTGAGAACGGCCGTGTAAGAGGGAAGAGTAACGTGACTGGTGATTTGGCATCTTTAGCTCCTAGGTCTGAGTAAACCGTGTCAGGGGAACCGTCGTTTCACTTGCGTAAAGGTGACGTATCAGGGCTCTGTTCAGGAGACGTCTCTGCTGGCTGGGTGCTGCTTTCAGAATGGATACACCTTTATAGAGATGTTTTCAGCCAAGGGTTCGCTTTAAAGAGAAAATATCTAACTACCAAACAATAAAAAACTTGCTTGTCAGTGTGGCAGTTGCTCTGTTGAGCCCTGACCCTCGGATTGAGCCACGCTGCTCCTCATGGTTTGTTCTCTGACTGTTGTTTTGTTTGTCGTTTTCAGTCGTGGAGGATCCTGCTGTTCGGGGCGCTCAACCTGCTATGTACCGGCTGTCTGCTGATGTGGTGCAGCTCCACCAACAGCATGGGTGAGCATACACACTAAAAACAACCCTGACAGCAGCGACATGCAGGTGGACGCATGCAACCTGACACGCACACGGACAGGCGCGGCCACAGACGCTAACGTGCAGAGAAGCCTGGAACGACGGGAACACACACGGAAGCGCCAGCGTAGGCTGTAGGCTGGGACACGCACGGCGCCAGCGAGCGCGGGTCCATCCGTGGCTGTGTTTGAGGGGAGTCGCCTCAGTCAGGAAACCGAGTCCGTCACAGCGTCTGTATTTACCACAGAGAAGGGTTTTGTCCTACTCCGGCACCAGCCAAGCAGATTACTGTCTGAAGACTTCATGTGAGGTCAGAGAGAAAAGGAAAGTTGATTAATCTTTGGAGAAGCTCCATCACAGTCGTCTGCCGCTGCCTTCACGTCTTCCTGGATGGACTTTCTACTCGTGTGCTATTGATCTTGCCATTTGGAACAATGTAGATGTAGTTGGACAGAGATCAGGTTCTGGTCCCTCTCAGCTTGATGTTCATGGGGTGTAAATATTGAAATGGCCATTACCCAAATTTCACTTTTGCTTTTTCATCCAGATACATTTGTTTTGTGGCCACTGCCAAATATTTAACAGAACAAATGAATCCACCGCTAGAGGAGCTGGAATATTTTCCTTGGCTTTCAGAGAGATTTCAGCAGGAGGCGTGTTTATTTGGGCTGTTGAGAGAAGCGCGTGGGACGTATTGTTGAGACAGAGGTGTAGCCGCGGCTGCAGGTGCTCAAGGCCAAGCCTGGGTCTACGGTGAGGGCTGCTTGGTTACTTGTCTGGCAGTCGGCCTCTCTTCCTCTCTCCCACATACAGAAGAGAGCAGAGACAAGCGTGCTCACTGTTCACGGCCAGCTCTGCCACCAACGCTGGATGCTCTCAGGCATAAACCGTATCCCCCTGCCCCTGCCTGCTGCAGAGCTGCGGTGGCATCGGGTGTCTGCAGACAGGAAGCGCACGACAGCGGTATCGAACAAATGGGTGAAGGCGACACCAGCGTCGATACTTGGCCTCGCAGAGAACGGTGGGAGAAGACGGCGTCCAGGAGTCCTCCCCACGATTAAAGTCTCCTCCTGCCCTCACCACACTTATCTGACAGCTGCTTTACAGAATCCGATCACTTACTGGACCTAATTACGTAGAAAATACCTGAGCTGCACCTTTTCCAAGTTGACACCGTATGTGACCCCCTTCAAGGCGATTTAATGTAGCGCTTAGCATAGGTCACAGTCGCAACATGTACTGTTACTGCATCTTACTGCAGGGGGCTTTTAACAAGTTGCCAGACACGGAGTGTGTGTTTTTGTCACACTAAGGACGTAGTGTCTTGTTTTCTTGTGCTCATACTTTCTTTGTGTGTGTGTGTGTGTGTGTGTGAAGGCGTTCTGATTTAGAGGCGACGTTGTGGTGATTGAGACACGTAATTGGTGTGATCTTAGCATCTTTCTGTCTTGAACCACCACTGATGTGACTTGGCTGCTGTTTGGTTTGGCTTCATTTTGTTTGTGACAGTGAAGGGAAGGAGAAACTGGGAAGCACTCGGCCTGAACTCATTATTCTCATTCACTCTCAGCTGTCAGTGCCGTCTGTGTGTCCATTGTGCGATTACACTGTGTGGGTGTCTGTGTTCCAACGACCTTGGCTTTTGGCTGAAGACCCAGGTGATGTGGTCTAGTGTTGGTCTTTCACCTCATTAAGTCTCAGGCCACATGCTGCACAGCCACAGCTTCACACCTACAGAAAGTTCACACCAGCTAATCACGTGTTTGCTGCTGCGTCAGTAGCTCGTCACTGTTCACGTTGGTCACTTGAAACTGTTGGTGCATTTGGAAAATGTGTACGTCCAACGCTTCCAGAGCTTTTTAGGCCACGTTTAAATGAAGCATAGCCATGGCCTGTGTTGACCCCCATATCTGTGCTTCAGGGACACATGCGTGGAAACACATCTCTGGAGCTGTCAGACATAATTCATCCTCTAGCCTCCCATCATACCTTATAAATGTGGAAATGCCAGCATAAAACTGTGATTGAGCTGTTTGACTCTGTAAAGAGGAGCAGCTGTGCTCACAGCGAGCTCCTGGGATGGGCAGTTCGATTCCAGGTTCCTGCTGTGTGTCCTGGGGCGAGTGACTGAAGGACACTGTGTATACGAACGAGTGGGAAGAACAGCTATGCAGAACCGTATTAACATTTATTTTTAGGCCTTAGACTCTTCTTGCTCCTTAATAATTCTGTTGCTCATTACTTGGTGTCTCAGCTTTAAGTTAATTCCCAGTCAAGTTTTCTTTCAGTTGGTTGAAACTGTTGGCAGAAGATGTGTACATCAGATGCCTCCAGTGCTTTTGGGTAGTTTAAATGAAGCATGAACCACATGAAGTGTGTTTCTGCGCACCCCCCCGCTTTGACCACTCTTTGCAAGTCTAATTCCATGTTACATAGGGATATAGGGACTCCCACACTGACACAGATAAAGTGTCGTACTGTGTGTAACGCTGCACATGCCTGCACTTACACACACGCTGCTTTGGCCCCATTAGCTTGTGACTAATGGCTTAAAGGACACACACACAGTCCCCTGCTCTCCCTTATAGACTCCATGCATGCTGTGCTCCCTGTCCAATTGGTTAACCCTTGTGTGACCTATGAAGCTGCCGAAAGAAATAATCAAACGGAGGCTTATCCAGACCGACTGTTTCTGATCTAATTTCGTGTGTGCGTTCATCCATTAACTTGTACAGTTGCACACAGTGTGACGTGTAGGATGTTCAATTGAATGCGTTCGTCACCAGGTTCTGTGTGAGTGTGTAGCAGTTTCATCTGTGAGGCCCGAACTGTAATGTTGTCGTCCACATTTGCCCCCTTTAGAGAACAAAGTGTGATGATAGGCCTCCGTAGGACAGAGAACACAACGTTCGATTCGGGTCCTGCTGCATTGGATTCCTCCCTTTAATTGACTCCATGATGACTCCTCTGTTACATCAGGCGTCTTTGCACACTAAGGTTGGGTTGTGTGGCGTTCAAGTGCTGTTTAAGCAGAGTTGCTGCTCTGTTGCTGTAACATAAGCTAATGATGATCCTACAGAATCTGGCTGATCCGTGGTTCAAATTGTGCAGCGGACAACTGGATCATCTTTCAGCCTTTCTCAAAGTAAACACATCAGCTTTTTGTCTCGTTGGGCCGAGCACACACTGTAGCGTTCTTCTCCTTCTCTGTGTCCCTCACACGCCTCGGCGTGTCTTTCTTCTTGACGCTTCTCTATCCTGTCGCTGACGGACTCCCGACACTTCACCTGACCTCACCGCCCTGTCTCCTCCTGTTGGTGATAATGGATGGATGGGCTTCCTCCTTCTCCACTGTGTGTGTGCACTGTTAAACCTTTAGTCTATCACAGTTTAAGGGTCCATAGCCACAAGCCCGGCCTCATTTTTGTCTTCTGTTGTCGCGTTTGAGAAACCTGAAGAGGCTGAATGGTGACTAAACGTGTTGGCAGAATCATTTGAGAGGGTCATTTGTTTACCTAAAGTTTCCAGGCTGCAGACATGATCGTGTGTAAAATCACCGTCCCACTCTTGTAAACTCCTGTGTTTGAATCCCTTTGATGAGATCGTTGTTTGTGTGAATCCAGCTGCTTGGGAAACCAGGTCAAGTTTCTGCTCCACAGACTAACTCGCATTCTCCTCATCACCTTCTCTTCTCCTCCGGTTCCTTCCTCAGGTTTTGTCTTGTCTTGGACGTAACCAGTGAGACAAAAGGTTTGTGTAAATGTAAAAGCTGGCAGCTGCTAAATGTCCCTTTTAGCTCAGAGCAGGAGGAGGATGCTCAGCGTCTCCGAGCTAGAGGTTATGTTGATATGTGAACACGGTGCTGGGTCCTACGTCTCTGTCGTGGCTTAGCAGCAGCTCAGTGTTTGTGTTCATATCCATGCATTTGTTTGTTTGTTTCTCATCTAGCGACGGTTGAATGTGCATATGTGAAGTGAACTGTGTGTGTGTTGTCCCCAGGCCCTCAGTGTTCCTGTATGTCAGAACACAGCTGGTGAAGCGCTCCATCCCACGAGGCCCTCAGCACAGCCCACACACACTCGCTAACCCTAGGTGTGTGTGTGTGTGTGTGTCACCACATCTGCTTCATGACTCCAACCCAAACGCACTGATGATGTCTGTGGATCCCACCGTTAAAGGAGCATCATGACAGCATCATCTCCATGTTTATTCTAATGTGATAATCTCTCCTATGGAGTTTAAGTTTTAAATGATGTACAACAGAGAAACAAGAGCAAATCAGGGCTGGAGTCTGGAATGGAAAGTCTCCAGCTTGTGAAAAATGAGAAGCTGATTGATCGTCACAGGCTGCACAGCTGAGGTCAGCAGAGGACCCGCAACATACAGACTTAGTTTCATAAAAGATGTTTTGTCTCAGCAGATGATGTTACATTGATTATCGTTACAGGGTCAGGGCGTGGGGGCATGGAGACGGGCGGGTTTAACATATCACTGCCAGCTGCCTCAAATCCCACGTGGAGAAGTAAAGTTCGTTTTACCTCGCAAATGGACGCAGTGGTGTATGTCCATATCGACAAACACTGTCCGGAGGATGACGTGTGTGTGTGTGTGTGTGTGAGAGAGAGAGAGATGGGACGCTTGTTTGATTTGAGTCCCAACTCCCGCATCTGCAACGTGTGCTGACCCTGAATTATCATCATTTAATTTCTGCTGATGTGAGCAGGACAAACGCTTTGTGTGTGGTTGTTAATAACGCGTGCGCTCGCTGCGTAGCGCTAAGCTCCAGTCTCGTGTTTCTCACGTGGTCGGCTGCATCAGCAGCCGCCTCCTCTGGTCTCCTCACTTCACTGTCCCGGTCCCGTCTTCCTTTTCCTGCTCCTCCCTGGAGATCCTCCTCACCGCAGCAGTTGAGACGTTCGATAGAAGCTTTTAGTTTACATCTGCAGCACACTCGAGCTGAGCTGACACCGAGCCCCGTGTGGGTTCTGGTTTCACTTTACTGTTTACCGGAACCAGTGACACTAAGCTGCTATTTGCTGTGGTTAGCACATCATCTCCTGATTTCATGTGTGTCCTGCTGAGGTGCTAAACATTTTTGTTATTTTTTGTTCTGAAGCGGCTTCAGCCACCGTCAGACGCAGGGTTTACACTGGTTCACCCTCGTCCTGTGTGAAGTGACTGGCAGGTTGATTTTCGTTTTTAAGTTGTCTGTTGACTGTTGACTGACTTGGTGTTAAAGTTTAAGTTTGTTACTTGCTGACGACTGCGTGGCAGCTTCCCTGCAGACCGCATTAAATATTCATCCTCCTGCTCCTGTTTCTCCCATCGTCTCTCCGTTCTTCCTTCCTTCTTCATCCTTCTTCTTACCCACTGTTTTCAGCGTTTTTCTGTGATCAGGAAATGAAGAGATCAAACTTTGTCTGCTTTCCCCAACCCTCCTGTCATGTTTCCTCCTCTCTTCTTTCTTGGATCTCGTCTGAAATGTGACGGGGGTTTTAATCCCTCCTTCTGTTCTGGTAATTGACCTCAGGCTCTGTGGGGCCGTGCGTTGATGTGTCTGCATCTCTGTCATGTTTGCGTCAGTGTTTGTATATTTTGTGCTCCTGCTCTTCTGTGTATCATATTTTCCCGTGTTACAGATGAGCCGTGTCCTGTCTGCTCTGTTGTTGCTCTGGTTTCAGGAGCGTGTGTCCTCTGGGTGTCAGTGTTTGTAAGCAGCAGATTTGAAGGAATTGAAGCGGGTCCTGTGTGTGCGTCTGTTGTGGCGTATGTGTAAACCCATCCCAGCGCAGCGAGGGGACATTTCAGCCCAAGTATCGATTGGCTCCGGCCTGTTTCAGGGTCACTGTGATGTCAGCGTTTGTGTTGTTATTGCTGGAATTGTTGCTTGTTTTTACTTCAACACAAATTCCAACCGCATTGATCCCTGCTGCATATCAGAATAACAAGAGATAAGGAAAGGTGGAAAACAGCATCATCTGCTCTTTAAATAAAAATTACTTAAACTGAAACCTTCCCTGATCAAAAAGTAGGAAGGAAGCAGACCGATGAATACAACTCTCGAAATGTCGAGACTTGCTTTTTGGCAGTTTGATCAGTATTTATTAACGAAGGGTTCAGGTGTAACCAGTTGCATTTCGACTCACCTGTCAGTGAGCAGACTGTCAGGATGCTGAGCTGAGTTCTGGCTGCATCCTCGATGTGAAAGTTGTCTTAGGATGCGGTGGCTCACTGGAGCCGGTCCTGGTACCTAAACCAGCCGCTGCGACTCAGTCCTGGCCTCTGTTGTCTGATTACTTGGCTGCTGATGGCCCTTCCTCCAGGGATGCACCTCACACCTTCAGATGTGGACAGAACTATACATATGACTATGTTGTCACGGACGCAGTTGGATCCGTCACAGAAAAGTTAAATGCAGGGAAATGTAAGTGATGGTTTGGGTTTATGTGCAGTTTCAGGTCCGTCTGCTTCCCATTCTCTCTGGTGCCCTGTCAGCGGTCGTAGGAACTGTCTCTCTCACTTATTCACTTTCTCTCTACTCACCTGTCTGTCTACATGTCCATCATCCTGTCTATCCGCCTTCTCACCTCTCTGTGCCTCGATCTCTCGGTCCATCCATCTGTCCGCCTCTTAGCCTCTTTTTTTCTCCCCCTGTCCGTCAACCTGTCACTCGCTCTCGTCCTGCCTGTCTGTCTCTCTCTCCGTTCATCTGTCTGTGTGGGTCTTTGCCGCGAGGCTCTCTGTCAGGATTACATGGCATCAGGTTGGCCAACATGGACGCCAGTGGTGGGGAAACAAAATGTTCCTCTCAGCACAAAGCCGCTTTAATCCGCTCTCCTCATCCCCCCACAGCAGAGCCTGATTACAGAAAGCTGGTTGACGGGCATTAAGACAGGCAGAAATACCGACAGATGACAGACAGTCAAGTTGTCAGCCAGTATTTAAGACAGGTTAGTTGGGATCTCGCTGTAGCTAATGGGTTAACTGCCTTATTAGTTTACTGGCTTGTTGGCAGATTAACTGTTTGGCCAGGATTCAGGTTGACTCCAAAATTCAAGACCTGGCTCACAGAGCCTCTCGTTGACCGAACCGGAGGCGGGTCCAGCTTGTTCTGTTGCTCAAACAGGAAGTAAAAGGTGGTTCGTGATTGAAGTCTGATTGTTTGAGTGATGAACCAAACATCTTTTCCTAACTGCTCGTGGTTAGATCAGCGGTGCTCAGGTAAACGGAATCCACGCGTGAACGTGGCCTCTTCTCTTAACGAGAGTTGTCTGGCTGATCTGTTTAAATGTCTTGTGAACCTTGTGACTGAATGACATTTTTTCCTTTCAGCCTTAACTGCCTACACGTACCTCACCATCTTCGACCTCTTTGGGTGAGTGCGCTTCCATCACTGTGTTAGTCGACCTCTGTTAGTTTGTTCTTCTCATGGGCCTTTCCTGTCTGTCTTCCGTCCTTCCGTCACTCTTCCTTCCCTGTCCTGCAGTTTGATCACCTGTCTCATCAGTTCCTGGGTGACCATGAAGAAACCCAGTCAGGTCTACACGTTCGGGTGAGTCCAGAGGCACAGACATGTTACGATGAGGTGAAGTAACCTGTGACACAGCAGCAGATCCAGACGTGAGGTGTGACCCAGTGGTTTCCGTTCAGACTGTGGACTCCTCCTCTAATACACAAACAAGCCACATCATGAGGCTGTTCAGTCAAAACGCTGTCCTCCATGCATCCGCTCACACACAGTCAGAGAAGCTGCTGCTGCTACTGTTGAGGATCAGCTGAAGGCCTGTGTGTGTGTGTGTGTGTGTGTGTGTGTGTGTGTGTGTGTGTGTGTGTGTGTGTGTGTGTGTGTGTGTGTGTGTGTGACCTCTGACACTGAGGTGTGGACGAGCACAACCAGTACAAACTCTGCCTCTGCTCATTTTCACTCCATTGTGCATGTCTTTATGTGTGTGGACAGATTTTATATTTGGGCCGGATATAAAGTTTAGAGGAAAGCTGGCCTCTGCAGTTCCAGGACTGATGCTGACGTGTCTGTCCGTCTCCAGGTTTGAAAGACTGGAGGTTTTGGCTGTGTTCGCCTCCACTGTTCTGGTTCAGCTGGGAGCCTTGTTCATCTTGAAGGAGAGGTGAGTAAATGTGAAGTTTAGTGAATTGACTAATTAAACACACTGAGCGTTTCCTCCGTGTTCAGGCAGCTTTTGAGATCTCCTTTCTGTTTGTGTCCAACTTTTTTCTCTGCGTCCGTGTCTCAGTCCGTCTGTCTCTCTTGATTAAAATTTCAATTATTTTCTTTGCGTGACTCAGTGCAACTACAGATCTGATATTTCCAAAGCAATACACAAAACATTGTTTCTTTCTTTTGCCTTTGTTTTGCCCCCATTATTAATGTCACTACATCACTTAGCTCGACACAGGGTGTGTGTTTTTCCTGCTGTCTGAACTTCAGTTTATCGTCCAAACATTTGGGAAATGCAATAATTGGACTCCTGGAAGGTTTGGTGACATCCTGCCTCAGCTAACTTTTACTTCGAAGGTAGTTTATGAAGTTTTATTTCATCCACCGACTCACACAGCTCATAAAATCTGTAATTTTTATAATTTGTTCTAATAAGTGGTTTCACACTGGGTCAAAGGAAAAGTGGTTCGTCTGGGTTTCTGTCCGTTGCCATGTAAAGCGATGCCAAGATGCAGCCAGCGAGAAAGTACACGTGTGTCTGGCAGTCGGTTGTCCTGCCATCTGTGAACGCCGTAGTTAAAGGGATGCTCGTGGAATTAGTCTTAAAGGGGAGGTGTGTGTGTGCTGGTTATTAATGCTAATGTTGAAGGCCCAGGCTGGATCTGAGTCACGTACACACACGCAGCTCCGGGCAGCGTGTGGGGTTGTTTGTCGGCCAGCTCTCGGGGAAGGGGGGGCTGCGGTTGGCTGAAAACGCGTTCATGGTGCCTTTTGGTTACCCGGCCGGGAGAGAAAACGCAGGAGGAACCTTTGATCTGCTGCGCTGACGTCTTGGTGGGACACGTGTCCAGTACGTTCACCTGATCTCAGCCGAATCGACGCATCACTGGAACAACAGCTGAGGGTCTTGAATAGCTTGATGTAGTCCATCAGACTTTAGCACATTTCCACAGACCTCTGCTGTTCTACTGAAGCCACTAATATATCAACAAGCATTTACTTTTTGTCTCATAAAGTGGGTGACGCTATCGGAGCCACCCTGACGTCTCCCGTGCGCGCACGCACATTCACTGTGTTGTGTTGTCAGACTGTGTTTTCCTAGAATCTAGAAATCAACGTTGTGTTGGGGTCTGAGGAACCTGCGGGAACGTTTCTCTACTGACTGAAGGTGGATCAGTCACCTTCACTGACTGCACCACTTTCCATCTGTCTTTTAACTGAAATCCGTGGTTGGTCCCACCTGACCAGTGTGTTTCTGTTTTGTTAGCGTTGAGCGCTTCATGGAGCAGCCAGAGGTCCATACGTAAGTAACACACACACACACACACACACACACACATATAAAACCATGGTGGTTTAGTGCAGGTCAGAAACCATTTACTGAATCAAATGGATCAACAAGTTTGAGTTGAGGATATAAGTGTCGTGGTTCGTGGTCTCAGCTCTAGTATTTCCCAGCTGTCGCTGTCTGGTTCCTGTTTTCTCGTCCATTAGAAAACACGCACCTAAAACACAGCGAGACCTAAAGCTCCGTCCTGTGATGAGATTAGCCCTCGTCTGTCTCACCTCCTCCTGTCTCTGCTCCTGAGTGACTGGGATTGGAGGAGGGACCGGTTGCTGGGTCTGTCTCTGGGGCTGCCGGCAGCCTTTCACCTCCTACTGATTGTTTGGACCAGTTTTTTAGGCTCTTTAAGGGACGTCACATGTGATTAGTGTGTCTAGTACAGTGGTAGGAGTCTGCGTGTGCTTTTGTTTAGGAGCAGCTTTGGACATCTGTGTCATGCATCTGTTGATTGTTAGAAAGCTCTTCACAGGAAGATTCATCCTGATGATAAACATGACACAATAGGCCCTTTAATAACATGAACGACTTCCCTTTCTGCAGCTGCACATTTGTTAGCGATGTGTGATTAGTGCATGTGTATAGACCCAGGTCGCAGACCTTAAACGAGTCCTACACCGCCGCGCCGCCGTGCTCCAGCTGTCTGACTCACGTTCTCTCTGCAGGTCCAGTAACTGGATGTTTGCGTGTAATACCAACGTTGTGTTTCTCTGCAGTGGTCGTCTGTTAGTCGGGACGTTCGTGGCTCTGTTCTTCAACCTGCTGACCCTGATGTCTGTCACAAACAAGCCCTTCGCCTACGTCTCGGAAGGTACAGTCTCTCTCTGTTTTTGTTTTGATGGATTTAGTGATGCTTGTGTATTTTGGGTTCCTCCTCTGGTGGAGTAATCCTCACCCTCACTAGGGAACATGGACAATTTGGCTTTTGTTTTATTTTGGAGGATTATTGCAGTAAAATGAAACGCTTGCGTTCTGTTTTGTCAGTAGATAAGTGGTAAACAGCAGCAGTGGGTTCAGAGGTTAGTCCTCCTCTAATTGAAGAAATCAGTAAGGTTATTTGAAATTTCAAGGATTATTTTTGAGGAGTTTTGGCAGCACACGGGGGAATAAAACCTCACGTTAGCTGACATGCATCACTGGTTACAAAGCTGTTACAAATCTGCGGAACATCAGACGTTGTTGTTCTTATGTGGGTTGAGCAATACCGACCAGAATCCCTCTGTGGTACGTATAAAAGGCCTGTGACTAAAACATAAACATCCAGGTAAAGCGGCTAGTAGGTGCAAGCTCAGCTGATGCTCAACAGACACGCACACAGGCATAAAAAGACAGGAAACATGAAACCAATACGAAAACAAACAGGTTTCTTGTTTCATCTCGTCTTTCCTTCTTTCATCCTTTCTCTCATTCCCTTTTGTCTCTTTTTGTTTGTTTCTCTCCCTTCCTCTCCTCGCCTCCTTCTCTCCTTTCCTCATCTCTCCTGCCCTTTGCTCTCCTTCCTCCCCTCACGCTGACTCACTGTGCATGAACAGGCTACTGATGAATAAGGTCAGTGTGTTTGTGTGTTGTCAGCTGTCTGCTCTTGCGTTCGGAGCAGTCTCAACATCACTTAACATCTGACATTTTGGAATAGGAGGGGGAGAAAGCCCGGCACAAGAACAGGCACTTAACTTTGACGAAGCGCACAACATCCCTCGCTTATTACACACACACTCTCGCTGTTTCTCTCTCTCTGGTGGAGCGAGACTAAAAGTGCATTACACAACCATGTTCCAGACAGCGGTAATGTAGTGTGCCAGGGGGCCACGCAGGCAGGGAGACGTGCCAGCGCGCGCACACTCGCACGTCGTCCTCATACGCACAGATCATAAATAAGTCACTCCATTAAAATGTTTGTTTAGACTGACTCACCCTGCTAGCAAAACAAA
Source organism: Macropodus opercularis (assembly GCA_030770545.1). Taxonomy (NCBI): domain Eukaryota; kingdom Metazoa; phylum Chordata; class Actinopteri; order Anabantiformes; family Osphronemidae; genus Macropodus; species Macropodus opercularis. The sequence goes on along the minus strand of CM061103.1, from coordinate 724,584 downwards.
CACAACCCCCTCCCCGCGCACACAGACACACACTCTGAGCTGAGCAGCATGGGATGTGAAGAGCCTTTGACCCGGCGCCGAGCCTTTGGGCCTCGCGGTGTCGTCACACATTAAAGGTGGGGCGGTGCAGCGGAGCGCGAGCGCTGATCTGTTACGCTGATCCGTAGCCGCCCCCTCCCCAAACTATTCTGGCAGCAGGGTGAGCAGGGAGACTGCTGCCTGCTCGGCCTCCAGCTAAAGGAGATATCGACGCGAAACAACAATTAACGGCACGATGCAGTGAAACAGCTGAAACATGGGAGTCTTAATATTTTATGCAGCATTAAACCAGAACATGCTTTTGGTTTTCTCCTCAGCTCGTGTCAGGCCATAGAAAGCTTTTACAAATAATACGCTACACACAGGCAGCTAGCGTGACGTCCAGTCCTCCCGTCCTGCTTCCTTTGGCCAAATCGGTATCAATATTGAAATTTTGAATGAAAAGCATGAGCCTTGTTCACAAACATGAAGTAAATGTCTTTGAGCTTATGTTTGAATGACAATTCATCCTGTGCAAAGCCTTTAATATAAGCTAAGCTCGTTCTTTGTTGATCCCACAATGGGGGAATTCAATTGTTACGACAGCTACAAACAATTGTAAAAGGTAAGTTTAGGTGTTTAATGACGACAGAGCAGCCTTTACGACCACAGCAAGCTTACGACCAAGGAGCCTTCATGGTAACGGACCTAATGTGACCTCGTGCCGTCTAATGGACGGGCTGAGGCTGGAGTAGCAGCCGTGCTGGCGTGTGTGTGTGGGTTGTTGGACTCATCCTGCTCCTCACCATCGTTCCTTCTGTCCCTTCTCTCGGCAGCGGCCAGCAGCAGTTGGCTTCAGGAGCACGTGGCAGATCTGAGCCGAAGGTAAAAACGCTCTCTCGCCTTTCCACCTCTGTTTTCCCTTTTCTCCTCCTGCGCTTTGTCTCACTCGGCTTCATCAGCAGAGCTCAGGTAGAAACAGGAAGGATCCACTTACACTGACTCAACACACACAGATCTGACGGCGGTGGATCTGCTCATCCTGTGTGTTGCTGCTTACACTGCAGGTCTGTGTCCAGGTGTGTGTGGGCTCAGCTCACCCTCAGAGGTCAAAGGTCAGCGTCGCATGGGGCTGTGGTGCTGCTGCAGGGAAATCGTCGATTTAGCTCGTCATAGAGTCGTGAGATCCGTTTTCCAATAGGTAGAGCAACGCCAGGCCTCTGGAGATGTAGGCGACTGGAACCGAAGTTGATCCACAACTGACTGATGAACTCGGTGTGTTTCAACAAAGGCTTGAGCATTTACACAATACCGATGTCTTTAATTCTGATTAAGGTGATTATATCACACAGTTACTCTGGCAGTGACGGCCTCAGGAGACCTTCTCATCTCTCTTTATGTTGCCGTCTTAACACATAAGCCAACTCCAGCGCAGACGGATGCTCCGTGTCGACAGTTGTGATGAATATTACATCACGCTGTGAATTCCCACATGCAGCACAGGGATGAGGTATATGATGTATATGTGCGCACACACAGCTCAGTCGGGGGGGGGGGGGTGACTCGTGGCGACAGCCTTGAGGGTTGTGCAGCAGAACTGAGCTGTGATTGGCTGCGAGGGCAGAAACGAACAGGACGTCCTAGCCTAGTTTCCACTCTTTGAATCTGTGCGTAAGAGATGTTCTGTGTGTCTTCATACAAGTTTTTTGTGTGTACGTGGAAGCACTTGTGTGTTACGGTGTGTGTTGTAATAGCCTGTCCTCACTTGACCTCGGCAGGGTCTGGGGGCCAACTGGGTTATATAAAGCCTGCTGCTCCGATGGCCTCACCAGCCGAGCTCAGAGAGAGAGAGAGACGCCAGTGGGGAGAAGAGAAATGCATATTTAAAAACAAAGGAGTGTGAAAATGATTCAGGCGCCTTTAAATCATAGGAACAGGTTTGACCCAGAACCATATTCTGATGCTGCTGATCTGTGGTCAGCTCTTCACTGTGTCCTGGTTGAAGCATCTTAAGCTCCAACACTATAAATACGACTGAAGTTTGAAAGCGACTCAGACTATTAAAAACATCAGTGTCTGAGTCAGGGATGTGATCAAGCGTCTTGTGCGTCGGGTCCGTGTGGGGCCGTCAAGTGTTTCTCTCTGCTCTAATCTCTCGCTCTTTGTCTCCAGCGTGTCGGGATTAACACACACACAAGGTCACATGTGAAATTATATCAATGCATCACTGGGGATTATGGCATCACTGGAATTATCAATCTCATCCTCAACACTCTGTTTTAGCGTTTGCTCACTGCCCTTTTGTCCTGTCGCTTTCTGCCATCAGCTGATTGAGTAAAGTTAGATTTTTGCCTTTTTTCTTTAAACCTGCAGACATTTTAGGGTCATTTTTGTTCCTGGTGTTTAATCTTAACCATGTCGCCGTCATGTAAATGAGGAGGTGACTGCTCAGCGCGTGGGACCCGTTGGCCTGAATGTTGTGACTCACTGGGTTCGATACAGCGGCCGGCGGTGAATCATAACGTGCCCACGCGTCCTGTGCGAGAGCTGCTGCTGGGCGGTGACTGACGACGCTGTGCCCCTCGTCTCTCTGCTGCCGAGCTCGGCCCGACCGATGAGCCGAGCTCAAAGCTTTTGACAAATTGGAAATTCAATATGACGCGCAGCATGTAGCTAGTCCGCCTGGAGATTCATCCATTGACCTGTTAATCGGTTCCAGGAACATGGGTCCGGGTGTGTTACCCGCAGCGACCAGGGCGTCTCTGAGAAGAATTGATGCTGTCTGTCGGTCTGGTGTTGTCTGCAGACCCACTACAAGGCCACGGCAGTGATGCTGTGGTTTGGATATATATATAGCGACAGTCCAGAAGCATCGTTAGCTGAATGAACATGAGACGGTGACACCTCAGCTGATCTACATTTAACTGTCCAGTGGAGGAGCGTTCAGGGGCTCGTCCCTGTGACTGATGAACTGTTTTCACGGTTCAAGGTGAGCAGGTTCTGTTAGATTAAAGGTGGACCCGTCCTCATCGTATCTGCATCATCTGATGCCGCGTTTTTCTGGTTAGTGTCCATGAGCAGCTCCGCAGATTCTGCGCGTTCAGGCCAGCTCGACCTTTGACCTCTGTTAGTTGAGCAGAAATGAAAGCAGCAGAAATGTTCAGTAATTAAACACTTGGTAATTATCCTGGCTGTGTGTTCCAGCTAAACTAAATCTGCTGCAGGTTTCTGCTGTTTTCTAGAAGAGTCCGGACTGTGAAGCACCTTTCACCGTTGCTGGAGCAGCTTCAGGCCAACAACACGTGAAACAATGATCTCATTAACTTCATTTCAGGTCCCTGTAAGTCCATTAGAACGTTGTGACGGGGTTTAAAGGCCTGATCTCTGAGACGGAGCAGCAGCCGTTGGTCCTGTGGGAAGCCACAGCTGAGATGCCTTTAGTTGTAGTTTGACAAAACCGCTTCTTGTAAAACGTCTGGCTTTGCTAAAACCTTTCAGCGTCTTCATCTCTGTCACGTCTTTACATAAAAGCACTGAAACCTTTTCTCCAGGACAGGTCGCAGTATTTAATTAAATGTTGAGGAAAGTCTGGAGTTGATTCATTGGACGAATCATTGACGTGTTTTGTGTGTGTGTGCAGTTTGTGTGGTGTCATCCCAGGGCTCAGCAGCGTTCTTCTGCCTCGGATGAACCCGTTTTTCCTCATCAACATGGCGGGAGCTCTGTCCCTCTGCATCACCTACATGCTCATAGAGATCAAGTAAGAATCTCTGCTTTGGCTTTTAGCTGCAGCCGACAGACGTCAGCGTCTGCCGTCCTGCAGACTCGCTGAAGGGTTTTCGTTCACTTTGAGGGGTCAGGGGTCTTTCTAGTAGCTGTTCTGGAGCTTTGATCAGGTTTTGGGCTGACATTGAAGGGAAAGGTTTTAATCAGTTAGAAGACGCTTCATGGTTTATGACCATAATGTCTGTGTTTGCATGTGTTCAGTAACTATAACGCAGTGGACACGGCGTCAGCAGTCGTCATCGCCCTCATGACCTTCGGCACCATGTACCCCATGAGCGTCTACAGCGGCAAAGTTCTGCTGCAGGTAAACACACACACACACACACACACACACACACACTTGTTTGTGCCCTGCTTAACGCTTCGTGTTCTCTCCCTGCAGACCACACCCTCACACATCATCGGCCAGTTGGACAAACTGCTCAGAGAGGTGAGTCGCACCCAGACTGTTTTAAGTTGTTAATACTTCTGAGTCATGTTTTTTTTTCTCTTTCACACTGAATCAGCTTGTGAAGTTCAACCTTCAGACTTACTGGCTAATAATTGCTTGTCAACTCTTTGTGTTTGACCAGGTGTCAACTCTGGACGGAGTCCTGGAAGTTCGCAACGAGCACTTCTGGACTGTGGGTTTTGGATCTCTGGTACGTTAACAGTCAGAGAAGCACAACTTAGTTTAACTGCTGTGTAAACGGGACGACTTCCTCGTCCTGAAGGAGTCAAACTCGCTTGGCTGCTCTGTGGACGGGTTCATCAGCTGGCGTCAGAAGCTGTGAGCTGAGAGTCCTCCTAGAAGGATCCGCAGTATGACGACACATCGTGAACACATTTCACAGGCGGTAGACCAGCGGGGAAGCCCTCCGTACACCCTTCAAGCGCTCGTGTCGGACTGTTGGGTTGTTGAGTGACGCCTGAAATTGGAGCTTCAGAATGTTTCAGAACTGGAGCAGAACCACGTTTCCGCCTCCAGGTGGAGCAGCCTGCTCTGGTTGCCTTCGATGCTGCTGTTGTTGTGGTTTGTGCTATCGATGGTGCTGATGCGGTTGTTGGCTCGCTGCTAACAGAGCATCTGTCCAAACTGATTTGACCCTCTCACTGCACCCGTGGCCCACGGGGACGCGCTGAGAGAGGCTGGAGCCGAGGGTTTAGCTGAATGTTTTGAGGTCAGAACGCTGAGGTGAGCCGTGCAGTGAGAGTCCGAGTCCTTTTCACGTTCACTTAACCTGCTCTGGGCTGATTTGGCCTGAGGGAAGCTTGGGAGCTTTATTATGCTCTTCCACTCGCCGCCAGTGATCCGTGTGAGAACACTTCACATATTTATTTGCTTTCCGACCTTTTCGTTCCAGGCTGGCTCCGCCCACGTCCGGATCCGCCGTGACGCCAACGAGCAGCTGGTTCTGGCCCACGTCACCAATCGGCTGCTGCCCCTCGTCTCCACGCTGACGGTTCAGATCTTTAAGGACGACTGGACCAGACCTCTCCTCACTGGGGCCCTGACCTCCTCGCCCTCGTCTGTCCCCCCTCTGGGTCCTCCTGAAGGCTACGCACCCGTCTCCTCCTCCTCCTCCTCCTCCTCTCTGCCTCCTCTGCTGTTGTCCTCAGGAGCAGAGCTGGACCCGCTAACCTCCACGCCCTCCAAACCCAGCAGCCCTCCTCCTGAGTTCTCCTTTGACACGCCGGGGAGGAACGTGCAGCCGGTGGTCCTCCCTGCCCCCGGACAGCACGCTCACCGGCCGTACGGAGGCCTGGGCCTGGCCTACGGAGCTCCATACCCAGCGATGCTGAGTCAGGGCCTGGCGCGGACCGGCGGCGGGATGGGGCCGGGTGGGCAGGGCCTGGGGGCCGGGTTTGGGCTCGGTGTCTCATCCTCTCAGAGTTACAGAACTGCCTTCGGAGGGTCGATGGCACCCCTTCGGTTTGGAACCGGCAACCCTTTACCCTCACAGTCACAATACAGGCAATACCAGCCCTGACTGCACCACAGCTCCTCTGTGTGATGGCGGTGAGATGCAGGACGTTGTATTTATTTCTGTGACAGTGGGATCAAGACGTGAACCAGAACCAGTGGAAGGAAGGTGAAGGGTCTGCTGTGTTTTACTGTTATATGACGGGACGACATGAAGGGCGTCCGGTGATTTATGGCCACAGCCATGGATTCAGACCACACCTTGATTTGGGAGTAAAACTCTTTTTTTCTTTGCTTCATTTGATTCATATCACGCAGCGAACACACACAGTGTCTCAGCTCGTCCAGACGTTTTGTTGTTTATCAACCAGCTGCTCATCTGGTCACAGATAACTGATCGTAGAATAAGTATGTTCTCCTATTGCTTCCCCTCGTGTCCGATTGGGAAACTGTGGACGTACAGTATGTGACTAGATTTTTATTAAAAGGAGCCTTTGTTGGTGATTGATGGTTTTTAGGTTTTATTTGTATTTGACAGAATCTTTCCGATGTAGGAAATAAAAACATCTGACTCTCGTATTCGGAGTCAACTGTTAACATTAATGCGTCAGAAATGAACGAAAGCTAAATCATCCACTGAGCCGTGACATGGACTAAAGTTTACAAAGTGTTTGTTTTCTGATGCATTGGGTCAAACTCAGGAAGCCCAATAAGTCTCATTAATGAACCGATGCTCCTTCTGTTTCTGTAACCGTAGAACGTTTTCTGTGGAGCTAAGTTATAATTGGTAAATATGAAAGGTCACGTCCTAAAAGTGGGAGCGAAGAGTTTCCTTGACGTGTTCGCGTCTTTGCTCGGTGTCATTGTAGATCTCTGCAGCCTCCCTCTCCCCTCAAGGCGTCATGAGAAGCCCGTGAACTTCTGACTTCACGGCACCTAGTCACAGGTGAAACCGATGCGCCACAAAGACGCCTCAGGACACTCGTCGCTGGGAAAACTCTGTCCTCGTGGTTCCACCAGGGTCCGAGACCGTCCTTGGCCAGTCCTGAGTGCCGACGCTGCGTTGAGTCGTCTGTGTGAGGTCACGTCAGTCATCTTTCACTTCACACTCTCTGCAGCCTCAACCTGTTTAAGTGCCTCGTCTGAAGAATTCATTTCCTCTGCGCCAGCGGATTATCTGCCCTCCGTTTGTGTTCTGTGGCTTTTGGGAGAGATTTCCAACAAACAATCAAAGAAGTACTTTGGCCTCAGATTAACAGGGCTTCTGCTCCCTGAGCGTTGGATGTGCTCAACGGCCCCTAAGCCTCTGGAAAAGGTCCCCGAGCATTTTGAAGTTCAGGGCTTTTTACTGAACAAACGGCGCAGAGCCTTTAGTAATCTGTGCTGAAATCCCCTTCCTGGGTCAGTCTGACACACGTCCCGTTTCTGTGCAGCCGCGTCCGGTGGTCGACTCACCTGTGACCCAGCGAGCGAAGGTCACAGGAAGCGGGTGCAACCAACACCGAACGGGCTCATCCTCCGCCGCCTGCAGCTGCTCTGCTCCTCCGTCTTCCTCTCTCTGCCTTTGTTTTGACTCGGCCTGTCAGTCGACTCAAAACATCGCCGGAGGCCGGAGGGGGAAGCGACGTCCGGCTGCTGGATCCTCAGTCCGAGCTGGGGCTCGACGGCAGCGCTGCGTTAGTCTGATCATCCTCAGACCGAATCGCCTGGTTTACTGCTGCTAACAAACGAGACGAGTGGAGGCATTGACACAATGTCAGCTGAGGTCACGTCGCAGCGTCTGCGACATCGCTGACACCTGAGTAACCTCGGGCCCGTAATCAGGTCAGAAATGATGCAGGTGTCCTGCGATGTCACCGTCCGCAGGAAGACGCTGTGTTGTGTAACGCTGGCAGTGAACACTGTGTCCAGGCCGCCGGGATCACTGCCTCTGTTTACAGCGACCTGCAGATTAAATCAAACCTCACACTTCAAATAGAGACTAATCCAACACACACACACTGAGCCCTGCGGGAACATTAGAGCCGCGACCTAATCCACCGAGTTCAAGCAGAAACACTCCCGACCAGAGCCGCAATCACGGCGCCGCTCACCCGCTTCTCCATCTGCCTGTAGCTGAGCCTGCAGCGCTCACCGCTGGAGAACCCATCATGTCGGGACCATCTCCCGCCCAAACATGAACTTTGTGAGAGTAAACCACTTTAAACTGTGTGTGAGAAGCTCTTCACTGCTTGGTGCGAAGCAGCTGATGCCGTTGATGCGACAGTGAGCGTCGCCCCAGCTGACCGTCCCGTCCTCTGTCTCCCATGAAGCTCCGACCACCCAGATGTCGGCTGGTTTCAGTAAGTGGCCGTTGTTGCTTTATTAGTTTTATTACAAATCACCAGCTCGGCTGCCTCCTGGGGTCAGAGGTCACAGTCGGGCGGAGACACTGAGCTCGTCTCCGTCCTCCGGACTCTGATGCTTCTTTCACATTTTATCCTCCATAAGTAAAACACTTCTCCTCCTGTAGATTAAACGGACGGAGAATGAGAAGAGGGAGCGTTTCCGCCGCAGCGTCTCCAGCTCAGATGCCGTTCTGACAATAGGTGGAGCAGGGCCGGACAGATGGTTGCCTGGTTTAGCAGGAACACTCAGAGGGCAGCGGGGTCAGCTGTGTTTCCATACAACAGCAAACTGCCAGAGGTCTGAGGGGGGTAAACAAAGCCCACAGGTCGCGAGAGAACATGTGACCTGAATATCGGCGTTTGAAGCTCAGTTTCCACTTGGAGGGAAACGTCCTCCGCGAAGGCGTCCAGCAGCAGGACAGACGGAGCGGCTCAACGAAGCCTGACGTCCAGCAGTTCCCGCTCGCAGAACCAGGACAGAAGTTTCCCCAAACAAGCTGCTGGGAGACTCTGGTAAACAGGAGCCCAGATGCAGACGCCCTCTCCTCCCTCTCCTCCTTCTCCTCCCTCTCCTCCCTCTCCACCCTCTCCTCCCTCTCCACCCTCTCCTCCTTCTCCTCCCTCTCTACCCTCTCCTCCCTCTCCACCCTCTCCTCCCTCTCCTCCCTCTCCTCCCTCTCCTCCCTCTCCACCCTCTCCTCCCTCTCCACCCTCTCCTCCTTCTCCTCCTTCTCCTCCCTCTCTACCCTCTCCTCCCTCTCCACCCTCTCCTCCCTCTCCTCCCTCTCCTCCCTCTCCACCCTCTCCACCCTCTCCTCCTTCTCCTCCCTCTCTACCCTCTCCTCCCTCTCCTCCCTCTCCTCCCTCTCTACCCTCTCCTCCCTCTCCTCCCTCTCCTCCCTCTCTACCCTCTCCACCCTCTCCTCCCTCTCCTCCCTCTCCACCCTCTCCTCCCTCTCCACCCTCTCCTCCTTCTCCTCCCTCTCCTCCCTCTCCTCCCTCTCCTCCCTCTCCACCCTCTCCTCCCTCTCCACCCTCTCCTCCTTCTCCTCCTTCTCATCCCTCTCCTCCCTCTCCTCCCTCTCCTCCCTCTCTACCCTCTCCTCCCTCTCCACCCTCTCCTCCCTCTCCACCCTCTCCTCCTTCTCCTCCTTCTCCTCCCTCTCTACCCTCTCCTCCCTCTCCTCCCTCTCCTCCCTCTCTACCCTCTCCTCCCTCTCCTCCCTCTCTACCCTCTCCACCCTCTCCTCCCTCTCCACCCTCTCCTCCCTCTCCACCCTCTCCACCCTCTCCTCCTTCTCCTCCCTCTCCTCCCTCTCCACCCTCTCCACCCTCTCCACCCTCTCCTCCTTCTCCTCCCTCTCTACCCTCTCCTCCCTCTCCTCCTTCTCCACCCTCGCCGAGCTCCACTGGCTGCTGCGCGTCGCTGACGCTCATGTGGAGTGACAGCCGGGGCTCCGGGTCATTGTGGGACGTCTCGTGGTGCCGATCCGTCCTGGCTGCCTGCCCGGTCGTCTCCCTCTGCCCCCTCCTGCACCTCCGGCCGCATTTACCCTGCTCTGAACGTACAGCGGCAACTCAGACGCTGTGAGTGGAAATAGGAGGGAAACGAATGAACGCGTGAAGGGTTTTTAACAAGCTGCCGAATCCGCCTCGACCGTTCGCTGAGTCGGGTTCATTAAGTGAAGGAAAGCTTCAGCTCTGTCACGGTTTCATGTAAACCTGCCCAACCTCCAGGTTATTATTAGAGGAGTTCACAGATGCCCCTCGCACATTAAAAAGGTCACAGTCTGAGTCGCCTGCTCTGCTTTATAGGAAATCTGAATGAATCACCTGTGTAATTATCACTCGTCAACAGAACTGGAGGTCTTTCCTTAGTGCTGTCTCTCCCTCCCTCTCTCTCTCTGTCTCTCCCTCCCTCTCTCTCTCTGTCTCTCCCTCCATCTCTCTCCCTCTCTCCCCTTCTGTCTCTCCCCCCCTCCCTCTCTCTCTCTGTCTCTCCCTCCATCTCTCTCTCTGTCTCTCCCTCCATCTCTCCCCCTCTCTCCCCTTCTGTCTCTCCCTCCCTCTCTCTCTCTGTCTCTCCCTCCATCTCTCTCCCTCTCTCATCTTCTGTCTCTCCCTCCTTCCATATCTCTCTCTCTCTCTCTCCCTCCATCTCTCCCCCTCTCTCCCCTTCTGTCTCTCCCTCCCTCTCTCTCTCTGTCTCTCCCTCCATCTCTCTCTCTGTCTCTCCCTCCATCTCTCCCCCTCTCTCCCCTTCTGTCTCTCCCTCCCTCTCTCTCTCTGTCTCTCCCTCCATCTCTCCCCCTCTCTCCCCTTCTGTCTCTCCCCCCCTCCATCTCTCTCTCTCTCTCTCTCTGAGTGAGGCGGTGTGTGGGTGAGATCTGTGACTGTCTGGCGGTTTTGTTTGTTTCTATATTTCACTGTGGTGTTTTTGAGGCCTGGTGCTTTACTTTGATGGGTGGTTCTTGTGGTGTTTTGTAGGCGGTCGGTGTCGGTTCCGGTGCAGGATGCTATTCGCCTTGTAGGCCGCCGCTGCTGAATGAATGTCGTGTTGGTGGGTCCACATCGTATTAAGCTGCAGGATGAGCAGGTCGGTGGTGATTTTTCTAGACAGCGTTGACAAAGTTAAGGCCGTGGTCCAGAGCGGAGTCGTTATCAAGACTTGTTTGTTCCTGTGTCCTCTCTCATGCATCCTGCAAAAAAAAGTGACACTTTCCAATGTTCCACCGTTTATTAGTGATGAGATGCTCAGCAGGTTTACATGGTGCTCAACAGAGAAGACAAGAACTTAATCTGCTCCTAATTTTGATTATGTCCTATGAGACCATGAAGAGCTTCAGCTGTGGGAAGGACGGACACATCAGGGCCTGCCCTGGAAAATGCATTGGTAACGAAAGGGAGCAGCAGGAAGGAGGGTCAACCAGACACACGGAGGGTGAGACGGAGAAGCAGGAGCAGGTGATGACGAAGGACAACGGGCTGTGGGTGGACACAGTGATGTGTTGGATACACAGTCACAGGGGATGGAAACGGGTGATGGTGAAGGGACTTCATCCGTCTCCGAGACTCACAGCGAAGTAATGAAGGAGGCAGATGACGAGGACTAAGAGGCCTGGACGTAGCTGAGCTCAGTGAGGACGAGGGCTCTCCTCCTGCCAGCGACGCAGAAATGTCAGGTTATAATTCATCCCGGTCCCAGAACGCAAAGGATTACAGTGAGTAACCATAGCAACGCAACATGTAACATGTGTATGTGGGTTAAACTGCGGAAAGTTTAGTCTTGAACTGAGGATGAGCAGCAGCTTTATTTGATGGTCATGTTAAATGAGACTGACGAGTTATCATCCCTTCAAACAGGTGATTGTCCTCCTTTAGCAGAGCCCGTGAATAAAAGCCCGGCCGGCGGCGCTGAGGTAGGTCTGCCCGACGACCATCGGGGGGCAGTAGAGGCCCTGCTGGACTGGGTGAGGGTCACAGTTTGGAACCCGAGTCCACAGCAGTAAAGGAGGAAGAGACAAACGGACGCCGGTGCTGCCAGGTCGGAACCACTGGACCCAAAGTGTAGCTCGCTGCCAACAGACGTGAAGTTTCCAGGTGGAGCTGGTTGAAGTTTGTTAAAGCATTTTATCGTCCTAAGATTGACATGAACTCACGTCCGATCAGCATTTGCTGCTTTCACATCACAGATGTTTGTTTTCAATCCTTTTCTAAGCCTGAACTCACAACCGCACCACAAACTGTCCAACCGTCTGATGATGCTCTGACCGAACCTCTGACCTTTGACTTGTACTAGTTTGTGCAGAATCGCAGTTTTTCTCTAAGCGCGGATTTAAAATATGTCTTTCACAGAGTAAAACCACACAAATGAGGTTGACCAGGAAACCAGCGTCCGGAGTGAGGACAGAGGTCGGTTCCGTCCTGTAGGGGGCGACGTGAGGCAGCAGAGAGAGAGAGAGAGAGAGAGAGAGAGTGTGTGTGTGTGTGTGTGTGTGTGTGTGTGTGTGTGTGTGTGTGTGTGTGTGTGTGTGTGTGTGTGTGTGTGTGTGTGTGTGTGTGTGTGTGTGAGACTCATTCATTTGTTTTACTGCCTCAACTTTCAAAAACCTCAGAACTTAAACAATTATGACAGAATTTACCATTTGGAAGAGAAAAAGTTTCAAGTTCAAGTTCAACCAGGCTGAAACTAATGTGTGAAACCAGGTCCCTTTAACTACTAATTCACTGAGCTAAACAGGGTCATTTTTCCATTTTTAACTGTGACCTAAAAATGCAAAGAAGAACCAGTTTATTAAAGGGCCTGACTGCGAAACAGCTGATTCCAGAAGGTGATGTCATTGCGTGTTTGATTGACAGCTGCAGGACGAGCAGAACCACAGGATAAACAGCGTCTCTACATGAGGCGACAGAGGCTCAAACGACGTCCTGTGACTAGAGAATTACTTGTAGAAATAGTTCCGAGTGTGGTTTGTGTGTGAAATGATCACATAAGTGTTGTTAAAACAACATTAAGCCAAACAGAATTTAAGTCTTTAATTTAAAGATCATTTGGAATTTTACTGTTTGCTTTTGGATGATGCCGTTTAAAGCTGCGTCGCTTTGTCTGCAGCAGGATGAAACATAAATATTTATTTATTTAAAAGCCAGATAGTTTTTTGTTTGTGGTCATCATTTTAAAATGGTTAATGGAAACAAATGAAGAATTTAAGCTGCAGCAGCAAATAAGAGCGAGTCAGTCACATTGTTTATGGATGTAATTAATTCAGTTAAATTTGTTTATTTCATGCACCAACAAAATGAAATGAAATTCACCATGTGGGTCATTTTAAAAATAATTCAGAATAAGACATACATCTATTTGTTATATATTGTTATTTTATATTGTGTAGTGCTTGTAATTGTAATATTTATTTTAATATATTAATTTAGTTGTTTATACATTTATTTAGAGCTAAATACTCAAATACTGCGAAATGTTACAGCCATAATATTTGATACTGAAGTAGACATTTAACTGAATTGTAATAATTGAATTAGATTAAATACATTTGTGATTCTTTCAATTAAAACCGAAGTCACTGCTGAGACGCGTTCAGTGTCCACAGAGCTTTGACCTGCCGTCGGTCTCTCCTCTTGTCTTGGTTTTGGCTTTAGTGCTGAGACTCGCCAGCTTCAGCGTCACCTGCCTCGCTCAGCGTTGCCATGGCACCGCTCCCGTCGACCACGGCGGCCATTTTGTGTCCTCCAGCTGTTTGTTTTGAGACTTGGAGGCTGTGAGGAGCAGGCACTCGAAGCTCCTCGCCGCTCGCCGTTCCTCCTCCCTCTGTCTCTTTCCTCTCGGTCGATGCTGCCGCTGCTGCTTCGTTGGCCTGTGAAGCGGCTCGGTGTGCGGCGGCGGCGGAGGGAGCGGGGGCCGCACCAGCGCCATCCATTGTTCGAGTCCGTTCCGATTTGATTATGGGTCCTTTGGTGGTCACTGCCTCGCTGGTCATTAACGACTGGTACCACTGGAAACTCTGGCAGGGAGCCACAGCTCTGGTGTGTGTCTGTGTGTGTTCCAAACGCTCTGAGGCTGGAATCCAAGCACGGCAGCGTTGGTTCATGCTCTTCTGAGGGTGAACCTTGATGAGGTTTTCATGTCACAGCGTCGTGTTCACATCTTCATCTTCGTTTTAGTGATCTTTGACACGTGGAGTCGCACATACACGTGTGAGTCCTCGCTAACATCTCCGTCCGTCTTTGGCTGAGACGCCTTGTGTGTCCTCAGCGTAGTTACACGTTGTGAGGACAAAGACAACAAGTTCAGCATCGGGGTTCGGTTTGAGAGCTTGGGCTTCGGAGGCTTTGTGGGTCAGTGTGTGTTGAGCGTCTGAACACACAAGTGACTTTCTGCTCGACTGCGCGTCTGAGAGGCTGAGTGTGTGTGTGTCTCATCATGTTCTCAAGCAGAGGCGTCACATTCCAGCAGTTTGTGTTTCACACAGAACAGTAAACACACAAACCTTTACAATAAACCAAATATCATAAGATTATTTTTGTAGATTGTGCCGAATCCCAACCAAATGGGTTTGTTGGTTGGACACAGTAATAAACAACCACAACACAAGACAAACACAACAGCAGATCTGGTTGATGTCAATCATATTAATTCCACGTTGAAACACGCTTAGTTCTTAGTTAGATCAGTTCAGCGACGCTGTTCTGCAGGTTCTCAGATCAACACGTCAAACAACGCGAGATGCTGCTGCCTGTGAATACGTGAATCTGAACTATGCAGGCAGAGCCTTTAGTTTTTGTTGTTGTTGTAACTGTCTGGACTTTATCGCGTCTCTTTCCTGACACTCTCGTCTTCTGATCCACCTGCTCCGTGTCTGGGACGGACCATGAGTTGGTAACGGCCCGACCACGATGTTCACTGAGCAGGTGAGTGATTGGGCTCTTCCTGCTCTCTGATTGTCATGGTTTCCAGATGCCTGATTATTACCTTGGTCGGATGAGTCATCGGTCGCTGGGCAGACTTGGTTTGAGCTCCACTTACCGAGTCGTTGGTTCAACGCTGTCGTTAGACGCCGGCCTCACAGAATCTCTGCGTCCTGATGCTGGTCCGGTTGGAAGCAGCCAGTCAGCCTCACTAAACGAGTCGGGGCCTCGTGCAGCTGCTGCAGCGTCGACGTCCAGCGCTTCACGCTCGCCCGGAACCTGATGGAGTGATGTGGTTTTCCATGCAAATCGGCAGCAGCCTTTAATCTTCCTCCTGTAGCATGTGATTAGCCGCTTCTCTGGCTTCCTGCAGCGCTTTGTAAGCGGAGACGCTCGTTCTGGAACCCGACTGTAATTAGGCCCAAGAAAACGCAGAGTCTGGTTCAGCTTCACTGGACGCGCCACAAACGAGACGAGTCCCAGCAGGATGGACGTGACCGGCGTTATCCACACGTTAATAGTCCAGGTGGTTTTTATTTTGGCTCCGCTTCCTGTGACTATGATTTTTGATACCCGGAGCAGTGCATGGTGGGAAATTCCCCCCAGGCAGGAAAATGCATCCGATCAGCTGTTTGTCGATTTGCTTGACGAGCACTTTCTGAGCTCGCAGAGGAACTTCGAGCTGTTGGACCACACCTCCGGATCATTTGACCCGGTTGTGGTCTGGCTGGAACCATCTCATCTCGTCTGGTTCCAAAAACACAAGGAGCCTGATACGTTCACCTTCTTACGCCAGAGGAGAATAATGATGAAATAAACCCCAGTCTGACGAGCATTTGATTTCGGCTTTGAGCTTCTGGTTCTGAAGGTTCTGTCAGAGTTTGGGTAAACGCCTCAGCTACACGTTCAGCTTGAAAGAAGCAGCCGCCGGTTTACTGACGTCAGCTCCAGCCGTACTGGAGGCTGAATGTGAAACACGTGTAGCATCGTCTTCTGTCTCCGTGGGAACCACGTCAGACTCATCTCTTCTAAACAGACCATCAACGCAGCTGGAGGTGAAGTCACGCTACGGAAAAGAGGCCGATGAGTGGAAACAGGAAGCAGCTCCAGAAACACGAGATCAGCTGCAACGGTGCATGTGAGCACGATCATCATCATCATTATTCTTAGACCTGCAGCCAACGCCACTGCTCACATTTCTCCACAGGCCTGGTTCCTGCATGTAGACGTTCTTTCTCCTTTTTACGCGTTTTCACTTTGTTGGTGCAGGAGGTGGGAACAGGAAGCAAACTGGAGACTCGTTGCCTGGCTTGTGCTGGAGGTTTGAACAGAACCGGCCTCCCCTCCCGATCCGATGACGACGCGGAGGCATTGCGCTCGTAGGTCGGACCTTCTGCTGAGGCCAAGGGTGATGTCACCGTAGACGAGCTGAGCGCCTCTGGTTTATCTGTCGTCATCTCTGAACCACAGGGGTCCGTAATCCAGGAAGCGCAGACCTGCTCCTCCTCCAGGTCAGACCAGCAAAGAAAACGAAGAGAAAGTCGTCAAAGGTCAAGACGGAGGCAACGCTGAGAAAAAAGGCAAACGAGGAGTCCAGGTAGACGCTTCCAGAATCCAGAACCTCCAGCCGGGCCCTTAAACCCACTGGTGGACGGGGTCGTTGTGGGGGGGTCCAGGCCCCCTCCCAGCTTCCTTAGAACAACAGTGGTCTTTGAGGAGCGCTGCTGATTAGCGGCCCGGTGGCTCCCTGGCATCCGGGCCGGGGAGCGACGGAGCGGCTGGGATTACTGTCAAAGCCCGTGACCTGTTTGCTTAGCCTTTTAACCCGACCCCTGAGGAGAGGTCGGGGCCTCCCGGTCCTCCTGCTTCTTCCTCTTTGTCTCTGCGCCTGCTGCTGCCCTTCGTCCTCCCGTGGCCTCATAAAGGCCTCTTCCCACGAGTGTCGTTACCTCGATTACATCACAAGTCATCAAGCACGCCAGGGTTTTGGCTGCTCGGGTTTTCCCTCGCGCCAGATGTACGCTGGTCTCTCTGAAGCCTGGTGCTTTGTCTCACGCTGGAAACTGGAGGATGCTGCTGTTTCTGTGGTGACGGTGGATATTAACACGCAGCTTCATCACTGACTCAATGACTAATTAAACATGATGTTTAAACGCATGACGTTTGTGAAGCCCAGTCTGATTACAGCGAGTCGCATTTGGATTTTTCGTGATTTCTAACGTCGCCAACGTTCTCTTTCCCTTAATGTCTCACACTGACCCTGAAGGCATCATTGGTGTCTTTATGGCTTTGAGGTTTGGAAAATGCTTAGAACTTCAGGTCCAAAGTCGCGATGAGCTTCACACAGGTTCCTTCTGGTGTAACGGCCGGTTAACCGGCCTCCGGGGGTCTGGCAGCGACATCGGCGAGCCGGAACCACGCTTGGTTCGGGTCGGCTGAGGCTCGGTGGTGCAGCCTGATTCCTCCACGATGCTCCTGAAGGTCGGGCTGGACCGAGCCACGAGGCGTGTTGCCTTCAGGAAGCCTCCGGCGCCTGGCAGAGGTGGCGTTCGTGGGTCGAGCGGCTGCTTTGTGCTTCAACTGGGACGTGTCTGTATTAACAGTCCAGATTAGCTGCTACTAAACTCCTTACCTTTGGAAAAGCACTTTGTTTCTCTCGGTTACTTCCTCGTTTCGGCCTCCACCATCTGCCTCCTGCGGCTCAAGCTGTGTCCCAGTTGCGTCCTCGCTGCCGCGCAGCATGTCGAGCTGATGAACAGTAGGAGGCTTAAAATGGCCGCAAACAGGAAGCCAGAAGATCTGTGACCAGAAAAACAGAAAAAAGGCGAGAAACGTTGCAGGAGTCTAATTTTCCCAGGATGTGGAAGGAAAATCTCACTTTTAATGAACCTGGAGAAGGTTCACGGTCTCAGAACCAGTGGAGGAACCGGAGGCAGAACCTTCACATCAGTCATTATGACAGTGAGCTTAGATTGGAGGAAAAACAGCACGTGAAGCTCGTGAAAGCCCGACCGGGTCGGAACCGGATGATCTTCGCTTAGGTTCAGCGTTCATCACCTGATGCACAGGTGGAGGATGGGAGGATGGAGGGGGGGTCGCTGGGGGGGTGAGGTGCTGGACGCCGCCGTGTGACTTTGGTACCGGTTACTTTCTCTCGTCACGAGCTCAGGTCTCCTACAAAATAAAGGCCCTGTAGAACCACAGGTGTTGACGCGCGGCAGCTTCTCACTGTTAAAATGTGCGCGCGCGGCCTTAACACACGGAGCACTCAGCGTTACATACGCTGCATTACTCACCCATTCATCTATGTCTTCATTCGTTCGTTTATTTCTATATATTTGTTTGTTATTTACTGACGGAAGTCTTTACATTTGCGATTCTTAATTTCATTTCCACGCCCGTGGTTCTGAAATGATCCCGTTAATTTTTACGGAACAAACAGTTTGTCAAAACGTTTTTTCTTGGGTTTTAGATTCTTTGTGTTTATTTTCTGCTTCAGGACGAAAAGACTCATTAACACAAACACTTTAACTGAATTTATTTGATAGATAATAACATCTAAGTGAAATAGTTTTTATACAGTTATACAATGTATGTGCGTCATTTTCTGCCTTGACCGACATTTGAACTAAACTGGTTTAATTACTACTAATTTATTTCAATTTTTCTACAGAAGTAAAGATCCAGAAAATCTAAAATAAGATTAAACTGACACGCAAATGGACCATTGATATTTAAATTCGCGTTTTCTTTTCTCCTAAATACATTTATTATTATATTTTCATATTGTAGAGGCATTAAAAAAGGAACATTTCAAATTCAGACGAGTATTTAAAAAAGAACAACTAAAACAACGTAAACTAAATTTCTTATTTAAAATAAAAACACAAAGTGAATGTGACAGAAACTTCACAGCTGCAGAGACGATTTGTTGCTTTCATCAGCCTAAATTAGATTCAGAACCAAAACAATATTTCTTTATTTTTGTTCATTTTGTTTTCGTTCGGGTCAGAGACGAAAAAAGCAAAGTTCGCCTTTTCTGTGCGTCGACTTTCAACTCGTCACTTTTAGTTTTAGTACGTTTATTTTTATAACGCAGAAAAGATTATACGAATATTAAAACACATCAAACATGATTAAACAAATAAAATAATTTCTACTCGGAGTGAAAACGTCATCACGTAAGACGAACCATTAAAGACGTTAAAAGCTGCGGAGAAAACGACGATGCGTCGATCAGAAAGTCGAACACGAACTAATTAATGTGATTAATGAGTCAAACACTCATCCAACTAGCGCTTTATATTATTATTAGAATTAATTCCAGAGTTTCAGGCTTTTAATATCTTTCCATCAGTTTATTATTAATATTAGTGACGTAAACACTGATGGAGAGACAGTTTAACAGTGTTCGTGAGGCGTTTACCTGCTCGGGTCACGTGACGCGTTCACTGTTCAGATGAACAGATGAACAGACGTCTCCGGTTCCTCCTCTGAAGAATCACCTCCATCAAACAAGAACCGGCTGCAGCAGCAGAACCTGGAGCTCGGCTGCTTACACCAAGTCTCATTCTGTTTGCTGCCACGTCTAGGTTCTGCTGTCGACCTTTGACCTTTCCAGCAGTGACCCCTGTAGAGCGCAGGCTGGATTTGGGTCCCATCTAAACATCTCACTGCTGCTTTCCTCGCCCAGAGCTGAGCGGATCAGCTGATCGGCGCAGCCTGGAGGCGAGCGGCTCCTGGCGTGATTAGTGGTCACGCGAGGGGCCCCCGCTGCAGCGGAGGAAGACCACGACGACGAAGAGCAGGGATGGAGGGTGTGGGGCCCTCTGGCCTTCCCATTGGCTCACACGTTGCTTTCTTATTGGCTGACGCGGTTCCCCTGAGCGGCCGAAGCGAAGGAGGAGCCGCGCCTCCTCATCTCGTTCTGCTCCTCTTCCTCCTGTGCTCAGTCTGGTTCTGGTCCCTCGTCCGTTTAACAGGACACATCAGTTTGTAGATTCTAGTTTTCTTCAAACTGACTTTGCACCTAACACACGTTTTCTATTCCAGTAAATAGTCTGATGCTGTTACTGATGATAGTATTATTTTATTAATATATAAAGTAACAAAAAGAGCTTTAATGACGAGTGACCCAGAGGAAAGGCTGTTAGCCTGTAGAGGAGCAGGACCCGGTTTGACCGCACGCTGCAGCCGCCGGGAATCACGGCCTGTTGGACCCGCGTCGCTCAGGAGCTGGACCCCGAGTTGAAATGCTCGCAACAAATCTAAACGGTTCAGTCCAAGGACCTGCGACGCTCAGACGCCACATCTTATTTCTATGAGGATTCGGTTCAATGTCTACAACAGCAACAGCCCATAATAGTCACGGCTCAGCTTTCGGGCCCTGACCCTGTGGCGGCTGTGGGCTGTTGTCACGTGTTTCTTTCCGTGTGCTGATTAGCGCTAGAAGGACACATGGACACACATCAGCGTCCTGCTCCCCAGACTAAACGCCTGCCTGTTCCCGTCTCGTCCTCCAGTCCGTTCGCTGCACACACCTGCCCGTCTTTCTGTCTGTTTGACTGACTCGCCGTCTGTCCGACTTGATGTTTTCCTCTCGTTTCTGTCTCCTTCCTCTTGCCTGCGTGTCCGTCCGGCCTGTCCTTCTGTCTGCTGACGTGCGGCTTAAATCCGGTCTCACCTTCTCTCCTGACCTCGTCCTGCCCCTTGTTTATGTTTGCTCAAATTCAGAGAAACTCGGAGAAACTTTTCCGTTTCCTGTTGATCTTCTGGACGTGACTGTCAGTTAAAACACGCACGAGCGGTGATTTAACGTAAACGTGTCTTTACTTCAAAATGCGCTGCGGCCGTTGTCGGGCAGCTCCGTGACCTTTGACCTCCTGCTTGTAAAGCTGCAGACCTGGAGGTGGAGGCTCTTTGTGATTTCACGCTGGCTGCAGGACGCTGTAAAGGAAAGTGTCAGCGAAGGAAACGAGGATTAAGCCGGAACAAAAAAGAACAAACAAAAGTGGTTTTAAGGAAAAGCGAGTTTGTTCCGGTTAATCTGCAGTGAGGAGGCAGAGGAGGATAATGGGTTCCTTCCTCTCAGCAATGTCGCCGCTCTAATCGGAGCTGGCTGGGTGACATCCATCGCCTTCCACCTCTACGGACTCAAGCTGCTCCCACCACAGAAGCTTAGCTCTACAACCACACAGTTGGAGAAGTGGGTTAAAAATGGCCGACGTCTGAGGGGCAGGTCAGCGGGAGGGAAGGCGGCTGACTGCACCTTTGCATGTACATCTGGAAAACGGGCGCCCAGAGCAGATGGTTGTAGCGGGAGCACGGAGCGAACTTACAGCGGCGGTGAAAGCATGCACACGTAATGGAGCGTGAAGCCAAGAGGTGAGGATGAGGAGTGGGCGGCGCCCCCTTCCTCGCCTCTTCTCTGCTTTCCCGTACGTAGACCAACAGGGAGGGAGGCGGGGCGGAGGCGGAGGCCTCTGATGGCGTGGCAGCGGGGGGCGGGGCAGCGCAGACACTGGCACCTTGACGGACCAATGAGACGGCGGCGCTTTACGAACGAAAAAAACATAAAACCCAGTTGGGAGATTGAGATCATCCTAATTAGAAGTGACCGTGCGTGCCAGAGATCCACGCAGACTATTAGTGTTGTCACGAAACTCTCCGGATGCTACTGGGCATGCTCAGTGAGTCGGGCAGCCCCCGCATCGCTGTGCGGCGAAGGGAAGGTCACGTCGCCTGGGTGTGCAGCAGCGAGCTCAGCACGCTCTGAGTTGCCTGGATGCTGCACGCGATCTTTACTGGGGGCGGGTGGGAGCGAGCGCCAGGAGCTCGGCTGGTTTTCGTTTCCTGCGTTGTTTGTTTGGAAATAGTGCAGCAGAGTTTCGCCGAAGCTCGATGGCCTTAAAACGGGTCACGCAGGGTTCAAGGCCAATGCACTTCGACGGCCTTAACGGGGCCGAGCGTAAAAATAAAAACAGCGACGCTCCGTGTGACAAACAAAAGCCGTGATGTGTCCAAACTGCTCCTGTGTGGCGCAAACACACGTTTAACCTTTTTGCCCCAGGAAACGCAAGCAGGCAGTCGCCCTTCGATGCGAGACCAGAGCCGAAGTCGAATTTCTGAACTTAGGGTTTGTTGCCGTAAAATCGCAAAAATTCTGAGATTTGTAGGGTTAAATTCAGAAATGTCTGCAACGTTAGCTACAGGTCGTTACCAACCAGGTTTAGAATCAGTCGCATATGTTGGTGGAGTCATTTGTAATAAAGGTTATTTTCTTTTGGTACCAGATTATAGTTAAGTTAAGTTTAACTAAGAACAAAACCTTTTCCAAATAAAAACGATCAGACTGTGGACGTATCCTCACAAGCAGCAGCTTAGTGGAGGGTGTGTGTGTGTGTGTGTGTGTGTGTGTGTGTGTGTGGGTGTGTGTGTGTGTGTGTGTGTGTGTGAGACTTTGAAGCAGTTTGCTCTTTATTTGCTCTGTTATAATTTATTATGATGTTTGCAACAGACATCAGTGACTAATTTGGATTTGCTAATTTTTCAAAAACTTTATTAGTAATTTTTGTAAAAATAAAAAAAAAAACACAACAAACCAAACAGTTTGTTTTCATTTCTGTTAATGTCACATTAAAATAGAGACGGAACTAAAACAAAGCTGCAAGACAGTTTTAATTTGAACTTTTATTTATTTTAATATTCTGAAACAAAACAGAATAGTTTTTCCATTTCAATAATAATTTTAAAATAATTTTTCAAATAACAGAATTATTTATGTCTGACCGATCACGTTGCTGTCGTCCTTAAAAGTTCCGTCCTGCTGAATGTAACTAGTTACGGCCCTAATTTACAGAATCTACATAATATTTTTCCAACTGAAACGTTGTGACGTGTAAATGTTTCATCTTTCGTTCACTCTGAGCCGAATATTTGAAGCGTGAATATTAGGTTCAAACCATCGTTTGACCTTTTTCTATTTTTTACAGTCACGATGAGGCAAACACAACTTTTTTAAGTCTAACGTGGTCAAAGGTTCCGAAAAACGATTCTTAGAAAGTGCAAACGTTTTTACCTCAGAGAATAATCACACGATGAGACGAACTGTATCAGCGTTGATGCTGCCTTCACTGACGTCCTGACCACTAAAAACACACAGTGCAACATAACTGCTGATTTTTCATATTCATCTTTTTTTTCGCCTGCTGTGATTTTATTTAGAAAATATAACTAAATGACGTGGAACTAATTCACTGTGATTCAGGCCACACACGCACCTAATTTTAAAGTTTGATTGACCAGAAATTTTTCTGGGTGCAAATAAATAAACAAAGGTGTCATCATCTTAAAGTGTCTCGAACCAGTTGAACTGACCGAGGCTGATGTTGAATGGACACATTTTGAACAAGAAATGTGTTTCAAGCAGCAAAGTCTGATTTTAATGGATCAGAGAAACGTCACCGTGAACCTGCTGGTTTCTAACCTGGAATCTTTCTCTTCGTTGGAGGTTTCTCCTGTTTACAAAGTGTCTACGCTGATGACGACCTCATGTGACACCAACCAGGAGAGCGAAGACTTAAACAAAAGTCCTGAAGGAGTCGATGGAAACCGTCTGAGCTCCAGGCGACAATCAACCAAAGCCAAAGACAAACGTTTGTGTAAATGCTGAGCAGCTTCATGACAGGATCAGAGACACAAGCGGGAAATGACAAGAAACACTAAATACAAATTACAGCCGATAGAATAGAATAGAAACGTGTTTTACTCAACAACTTTGTAGAAACTGACCAAGATCTCTGTGAAGCCAAAACAAGTGCAGTAACGCAGCAGCAGGGAGACGCTGAGTGTCCTGTAGACAAAAATATAAAAAATACAGGAACACTAACACAAAGTTAAGACGCGTTTGTCCTTCATGAGCGTCGACCCTGTTATGGTTTATTTTATGACTTCCTGTAGTTGAAGCAGGACGTTTACTGTGAATCAAAGAATCAAAGGTTTGGTTTACAGTCGAATCGCTCTCGCCGCTAAAGGAAGCGTCAGGTGACGCCGTCAGTGCTGAGCGGTGATGAATTCATACGAAGTAACTATTGAGTCACACTTGTCACCACTGTTATTTTAGCTGTTACGTTCGCTGTCGCTTCGTGTTCCTGTTGTCTTTGACTTCCGGCCCTGAGCCCTTGTCCCTCGTTCCCGCGGGGTTGGAGCGCTGAGCCGTGCGGCCGGGATTAGCAGCGTGGACGTCGCCGCTAATGACTTGTAACGGACTTTGTTTGGCAGCCGGAGGTCAGCGACCCCGGCTCTCACCTTTTAAACTGCAGCAGATTAGAGGCCACTTAACACAGAGACTCTGAAGCAGCAGGGAAACGCTCCAAAAAGGGCTTCATGACACTCAGGCCTCTTCCCGGAGCCCAAGTTCAACGAGCCACTGGCAGCTACTGGCTTTAGTCCGAAAAAAGAACCAGCTGGAGCCAACAGTGGCTCCTCAGGATGACGAGCCAAGCGCTGACTTCGACTCTTTCACGTCATGCGTTAAGTGTCGAACGCTGAACAGCAGCTGTGACGTCAGAGCCTGAGGTCGATCAAAGCAGCAGAACGAGACGAAGCTGCCGTAAAGCTACGTGGCTCAGACGCTTTCGTCGGTTCTCTTGTGTTTTTTAAATGCTTATTTGAATGTGTGCTGTTTAAGCTTCGCTGGTTATCTCTCCACCACAGATATCAGGATTAAGTTCAGCCGCAAACTGCCTGAAAGCTGCAGAGACGAGGCCGATGGCGAGCTGTGACGTCGGAAGCTCCACAGGCGGGAAGGAACGGCCGAGGAGCCAGCAGAGTCTCCGGGTCAGGGCTCGTTGAGGTGGGTTCTCCCTCACTTCACTCACCAAACGCCGAGTCAGCCTGGAACTCCAGTGTCAAATCTGAATTCTGAGGAAAGCCTGAGTCAGCAGATTCCCAAAGGTCACAACTCAAGCTCTCACTCGTCTTTACTGGAGCAGCATCGTGTTTTTCAGCCTTCAGGCCTCACACGCGTTCAGTGTCAGTGGAGTCGGTTTTATTAGTTTGAATTCAAAATCTCTTTGCCCTTAAACGTACCAACGTTCATTTTAAGCTTGAACTTGGCTGCAGGTCAGTTCAGGTCTGAACAGTGGGTCCGTGAACGCAGCACCGTCCAACCTAAACGACTGGATCGGGTGCAAGCGACGCAGCTGAGACATTAAAATGACTGAGGCAACTCGCCAAGCGAGAAACTTGTGTTACAGCAAAGATCGAAGGTCAACATCCAGCTTTGTTCATCACTTTAACCCATGTTGGCTCCATCACCTGTGAGGTTTCTGTGGCTCTGCACGGATTAAACGTGGATCCCGTTGAGGGAAATCGGTTTGTTTTGTCCTCAGAAATGAATTTGACCAGAAAACTTAATCCAGCTGTGACGCGTCCCGGACTGACCCGCAAAGACTCGGCCCTAAAACCTGCGGTTCGGTCTGACCCCAGACTCACCGTGTGGAGAAACAGCTGCTGCTTCTCTCGTTCACACGTTATGAGTCAGAAACGGGCGTTTTTACTTGGTGATGTGTTGGGTGTTGGGTGTTTTTGTTGCCTCCACCTGCTGTAGAACAGACGTAAGCCAATCAGCGCCAGCGTTCATCCAGACTCCCCATAAAACAAGTCTGTCGGTCGTGACAGCAGGCTTCTTTGAAGCGAGAGAGAAAGATGCTTTTCGTTTCTTGCATAAATGAGTCACGACAAGTGATCAGATCTTCACCAAGATCACAACTATCATCAAACAGATCTTTCCGGACCAAGAGACGAAGGCGTGAAGCCTCAGACTCGACGCAGCCGACCAATCAGAGCCTTGCTCTTCACGCACTGACCTGTTCCTGTCCACTAGGTTTTACTGGTTTGCGACCAGTTTGTGGGTTTGACATCACTGGCTTTGGTGGAAATGACATCACGGTGCCCCTCCCCCTCCTCTCAGCCCCACCCCTCTGGGCTGCCCCAGCTGCCAAAACAAGTGAGCCGACGCGGCGCCGCTGACCTAAATTCTCCCGGAGAGACTCCTCTTAAAGCTGCAGAGACACGGACGGAGACGCCACAGACGCACAGCGTTACACAAAGACAAACCGAGACGCAGTAGAGACACAAACGTCACAAGAGGACAGAAAGCTGGACGACAAACACAAGCAAGACGAACCGTGGAGGAGGAAATCCTGACCATTCTCTTCCCTCCATCACTTACTATGAATCATTTATTACTTCTCTGCATATGTGAAGGTCACGTGTTCATGACAGTTGTGCTAACGGTAAAATTATAAAACAAATGAAACTCAACATAAAATCCAGATTTTAGGTTTTCCGAAAAATCCCAGGAACATTTTATTTTTTAATTTTTACTTTTGCAGCGTAGAAACAAGTTTGATTGGCTTAAAGTGTTTTTCCTTAAAATGCAGCGTAAATTTCTACGAGTTGATTCAACTCAATAAATCGCTGATTAAAAGACGACAGTGTTGGTGGATTCTGTGGTTGATTCGTTGTTTAAAGTAAAAACATTTGTTTTTTCTCACAATGTTAAGAAGCTCGTGTTTGGTTCAGCACCAACGTTTTTCTTCAGACTCTGGTACCGAACTATTTATTAGAATCAAAATCATATTTTTGAATTGATGATAAAATTTGTTTGAAAGTTGGAATCGAACGTTTAAGTTGATTATAAATGCGATGAAGGTTTACTGTCAGGTTGTGACACTTACGACTGTTCTTCATGTGCTTTTAGCAGGAATCACGTAATGAAATAAAACGAAATATTTCTACTCTAAACTATTACAAAAATAAATACGTTTGTTTAGTTTCTTATTTAACTGAACTCAGTTTAATAACGTAAACTAAACCAACGATGATGCTTCAGCTCTGAGGCAACAGAGATTCAAACCTTCGCCAACTGACGTGTCAACGTTTTAAACAGTCTAGAAATGAAACCTTGATCTCTGCTGGTTTCATGAGTTGACACTCAATTTACCTGTAACATTCAACAACAGTTCATTGCAGATCTAAAGTTTGTTTAATAGAAGCAAACGTGATTCCACGTGAGCGTTGGTTCATGTCCTTTATTTTCTCTCGTTTTAGTTTGTTTTTCATTTCAGCAGATTCGTCTCCAAACTCAACCTGAGGTCAACTGAAAACTCTTCGGCCTGAAATGAAAAGATTCACAAACCTTCAGAAACCAACTCATCATCAACCAGTGAGTCTGAATTCACACACGATAAAAGATTAACTCTAAAATATTAAAGGTTAGATGAACGAAGCCGAGCAAAAATACTAAAAATGCTACTGGTCCCAAAAACTGCAAATAAATATGTCGAAGATCTGAGGAGGAGAGAAAAATCCTTAATATAAAACATCAGGCCTGAAGGAAAAGAGCGTAATTATAGAATTAACGCAGTTTGAAATAAATAAAGAAATAAAAGAAATCACTTCCACAATAAATAAAAAATCCTCTGATGTCTCATTAAAGATGCAACAAGTCAGTAAAATTAGTGAATAAGTAAATTATATAAATCAGATAAATCAATATCACACAAAACTAATGAGTCATTACAAAAATAAAATAAATGACCCCTGAGACGTCTCAAACCAAAATTTAGAAACGTTTGAAAGTTGCTTTCAACAATTGTTAAACAGAAAAAAACAGGTTTTTGTGAGTCACAGACGTTGCATCAGCTCATTTCATCTGTTTTAATTAAGTTTAGTTTCTCTGCAAAAAAAAGACAAACAGCAACAAAACAGACGACACCGACTTTAACAAGTGAACACTAAGAACAAAAGTGCAAAGAATTAAAACAAAAACAAAACAATTTACAAAATCAGAAGTAGCCCAGTGTGTGTGTGTGTGTGTGTCCAGCCTGCTGTGGGGCCTTTTATTGTTTTATTTCAGAGCTTATATAAGTTTTTTAAGTTTACAGTTTCCCACTGTTCCAGGTTCATTTTTAATAAATCACATTGAGTCAGATTCAACCTGCAGCTCATTAAAATCAATACATTAAATTTACAGTTTGACTTTATCGTCATGTTGTGACTTTGTTGCTACTGCGCCATCAGAGCTCATGTGATTTGAAACACACGTGCAGTTTAATAGAAATGACTGCATTTGTATTATTATAAACACTTTACGTAAACTCTGTATTACGTTTTGTGCGTCTCATCCCCCATGAAGCTAAAGACAGCTGGGAATTAATACTGACTCACCTGTGTCACATTATTTATTATTATTATTATATTTATGATTATTTATTGAGGAATAAAAATAGATTTCACTCATTTGGAAGAAAGAAATCATTTTAGTAAAGTCGTCTGGCGGATTTTAGCCTCAGTGCAGAGGTTCTAAGTTGTTGACGCAGTGAATGTAAATGTACATTTTAAGTGCAGCTCTTGCGGACTTTTGAGTCTCGGAGCTTCTCGCCGTTGGATGTTCTGCCTCGTCCTTTGTTTTTCGGGTGCAGAGAACGTGTCACGTTCTAAATCCGAACAGGTGATGCTTCACCTGCTCTGCGGGCGCGCGCGTGCACTTTGCGCATCCAGGCCTTGACGCGCTCTGGCCGCTAAACGGGGCTTGTGAAAATGACGGGCTGTGTGTTGGCACCGCGGCCTGTAACGCACATGCGCAGCAGGTTTTACTCCTGCAAACACACACACACACACACACGATCAAAGCAAAAGCAACTGAAGTGAGATCTGGGCTTTGATCCTGGACAGAGACACAGAAACGCGCCTGTTTGCGTAAAGTCGCGTGGAGAGCTGCGTAGACGCTGCTGTGGGTTTGTTCTGCCTCTGCGTCCTGGGACAGTTGAGAAAACTCCTCACAGCAGGTGTCCCGGACCAAACCTGAGAACTGATATGATGCAGGCTCGGTTTCCTAGAACCCTGATGGTTTGTGCTGACGTTAAGGCTTCAATCTCTCGCGTATTCAACCCAAACACAGAAGGAAAAAGCTTCGTCTCTTTTCTCCTCGATTGTCTTCATACTTCATAAATAATTACTAACCCCGACACTGATGAGCACACACACCGACGAATAGAATTTAAATACATTATACAATAAATACAAAACATAAATAAAAGACTCAACGAAAGTACTGAAAATCTTTGTACAAGATATAAATAGTTTGAAATATACTTCGCTACCTTTGGCAAGTCTAGTTTACAGTTTACAACCCGCGGGTAACAAACGTTTGTCCCTTTTTCAGTACAATGCCAGAAACAACGAGAACCGACCCGCTGCTCGTCAGGGCGGACTATGGCCCAAAGTTTCGCTTCACATATATTGTAGCGATCAGTGATATTTACCGCCTCTTATCGGCCCTTATCAGTGTCTCCCGTGCGTCCTCGTCCCGGCGCCGTCCCGGCAGATGCGGAAGCAGGGAGTTCAGTTCAGGAAAGCGTTTGGAGTCACCCTCTTTTGATGGGACAGCATCCCGGGGAAGCCCGCGGACACGCCCGAGGAGAAGGGCGGCAAGGAGCTGTTTCTGAGCGAGTCCGACAGCAGGGACTGCGGGGAGCCGCTGCCCGTCAGGCCGCCGAAGGCCGGGGCGCTCTGCTGGAGGTGGGGCGGCGGCGGAGGCGGCGGAGGCGGCGGCGCACCTCCGGGCTGCCCCGGCGCCGCTGCAGCAGCGTGTTGGGTCCCTGAGACAAAATAACCAGCGGTCTGTCCAGAGAGGAGTCCGACCGGCGACGTGCTCATCCCGTAACTGTTCGTTAAGCCCAGCGCTCCGGCCGCCGACCCGCCGAGAATGGAGCGCCCCAGGTCCCCGTTGCCCAGCTGCTCCACGGCGGGCAACAGCGACCCGTAGCCGGCCGCCTGGTTCAAAAAGCCGGGCGAGGATCCGTTGTAGTGCGGGTGGTGGTGGTGGTGGTGGTGCAACGACAGAAACGGGGAGATCTGCCAGTAGAGCGGGTTGTTCGCCCGCTCGTTAATCCCCAGGCCGAGAGGAGCGAAGCGCAGCCCGCGCTTCATCGCCAGCTTTCCCCGAGAGGTGGCGGAGCGCCTGCGGAGCTTCCCGGTCGTTCCCCCGATGAAGACGTCGTCGCTGCTGGGGTCCAGCATCCAGTAGTTGCCCTTCCCCGGGTCGTCGTAGTGCCGCGGCACCTTGACGAAGCACTTATTGAGGCTGAGGTTGTGGCGGATGGAGTTCTGCCAGCCCTGCTTGTGCTCCCGGTAGTAGGGGAAGTTCTTCATGATGAACTCGTAGATGCCGTTGAGCGTGAGCCGCTTCTCCGGGCTCTGCCTGATGGCCATCATGATCAGCGCGTTGTAGCTGAACGGAGGCTTGTCATACTTCCCGTTTTTCCCGCTGTTTGTACCGTTAGAGTTCTGCTCCGGCGCTGCCTTGGCGCTGTCCAGTCCTCCGCCGCCCCCTCCGTCCTCCTCCTCTGCCCCCTGCTCCTCCTTGCCCGGTTTCCCCGGGTCCAAATCCGCGGCAGTGGAGTCCACCTCCGGGGGGTCCAGCGACTTCTCCGAATCGGAATCCGGTGAGGGAGACAGGGTCCCGTGGAAGCCGGAGATTGCGGCGGAGTCCGATCTGTCGCACTTGGAGGGCAACAAGAGGCTCTTGATGCTGAAGGAGGAGGACCGGTGGACGGTCGGCGGGTCTTTTACGTCCTCCATGCCCGGTGGCGGCAAAAACCGGAATAAATAATAATAAAAATAATAATAACAACAGCAATTCCACGCTCGTCTACCTCCGTTTTCCGGGCTGGAAACGAAAGAAAGACAGAGAGGAGAGAAAGGAGGGTCAGGATGAGAAGCGCATGGATGGAGGGAGCGAGAGAGAGAGAGCGAGAGAGAGAGAGAGAGCGTGGCCTGGATGTGGAGAAATTAGTAATTAAGGAGGTTCCGACTCCGCGACATCATGGAGAGGAGGAGCTTCTCTAACTGGATGATTTTGTCAACAAATCCTCTTTTCTGTTTCTTCCTCTCCGTCCTTCTGTCAACAAACCGAACTTTAACGTCGCCAACAACACGAACCTGACATTTTATCTAACCTCTTAATTTTTTTCTCGACATTTATATGCGCGTGCACCTCACCTTCAAGTCGCTCGTGTAATTGTATAGTGCGTCACACACTCGCTTCTCCATGCCATGTGTGCGTAAAATCCTGTTCGGAGCTTGTGCGTAAAAGCGCACGTCTGCCCACAGTGCACGCGCCCAGGCGTGTGCGTCAAAGCCAGTCGGGGCGGGCTTTGTTTTCTCAACAATAATAGTTTAAATTCATGTCTGCAAACACAGCGCGTGCACGCTCAGCGTGCGTATCCCTGGGGGTGGGGGTGGAGCGAAGCTATTGTCTACTAATAGAAATCACTGTACACACACAGCCCGCAGGCGGCAGGGCGGCCGCTGTGACCACAGCGCCTCCTGTCGTTCAGAGGCAGCACTGCATCGAGTAAACCTGCAAACACGTGATTTTAATAAAAACAGGGACATTCATGTTAGTTTAGCCATGAAGAACCTAATCACGCGAGGCTTTACCACAGAGTTCTGATGGAAGCCTTCTGTGCAGTCTGAACCTCTGGACGGTTAATAAACCCCATAAACACGTTTCTCATTTCTGTGCTGCACATTTAGTTTGTGTTTATCGTAAAGGTGAACTGTGTGTGATGACGACGCAATAATCTACGGACCCTCAGCCCTGGATCTCTCCAGCCCGGTTCTTCTGTTCTCACCCAGATTCATCAGATTCCTTGAATCAGTCTGTGACGGTTGTGATGCTTCGTTCAGTCACATCAGTGTCTCTTTAATGTTTAAATATGATTAATGTCAGATTTACAGCCGCGTTCAGCGACACACACTGAGCTCAGTGATCACTGTTTACACTCACTGCAGAATTTGTATGACAACAAAGCTGAAATCCAGATTACACACACACACACACACACACACACACACTCAGCTCTTACTCCTCCAATCTGCTGTATTAAATCTATGCTGTGCCAGATGGTGTTTCTGTTTAACTGGATCTGAACCTTCAACAAAGCTCTGCATTCACCGTTCACAAGGAAGGACACCACACACACACACACACACACATACACACACACACACACATACACATACACAGACACACACACACACACACACACATACACACGCATACACAGACACACACACACACGCATACACAGACACACACACACATACACAGACACACACACACACACACACGCATACACACACACACACACACACACGCATACACAGACACACACACACGCATACACACACACACACACACACACGCATACACAGACACACACACACACGCATACACAGACACACACACACATACACAGACACACACACACACACGCATACACACACACACACACACGCATACACAGACACACACACACACGCATACACACACACACACACACACACAGACACACACACACACACGCATACACACACACACACACACATACACACACACACACACACACACACGCATACACACACACACACACAAACATACACACACACGCATACACACACACGCATACACACACACACACACACACAAACATACACACACACGCATACACACACACACACACACACAAACATACACACACACGCATACACACACACACGCATACACACACTCACTCTCTCTCACACACCCATGTGTGGGGATGTCTCTGTATTTTTCCTGAGCGTTGATTGGTCGAGCTCAGCGGCGGCTGACCCCTGACCTGTTGCTGCCACGCCCCCTCTAACACATCGGGAGACGTCGCTCATCACAGCGATTATTGGCTTAAGCCCTAAACTCAGCGTGAGCAGCCTGTTCCTCATCTGCTTATCTGGGTCCTACAGGTCCTACAGACCCAGAGGCTGAACCGGACCGAGCCATTCACGCCTCCAACCGTCCGGCCTGAATGACACGCGAGTGCCGCTGCGACTGGGGCTCGGTCAGTTCGTAGAGAAGAGGCAGCTGTGCAACACATCGACACGAGACCGATGAAATTCAGACACGACGGGTCAGAACCAACCAAGAAACAAATATAAACGTCAGATTTGGTTCCACTGCTTCTAAAAGGACGATGATCTGCCGTCAGAACGAACACAATCGATGAGAATCTGTGACTCTGACAAAGGAACCTTGCAGAACTTTACGGCTCTGGTCTGGGATGTGCTCCAGAACCAGCTTCAGGTTCAGATCCAGCTTCAAGTTCAGGTTCAGCTTCAGAACCAGCTTCAAGTTCAGGTTCAGCTTCAGAACCAGCTTCAAGTTCAGCTCCAGGTTCAGGTTCAGGTTCAGGTGTCAGAACCAACTTCAGGTTCTGGTCCAGCTCCAGCTAGAGGTGTCAGTTTTTCCACTGGCCGAGCCGCCACCAGCTGCATGAACTACTGCTGTTGCCAAAACAGCAGAGGTATTTATGAGCAGCCTTTTAAGAGTTAGATGAACTTGGCCGACTCCTCTGAGCAGAAGCAGGTCACAGCAAATCCTTCTCTCCAAACGCTCTGAGCTTCAGAACCAACTGTTTTCTAAGAACAAGGGAAACACATTGAATGATGAAGCAGAGGAGGAGCTGGAGGAAGGAGATTTAAAGCTCCGGCTGATGCAGGGTTCGGGTCCTCACAGGCTCAGGGAGCTGCTGTTTTCACATCTGTGTTGGGAGGAACTAGCACCGCTCAGACCAACGATCAGCGATGGACCTGAACTCCGGTCCATCGCTGATGCTGACTCAATACGGTTACAAGCTCGTAGAAATTGGTTTCTGAGAACGAACAGAATGTATCCATCGAAACGGACCAGTGGGCTGGTCTAGGCCCGGTTCTGGTGCCGTGTCGAGTTTTTGTGCTGGACATGATGTGTAACATGTTCTTTCCTCGTTCTCTCTCCTTCCCTTCCCTTCAACGACCGGATCTACAGGACACTGGTTTTCTCAATAGAGGTCGCGTTACTTTGTGAACCAGGGAAACTATGTGGAGTAATTCATCGGCAGCGATGATGAGAAATGACAGTGGGTCCGTCTACGCCAAGGACAACGTCGTTGTTTGTCAAGCGTGAGCTGACTCTCCAACTCGGCCGCCGG
Source organism: Macropodus opercularis (assembly GCA_030770545.1). Taxonomy (NCBI): domain Eukaryota; kingdom Metazoa; phylum Chordata; class Actinopteri; order Anabantiformes; family Osphronemidae; genus Macropodus; species Macropodus opercularis. The sequence continues at coordinate 690,991 of CM061103.1, read as the reverse complement.
GTCGCCGGCCTCCGCGGCGGCTTCTTCTTTGACCTCTGTCATCACAGTTTTGAAGGTCACGGCGTCGCGTTTCCAGGATCGCAGACGCTCTCGCTGGATGTTGAACTCTGGGCTCGAGGTTTTGTCCGTTCAGGTGCCTGCACTCGTCTGTCATTCGCTGCGCTTCAGACAAACTGTGACAGATATGACGGCATCATCAGCAAACAGCCTCACTTTCGCTTATCGGGCCTGACATCGTGCAGCTGGAGTCGGTTTAAAGTTTAACCCAACTGTTTCGTGAAGAAGAGGAGGAGCACGACGCCTCCGCTCAGTGGAGATGTGAGGACAGTGGACGGGGACTTGCTTGTTGTCAAAGCGCGTTAGGGGTGAGGCGTCGTACTGTACCGGCTCCTCCCTCTGGAGAGTACAGTACGAGGAGGAGGTAGGTCCTGGACCTCCATGTTGGCGATATTATTACAGCCTGAGCCGTTGCACAGAGATACGCCAAACTAAATCAGGCTGACTCGCCAGAGCTCCAGGGTCATCCAGAGTTTAGCGCTATTAATAGCAGCGAGTGTTGGAGTAGAACCCTCCTCCCCCTGCCACTCACCACCTCCTCTCCCAAACACACACTGCATATATTTATAAGTACGTTCATACATGCACCCCCCCACACACACACACAGACACACACACTTTGTGACTGCCACAACGAGGAGGAGGAGGAGGAGGAGGAGGAGCCTGGTTGGCACGGTGACAGAGCATCCATGTTGCCACGAGGCAGGGAGACAGCGAAGCGTCCGCTCTGAATCAAAACATTTGGTTGATTCACTCTGGGATGTTTCCTTTCACCCCCCTCCTCTCTCTGCTGTATTTATTCTCACACACTGACCCACATCAGCAGTGATGGGGCCTGTGTGTTTGTTTGTGGTTGTCAGGTTGTGACTGATTAAATGTGAGAGCATCAGGCTGGACCTTCCGTCCAACGACAACTGCGGTTAAGTTCCAGGTTTTCAATAACTGCTGACAGACCACATGAAGGACAGGGATGTGTTCTGGTCCACCACACTGGACCCGGCCCAGGGAACAGCATGCGTCCAGTCAGTGACGATGACCTGCTGAGAATGGACTGGTCTCCAACTGCAGGGGTTTGGAGAACAACGACCGGCAGATGTTTGAATCTCTTAAAGGTGGAGGTGGTGAAGGTCGGTGTCTCTCCCTCCCTTACGCAACCTCCTCTCCTCTGGAATGCTGCTGCCTCAAGCGCACGTGTTGAGAGATTAAGGTGTTTTCGCGTGTCGAGGCGTTCCTCGCGGCCACCGTATCGCCCGCTTTACGCCCAAAGTGGATTAATGGGTCAGTTTAGTGAAGTTCAGCCAGGGTTCAAGCAAAGTTCAGACAGAGTTCAGCCGAGCAGGGACGGAGGGAGGAGGGAGCGACGGAGCCGCTCACAGAAAACACAGATGGACAGAGATGGAAACATAGAATCCTGTCAGACAGAGCAGATGCGAACACAACAATAATGCATAAGAAAGACAAACGAATGAAAACAAATAAACTGAGCGCGACTGCTGCGTTCTCAACGTTAATCCCATAATGTAATCTGCAGGTCTTCATCCACAGCTGGACGGAGCTGAGTCAAACCAATGAGAGATAAAAGTCTCTGCTTAGGCCACGTGGGCCCGACTAAACCCAGGGCCACAGCAGAACCAGGAGGGTCTGCGTCCGTCAGCTGTCATCCAGGACGGTCCCGGTGTGAAGGCGTAGGCCTTAAATTATGCAGCACAGCGCGAGGTGGCTGCAGGGTTTCACGGAGGTTTAAGGGCTGGATGTGGCTTCGTTCCGCGATGGCCCGTCTCTGCACACGTGAAATCGACGTGGACGTGACTCAGTAGAAGCTGAGGCCACAGCCGCCCACATGTCCAGGCCTGTGCTGCGAGTCACCAACTGACCGGACAAATGTTCTTTTGCTCTGGCTCGTGAACGCAGCCGCCGGCCAGCGCTCAGCTGTGTCAGTTCTCTCCCACCCTCCAGGTCCGTGTGCTTTGCAGCAGCCCACTGTTCCTGCATCCTTTGATTAAGGTCAGTTGTGTAACTGGGCAACGCATCGAAACACACGTACAGTATGAGCACCCTGCGAAAACCTCGTGTGTAGCGGCTGCACGTTTGGGACGATGGCGTAGCGTCCCTTCAGTCGGTCCACGGTTCAGGTCGAGCTCAGCGCGATTCTCCAGCTTCATGCTGCAGAAGCTCACGACGACGTGATGTGTGTGATACGCGTCCCGCAGCCTTGGAACACGGCTGCCGTCCAGTCGCATCACGTCAGAGAGTCTTCACTGCTTATTGTTTCACTTGGTGAGTGTGTGTGTGTTGTGTCGTGTGCGCGCTGGATGACATTACTAAAAAGAGTCGACATGTTACACAGCAGTGGAGCTTCAGGCCCTGGAGCAGCACACACACATCCTCTCAGCTTGGCTCTGTGCCTGGATGCATGGCAAGACCTCTGGGACCCTGCACACGCAGACGCACACACCACCCCCACGCACCACAAGCTCGGCAGCCCAGCACCTAATAGCGCCCAGCGTCTTCCCCTGACGCGCTGCTGTGTGCGCGGCCGCAGCAGAAAGAACACTGCGACCTAAAAACCCAGCTCACTGAGAGCGACTGCACGCCGAACAGAAGGCTCATCCAAGTGTGAACACACAAACACACACAAGGCACGTGGACACACACTGGTTTGGACGTACACACAGAGCAGCTGCAGACATGTAAACACAAATTAACGCACTTGAATGGAAGAGCAGCGGCGTAGAAACGCTCCTCGCGCTGTTTGTGTGTCTGCGTTGGACCTGTTCGAGCTGAGCGTCGCCAGGTTATTGATCTTCCTTAAGCTGCAGAAGGAACCAACCCTGACCGTCGTCGGAACCACAGAAGAAGAAGCTTCATTCATCATCTTGGCTCCAGCAGAGACACAGCTCCTCCAAATCTAACACTGTGTGTGTGTGTGTGTGTGTGCAGGTCAAGTCAAGGTTAAAACCATCAGGGCAGCGCTGGAACAAACCATGACTCAGCTCCGCTGGACCATGACTCATCACATCGTCAGCCACTTGTCAGCTGCTGTTTCTCTGCTTGCTTTCGTTTCATGAGATGAAAACGTTCTTTGACTTTTTCTGTTCTACGGATCCTCTGCCTGCATCGGACCGGACCAGAGCCCAAAGACCTGCTGTCAGTCCCGGTCCACTAACAGACCCGGTTCCAGGAGACGTCGCTTCATGTTGACGAAAATGATCAGTAAGCAGCGTTTCATTATCAGTGGCTTCGCTTTGTCCGGTGGCTCAGTGCACGGGTCAGAACAGAACCACATCCAGAACGCAACAGAGGAGCAGATCTCCATGGAAACCATGTGGTTTTAGAACCTTTTCCGGCCCAGTGTTTGTTCTGACACTCCCACATTAGAACGGTGTCACACTGCTGTGTGGGCATTAAAGAGCTTACAGAGTCGAACCGTTTCCTAGATGGACCACAGTGAAAATAATGAGAAAGTTGGAAGCTTTAGAAGCTCAAGTGTTTCTATGAAGTGAAACACTGGGAATCAAACCTTTTTCACGTGTACTTGAAACTTTCATCATCTGATCAGTTCCATCGCCAGTTAAACAGTGAACAGAACCTGACCTGGGGTCAGACTGAGTGTCTGACAAATCCAACACACACACACACACCGAGGATCCTGTGGTACTGTGGGAGTGAGGCGTTCAGGTGCCACAGTTAAAGTTAGGCACCTGTGCTGTGTTGGGTGAGGTCACACTGACATCTAGTGGACAACTCAGATATTGAACGTGGTTCTAACTTTTGGTTCTGGTTCACGTTCGCATCACTTTGCAGCTGGTTCATTTGGACCGACCTCATGGATCCACTAGGTCAAGACTCTGGTTCTCTGGACTCTTCTCTCCTCACGGGTCGAGGTTCCACATGGACCCAGAACTGTGAAAACATGTTGCTGCTGAGCTCTTTATCACTTCTTCTTCTAAACGAATTCATCTGCAGATTAAATAGAAATAATTCACAATAACGGTCCAAGGAGACGTTTAAATATATTAGTTAGTCTCAGACCAAAACCAAAACTGTATCTGATGTGACGATAACGTTTGTGTGCCATTGAATCTGCGTCGTCCTTAAATATCCAGTTAGAGTGAACCAAAGTGAACGTGTCTGTGATGTCGAGCTGACCCAGGTGTTTCTCATGAACCTGCATCATTTCATAGCCTGAGCTCTGTAACTGTTGGTGAGATTCTCCTTTAAAACCTCTGGCGGAAGCTGAGACCATGTGGGTGGAAGGAGAGAGAGAGAGAGAGAGGGAGACCTCAGCCTCACTCGCCCCTCAGACTCCCACAAAAGGGCCACTTGGTGTTTTTCAGGATGTGTGAAGGTGAATCAGGGAAAGGTCTGGTGTCCGTGGACTTTGAGATCTTCGGCCACGTTCAGGGTGCGTACGTCGTCCGGCCTCTTGCTCTGCTGCTGTAACATGATCAGCTGCTAATTTAGGAACTAACGGGCAGGACGTCCCTGCGCTTAGAGGCCCGCACCCAAACCACGTTTGTGGCGTCTGGTCAGAAATCCACCGGCGTGACGCTCCTGTCATGTGAAACCGTGTGGATGCTGTTTTCTGGTTGCATATGTTGACTCTGTGTCTCTTTGTCTGTTTTCATTTCGACAGGGGTTTGTTTCAGAATGGTGAGTTGCTCTGCTCTTTCCTTTGCATTTGCATTTGGTTTGGCCATATGTAAAACCTGTGACAGGCCAAACCCTTAGAACCGCCTCCAGTCTGAGCCCAGCACCCGCAGCGATACACTCAGCAGAACCATCTGACAGCGGCGGCTGTTCCTCCCCACAGTACACAGAGAAGGAGGGTCTGCGGCTCGGCCTGGTCGGCTGGGTCAAGAACACCTACGGCGGGACGGTGGTGGGACAGGTCCAGGGTCCGGCCGACGGGGTGGAGGAGATGTGAGAACACACCGGCACACTGTCACTATGGCATCACGGGGCAGAACCTCGGATCTAAACCCAGAACCAGAGGCTCATTCAGCCGAAGGTCAGAAAAATCAGGGAGGCAGCAGTGGATTCAGAAAGAAAATGTCCTGAGTGACTTAGCTCAGGATACATAGAATAGAATAGAATAGAATTTAACAGAGTAGAGTTGAACAGAGTAGAGTTGAATAGAATAGAATAGAATAGAATAGAATAGAATTAAACGGAGTAGAGTAGAGTTGAATAGAATAGAATAGAATAGAATAGAATAGAATAGAATAGAATAGAATAGAATAGAATAGAATAGAATAGAATTAAACGGAGTAGAGTAGAGTTGAATAGAATAGAATAGAATAGAATAGAATAGCTCGTTGAGGGTGTTACCGTTTTCCACCACTGGGTGGCGCCGTCTGTCTGTTCAGGTCAGAGAGGAGTCCAACACAAATGCTGTTACCAAAAGGTGCAACAGATGAACAAACCCGAAAAAGCAGCTGCAGACAACAACGAAAAAAATGAAATGATCAAATACTGTTAATATGTAAAACATGCAAAGCTTTTTCATTTCTGTTTGTTAGCCAGAGGACGGATCAGCGTCATGTTCCTCCTTCTTTAAACTGGAGCGTTCAGATGGAACCGCCCGCATTTCTTCTCAGCAGTCGTGTCACCGTAGCAACAAATCAGTTTTTTATCAGAGTTTTACCATCAGAACAAGCAGATGGCAATATAATCACTTTACTACTTCCACGGTAACGTCTTCCTCCACTGCTCTGTTGAAACGCTGATGAAGCATCAAGTTTGATGGTTTTCACTTCAGAGCAGACATGAAACACAGACTCTCTCTAACATTTCCATTATCTCAGGATCTCTTCCATGTTAACGCGCTCACGTCCTTCCGCTCGACTCCACTTTCACCACGACCTCACTTCCTGCCGGGCCTGGGAAACAGAGCAACAGAGCAGTGGAGGAAATGATGGATACACAAGGCGAGAAGCCTGACAAGAGGTAAAATGGAAGGAAGAGCGAGAAAGCCAGTGGAGGCGGGGAGGCAGGCGGGTGGGTGGTTTCTAATTTTTCCTCTGAGAAACACAGGGAGCAGCTGATGATGTGAAATAAAACGAAGAGGGAAAAGAAGTTTCATTCTACAGCACTGGATGAAAATGACTGGATCAGTGTGAACATCGCGTAAAGCCGACGCAGCAGAGGGTGGAGAGAAAAGCAGCGGATTACAAGCAACATCCAGCTGCTGAAGACTGTGTAGGAGCAGACAAAGTAGAAGAACACAAAGTAGTACGTCTGCCCCCCTCGCTCTCCGGCTCTTCTCTCTCCCTCCGTCTCTCTTTCCACCCGTGTGGTTGTTGTTGCTTGGACTCACAGACGTGACCCCGATCCCCTGCAATCTCCTGTAATCCACACACGACGCAGCATCAGCTCATCGCTGAAACATTCAGCCAGTGGTGACATGAGGTTATATATAACTGAAGGAATGTTTGTGTTTTCCCATCATGCCCCTGGTTGTCCAGATGCCGGACGGCTGGGATTGTGTTTCTTCTGTCTACATTCTTGTCCCACGGGCAGAGAGGCCGAACCTGTCTGGCCGGGTCCAGGGTACTTAGATAGAGAACCCACACAACCACTGTCACTGGACTCTAGAACAGATGAAGCTCAGCAGATTCAAAGGTGACAAACCCTCAGGATGCGAAAGTCTCGGTTTCATGTGTCTGTGTCGACGTGCGACAGAGCTCGGAAATATTTTCTGACTTAAAGTCACATCATCAGACAGCGTCACTTAGTGTCACATGGAATCTCAGTATCTTTTACCGTCTTCTAGCATCTTTTAGTATCTCTCAGTATCTTTTAGTTTATTTTAGTATCTTTTAGTATCTCTCAGTATTTTTTAGTTTATTTTAGTATCTCTCAGTATTTTTTAGTTTATTTTAGTATCTTTTAGTATCTCTCAGTATTTTTTAGTTTATTTTAGTATCTTTTAGTATCTCTCAGTATTTTTTAGTTTATTTTAGTATCTTTCAGTATTTTTCAGTATTTTTTAGTTTATTTTAGTATCTTTTAGTATCTCTCAGTATTTTTTAGTTTATTTTAGTATCTTTCAGTATTTTTAGTTTATTTTAGTATCTTTCAGTATCTCTCAGTATTTTTTAGTTTATTTTAGTATCTCTCAGTATTTTTTAGTTTATTTTAGTATCTTTTAGTATCTCTCAGTATTTTTTAGTTTATTTTAGTATCTTTTAGTATCTCTCAGTATTTTTTAGTTTATTTTAGTATCTTTCAGTATTTTTAGTTTATTTTAGTATCTTTCAGTATCTCTCAGTATTTTTTAGTTTATTTTAGTATTTTTCAGTATTTTTAGTTTATTTTAGTATCTTTCAGTATCTCTCAGTATTTTTTAGTTTATTTTAGTATCTTTCAGTATTTTTCAGTATTTTTTTAGTTTATTTTAGTATCTTTTAGTATTTTTCAGTATTTTTTAGTTTATTTTAGTATCTTTTAGTATCTCTCAGTATTTTTTAGTTTATTTTAGTATCTTTCAGTATTTTTTAGTTTATTTTAGTATCTTTCAGTATCTCTCAGTATTTTTTAGTTTATTTTAGTATCTTTTAGTATCTCTCAGTATTTTTTAGTTTATTTTAGTATCTTTCAGTATTTTTTAGTTTATTTTAGTATCTTTCAGTATCTCTTAGTATTTTTTTGTTTATTTTAGTATCTTTTAGTATCTCTCAGTATTTTTTAGTTTATTTTAGTATCTTTCAGTATTTTTAGTTTATTTTAGTATCTTTCAGTATCTCTCAGTATTTTTAGTTTATTTTAGTATCTTTCAGTATCTCTCAGTATTTTTTTGTTTATTTTAGTATCTTTTAGTATCTCTCAGTATTTTTTAGTTTATTTTAGTATCTTTCAGTATTTTTTAGTTTATTTTAGTATCTTTCAGTATCTCTCAGTATTTTTTAGTTTATTTTAGTATCTTTTAGTATCTCTCAGTATTTTTTAGTTTATTTTAGTATCTCTCAGTATTTTTTAGTTTATTTTAGTATCTCTCAGTATTTTTTAGTTTATTTTAGCATCTTTTAATATGTCTCAGTATCTTCCTCCTCTGTGTCTGATTTCCTGATCGTGAAGCCTTTTGACTTCCTGTGTTGGATGTTTCTGAACTCGTCCTCTGTCTCTTCTCTGCCTCAGGAAGGTGTGGCTGAGTAAAGAAGGAAGTCCGACCAGTCGTATCACCAGAGCCTCGTTCTCCAACCAGAGGCCCATCGATAAGCTGGAGCTCTGCGGGTTCAAGACCCGCTTCTGACCGGCTGCTCAGCACTGGGACCGTTTCCACTGCTCGGTAACAGAAGTGAATAAAACATCAATGTTTTAAATGCAGTAAAGCTGCTCTCATTGTGAAAGACACGTGTTTTTAAAGGCTGAATAAAAACCAGTTCCACGCTGTATGTGTCATGGTAAAGAACTCACAATGATGTAACAGCAAGTCAAGTGACCCGATTACCTTCCATGTGATCCAGTTAAATCCCAGCAGAGAATCGCCGATCAGCTGCCGCGGTAACGACAACAAAACTCTGACACAACAGGAGACTCACAAGCTGATGTTTTATAAGAGACTCATCTGAAGCAGTCTGTTCCCATCAGATCCACAGAGGCCAGCAGTCCCTGGAGATGCTCTCCCTGCTGGAAGCCAAGGTCTGGTCGTCATGCCAACCAGCTCCGGGAGGAGGAGGCCTCAGTCAGACGTAGATTTACTGAAGGTGTAGAGAGACGAACAGCTGATGTGAACATGAACGAGGCTCCATGTGTCCTCCTCAGGCTGATGAAGCCGCTCTTCAACCTCAGATAATTCAATTCAATTCAGTTGTATTTCTATAATTCACAACATCAGTTATCTCAAGCCTTTTTAAAAGTGAGGTTAAAGACCTGACAAAACTAAACCCAACAGATCCCACAAAGAGCAACTTTGAATTGGAGCCAATCAATAAATTGTACATTTTAATAGCAACAGTGGAAAAACTCTATAGAGGAAGAAACCTCCAGCAGACCCAGGATCAGTGGGAGAACATCTTGACCGGTTGGAGTGAAGGGATAGAGAAGAGAGAAAAGAACAACAACAACAAGCAGCAACAGACACAGGCAGGATGGACCAGCAGCTGAACTAGAACCTGAACTGGAAGCTGGTTCCACATAGAGGAGCTTGGAGCTAAAGGCTCTGCCTCCCGTTCTACAGGTAGAAACTCTAGGAACCACCAGTAGACCAGCTCTGAGAAGCAAGGTTCTGTTGGAGCAGAAGGAGCCATGAGGTCTAAGACCAGATGGAGCTTTATTATGAAGAGCAGGACAGAGAAGCTAATGTAGGAGAAATGTGACGTCTCTTCCTGAGTCCAGTCAGACTCTGGCTGCTGATGTTTAATACAGCACATTTAATTCCTTTATTGTTACTTTGTTGTGTTGATGTTTATTAAATTCCTGTGAATCACTCCTCCTTTATTACAAACAAACTCTGTAAATGTGAGAAACACCTTAACCCCCGGTGGAAGCTCTCGACGCGTTTCACTGTAAAACCTGCTGCAAAGAATAAACCAGGCGCCCCCACACTCGTCCTGCTGAGGGAGGGGGAAGGAGAGAGAGAGTCCCCCACACACTTCAGTCACCGTGGAAAAGCTGGGAAAGAAATCCACCGGCCTCGACCTTCCTCCTCCTCCTCTCACTCTCCCAGCAACGGCTTTGGCATCCTGCAGCGGTCACCATGGAAACTCCTCGTGAAAATGTTTGTGAGAGCGATACGGAAAGGAAAGACAAGTTCTGTACTCTTGCTGTGTCCTCTCCTCCTTTCCTTTGCTCCTTCCCTCCTCCTCTCTACCTCTCTGTGCTCACTGTCCTGCTCTTTCACTGCCCACACACTCGCTCGTATTCATCATGTTGCACACTCACACACCTGAGTGGGTGCCGACAGCCAGCTGTTGCCAGGCAACGGGCTGAAGTGGAGTCCAACTTTACTGTGAAAGAGACGCGACATTTAGCACAAACAACATCTTTCTGCTGCTGTCAGAGTGTGAAACTGAAGCAGCAGGGGCGGATCTTCGGGGCCCAGACCAGACGGTGCCCACCCGGTCCCACCCCAGCTGCTCAAACCGGTGCACAGGGTTAGCTCCAAAAGTCCAGGAACAAATAGAAACCCTCATCTTCTGCTCATCAGTCACAATGAAGATTTATTTACATCAGTGTCTATGTTATTTCAATTGAACTGCTGAACTGCACAAATAAATTAGATGCTTTAGTAAAAGAACTAATTAAATCAAAGATGTTGTTTCTTATTTTGAGATGATTCGTATGAATTTATATTCCGCATGGCCTGGTCATAGTCTCATGTTACCATGCAGAAAGCTCATGATTCTATCAAACGATTCACCACAAACACCGTCTTGGATATTTCCTAATAAAAAAGCTTTTCCGTTCGAAAGCAAAGCAAACATGAAGGAGTTCAGACTCTGGGCCAAAGCAGCTGCTGCATGATGGGAGCTATTGCGGTGACCTCTGACCTTCTCTTCACTGCTCTGCTTTGACACATGGCTGCAGCTCGCCAGACGTTTCTCCAGTGTCTGGTATCTGAGCGATAATCCTCTACGGTTGGATGTCCTTCAGACCTGAATGCATCCTTGCAGTGTGTGTGTGTGTTCATGTGCAGCTTTGTGGGGTTACTCAGCTCAGTTGAAACCTGTTAAACACACTAATGTCCTGTTGGTATTTACAGTAACAGAGTTTTGGTTTAGACGTCATTTCTGCTTTTCACGCCTTTAAGACATGAAATGAGCAGCAGAGCGACTTGTGTCAACGTGAGGCCCTGGAGCTGGTGATTCGGCGCAGTGGGAGGTCAGGGCGCAGGGCGTGATGGGAAACGTTTCTCCTCTGGTCGATGACAGGAACTTTTCAGGCGGAGGTGTTTGGCATCATCCGGCCGCTGCAGACTCCCCGCCGCCCCTCCCCCCGCTGGCTGGCAGAGTCCCCGCCCCTCAGTCGCATTGTAAAAGCTGGGAGTGCTTCATATTGTTCTCACTGCAGCCCTGAGGAGTGGAGCCAATGGCCACTTTGATTTTTAGGCATTGAAGGTGCAGGAGCAGACATCACTGGAACCCGATCAGCTGATTGGTGAAAACAACCTTTATTTTGGACTGGTGCTGCGGTAACAGTTTGGTTGTGACGAGTGGTTGTCAGGATTTGTGTGCAGTGACGTGAACAGCTCCGGCGCTGCGCGGTGAAGAAAGTGAGCGCACCGACCGCTGCAGTCCGGGCTCTGCCGGGGCAGCGCGGAGCTGGGGGCGGGGAGCGGAGGAGGAGCGGGCTCGGAGGATTTGAGGACTCGCTGCTCCTGCGTTGTGTTTGCTCCGAGCTCTCAGCGGTCCGTCCGTCCTTGGCTCCGAGCGGGACTCCACTGCGCGTCTGTCGGCCTTAAGGTGAGTAGGGAGCCGAGCCGAGCCGAGCCGGCTAACGGGCCGGTCTGTGTGTTTTACGCGTCGCCTCCGCGCATTTGTTGCGCTGGGAAACAAGCATCCAGCTCCACGGGCGCCTGGCTGCGCGCGCGCATGTGGTGGGGATGTTTGTGCTTTCACTGCGGGCCGGAGCGGCGCAGCAGCGGCGTGACGGCGCCTCCTCTCCGGCCGGTTCTCCCAGCTTTGTCCCGCTCCGTATGGTGCTGGTGCTGGTGCGCGTGTGCGTGCGCGCGCGTCCGTTGCGTTGCTTTGGTGGCGCCTGCGGCTCCAGGTCTGAAGTGATGGAGGCTTTAAATCCTTGTGCCTGGTGAGGATGAAGAGGAGGAGGCGCAGGCGTGGTCGCCTCCGCCGACCTCACCACAGTCCCGGCGGAGTTGTCGCAGTGAGCCACCTGCTGTAACTCGGCACGTTGTTGTGAAGTGTCCTGCAGCTGTTGTGTGTCGGTGTGAGCTGACGCAGAGACGTGTTAAAGTCCCGGTTGAGTTGTGTGACTGCAAATCAGAGGTTTGTGTGGGTCGCTGCAGCTTTGAGGCCTTTTCTTTGGCGCAGACCTGGTTTCAAATCCTGTAGAGTTATTATGTAATCGGATACAGGCTGGGCTGCTCCCTCCTCTGCTCCTCTTCTGCTTTTTCCTCGTTTCCTTTCCATCCAGTCATTTCCACTTTTCTTCCCTTTCCTCCCCTCTTCCAGATTCCTCCCCTTTCTCTTCCTCCCCTCTTCCAGATTCCTCTCCTTTCTCTTCCTCCCCTCTTCCAGATTCCTCCCCTTTCTCTTCCTCCCCTCTTCCAGATTCCTCTCCTTTCTCTTCCTCCCCTCTTCCAGATTCCTCTCCTTTCTCTTCTCCCCGGCCTTCCTCCCTTCTCCGTTATTCCTCCCCCACCCTCCTCTTTACTACTTTGATGCAGCAACTGGGAAACATTTGTCAACTTGTTGACTGCAGCCTGTAAAGCGTCTGTGGAAGGTGTCGAGTTCTCTCGTTGCAGCGTCTTTTCCTCAAAGCTCTTTTATTTGACTGTGCATTGTTTTTTCAGAACGATTTGATTTGATTGTCAAGCTTCAATGTTTTCCAGTCAGAATAAATGTTCTGCTGCCTCAGTGAGGTCAAAGGTCAGATCTGCTACGGCACCTAAAGCGTTTTCTCCGTTGACTTCAGCGATGAGGTGAATGCTGATGCTGGGTAGGCATTATTTCACTTTATCCTTATCTACAGAGGCAGGAATGTGCAAACGGGGCCTGGCTCAGAAGCTCCACTGAGCATGTGCAGTGGAAGCAAACCTGGGAAATGTTTTAGGGTCGTGCAGCGAGAGGCTTCTGGATTTCAGCCCACAAACATTTCGTTTCAGTTTCCAGTCACCAGCTGCAGCCTTTCTTTCTTTTTTTTCTGGTTCTGTGCTGTCAGGAGCCTTTACAGTACAGTGAAGTCTGATCCAGGGATTTGGATCTCTGATGAGTTCTGATGGTTCTGAAACGCATCACCGAGAACGCGTGAAAACTGTAGCAAGCATTAAAATATATGAACATTTAGGAACATTCAGCGCAGGTTAAATAAATGTGCAGCAGTTTGAAAGGTGGAACCAGTGACTTAGTTTAACAGAGGGACCTGGCTTTGAGTCTGTGACGCCGCCTGGTTTTTACAGACTTTGTGGGACACGGAGCGTTTCGCAGGTTTTGGCTGTTGATCCACTTGAGGTTCTTGTTTATCGCTTTCCTCGCTCTACTAATTCCTCTTCTTTTCATTGATGCTCGCCTTCGTCGCAGCCTCCTTTGTCTTGGTTCTGGTCTTTTCTCTCTGTCCCTCGCTTTGAGCTCGTCCCATCTCTCTTGTAAACAGATCGGTGAGTGCGTTGCTGCACTAAATGGACCAGAACTCAGAGGAGGCCGTGGTCCAGTTTTGCAGTTAAGGACAGGGAGGGTGAGCGACGCTCAAACTCTAAAACAGGTTGTTAATGACGCTGAAGGATGTTGGTAATAAAAGGAGAGGTTCAGCCCAGACCCAAAGACCATTGTCATGTAAAAATGTTGACTTGTTCCTTTAAGACCAGAGCTGTTATATTTTCAGAAACGGGGCCAGTCGTCACTGTTGGTCGTCCTTTTTCTCCTCCTCTGCAGCCTCTCCTAACTTGATCCCTGCTTCCTTCTCGCCTTTCCTTCTGCCCTTCACACGTCTTCTCACCTCGTACCTCTTTTCTTCTTCCAGTCTGGCTTAAAGCTTCTCTTTCTTCCTAAATGGCCTCTGTGGACCTGCATTAAAATCGTTGTTATATTTCTTTAAAATCTGTCGTCTCGGCCCGTCCCTTTAGTTTAGTCGACTTTAGATGGAGAAAGAGGATAAAACTTCTCGAGGCCTCAAGCAGGAGAAGGGAGGCCAGAGAGCAGGTGATGGATGAAGGGAGGAATGGAAGGAGGCAAAGGAAAACCAGAGGGAGGTGCTCGAAGGGAGTAGAAGGGAGTAGTGGTGTCAGGTGAAAGAGAGAAACCAGGACAAGAGAGAGGGAGAGAGAAAGAAAGCGAGTAAATGGGAAAAAGAGAAATATTTCCTGGATTTGATTCTCACACCAGGTCAAGAAGTCGAACTACGACTGATTCCAGTTCCTGCTCAGCTGGGGTTTCAATCTGTGTCACAGATAAAAGTTCATGAAGCGCCTTACTGCTGAGTTCAGTGAGTAAAGGACTGATGTCTGCAAAAAAGTAATCAGATTACTCAAGTGCAGCTAAAACAAAAACCCACTGCAGGTGAAGGAGAGCAGGAAGGAAGGGACTCGCTGAAGGTGGCGCGAGATGAAGTGTGGAAGGAGAGGAGGGAGGGAGAACAGCTGTAACGAGGAGAGGAGTCGAACCCGCCAGCGCAGGAACAGTCCTCCTGAGAAAAGAGAACTTCTGGAAAATGTCCAGCTGACAGGAAGTGGAGCAGTGCGACACGGAGGCGGAGCTTCAGCTGTCACTGAGTAGCTGTGACCTCGTCTTCCTGACGAAGATCTGAAACGGCTACAGGATCCCCGTGGTGTGTGTGTGTGTGTGTGTGTGTGTGTGTGTGTGTGTGTGTGTGTGTGTGACGCCTTCGTGCTCTGAAAAATGTGCGTGGGAAGCGAGACGCACAGATATGAGCGCAGTGTTTAAACAAGTGTGTTTCTGCTCTTTTTCAGTGAGGGTGTGTTTGCATAGCTGGGTCGCCGAGGGGAGTGGGTTGACCTCAGCGAGGTCGTCTTCAGCTGCCGTCACCCTCTGAGCTTCATGAAGCTCCGATTCGATGAACGAGATTATGATTTGTTTCCTCGCTGAGGCTCGTTCACAGAACCACACGTCACAAGAGCTGCTTGTTGAAAAAGGGAAGGTCTTTAGCTGCACGCCCTGATAGCTCACATTTAAAGTATGCGATCAGTGCGTTTGTGAAGGCTGTGCACTAATTTGCATAAACTGAGGGAGAACCAAGAAAATCTGCTCTGAAAGTGATTGTGCTGCTCAGATCACGAAATATTCAGGTTTAAGGAGGATCCACGTTCCAGCTGTTGGACCAGTGTTCAGACTTCAGGCGTGAGGTCAGCTTCATGTCTCTTCCTACCAACAGCCTGAACCCTGTAATGAATCAACACGTGTCATCGTCCACGTGTTTACTTTCAAGTGTCTGACGTTCTCTGGCCTTCACAACTCGATTCAGCTCCATTTCCAAACAGCCAGATGTCTTAAACGTTTGAGGCCCCCAGATGTGAACGGACTCGACATGTGCAGGCTGGGAATGTGCGTGAGTGTTGAATGCATGTTGAAGTTGCTGGTTGAAATCCCAGTTCATGTCTGTAATGTAGTGTGCCTGGCTCGTAGGGTCTGCGCCACTCAGAGCAAGCCGGGGGGGTCCACACGCGTCCTCTGGCCTCTGGGGCTGCGTCCTCCCACCGCGTGCGCGTGATACGCGGCGGCAGCAGTGTTGTCATAGAAACATGCATGTTTAAATGTCAGAGGCCGTTCAGCAGATGGCCACAGTTTGAAGTGAGCAGGCGTCCCACACACGTTCCAGACCGGCTTCCTGCGTATTTACCCCAGACTGTAGCTCAAAATAGATGAACACTTGTTTCGTTTGAACTACTCTTGGGATCTTTCTAGAAGAAGTTGAGGCAGACTGAGCCTGAACCGATGATGGAGGTGTTGGTTGGTGGACGTGAAGCCCGGAGGGCAGCAGGGATGATGTAAGAGCAGGTGGACTGTGGCGAGCTCCTTCAGGTCCTTCAGCTGTTTTCCTGCCTCGGTGCTGCCGCTGGTGATTCACTTGTTGGCTTCAGTTCGTCTGAAGTCCCTGAAACACGTCTCCGCTTCCACAGCTCTGCGCGTGATTCCTGGAAGTGCAGATCAAATTTTCAGCAGAATTAACACCAGCTGCTTTTACAGCGTTGCTATGACGACGGAGAGGCTTACATCATTGAGCTCCACCCTTGTGCTGTGACACAACCCCTAATGACTTCATGCACTGTGATTTTTACCAGGGCTGCACGGCTTCGTGTGTTGCTCTGATGCATTAAAACAGGGAAGTTCTGAAGGAACTGGCGTCAGCCACAGGGAGCAGCTTTTAAGCTGTTCACCTCCATACGGGTGAGAAAACACTGCAGTGACTGAAGATGATCTAAGAATATTGGATATAATAATAGCGTGCGGTTACAGCATTTGAGGCACAAATACACAACTGTGTGTGTGTGTGTGTGGGGGGGATATTGAGGAGATTTACTCCAGCCTGTCCCTCACCCACTTGGCATCATGGGACGTGAGCGATGACATTGGAGGGGGATGGGCCTCATGACCTTGGCTGAACAGATAAAGATCCACATCACATGCATCTGTACTTGTATCTCTGTGAGGACACAGCATTTGTTGTGAAAAAACACACATACCCATAAGTCCGTGCTGCTAAGCTCCTACCCACAATTCACCAGGGGGGTTTATTTATTCTAGTCCATGTTTGTAAATACGTGCTACTTGTTATAATAGTTTGAATGTGTGTTCCTAACCACAGCGAACCCGTGTCCCTGCCTCCATCCTCAAACCCGAACCTTTAAACCAACAGGAAAGTGGAGCAGGTTGAGCTTTAGGCGCCTGCTGCCCAGCGAACACGGGAGCAGTGATGGTGAACCAGCCCTGTGACTTGGAATCAGAAAACTCGTTCTGTGATTGATGCGCGATGTGGTTTTTGTTGCTCTCATTTATTCTAAACCAAACCTTTTCGCTACGATACAAACATTTGGACGTGGTTCTGCTGAACTCCTCCCTCGGTGCGTTCTGGCCTAACGTGAGCTGAGGAATGTGTTGGGTCTGATGCTGCTGCTCTGATCAGCAGGACTCAGGCTGTTGGACAAAAGAGCTGCAGACACAGACTCGATCTGATCTGACATCCCACAATGCACTGCATCGTGAGCGGGGCAGGACTGTGGGCTGAAGTGTGTGGCAGCTGGCCAGTTGGATGGATCGCCATGACGACGCAGCCGGCCCTCCAGCCGAGTGTTTGCGTGTTGACATGCTGTGAGTGTTTGACAGAGGATCTTTCTGCTGTAGCTCTGTTCTTCGAACTGTAGGAGCCTGCTGTCGATTCTTTATTTTTACAGTTTGATATGAGGTTGTTCAGTTTGCTAAGACACCAGCTTCTCAGTATTATCAGTAGAACTACAGATGGTCACACGACTGTCAGCGAATCGCTTTGGTTTCTTCTTCTTTAGATGCATTGTTTATGCATTTATCAGACTGAGCGTCCACATTATATCCAGTGTGAGTTAATCATCTTCAAATCAAATATTTATAATAAATCCAGTTAATGTCAGTCCAGTGTTGCTTGTGATTAAGTCTTATCTGCTCTTAAACAGTTACTGTGTTGCCTCTTAAGTCGCAGAGCCATAAACGGACTCTGTTAATTGCGGGAAGCTGCTCCTGTTTGAGCTTCACGCTGGCTGCTGAGCTCTAGAGTTTGACCTTAGACGGTGGAACGTCTCAGGACAGAATCATTTCAAGTGAGCGTCTTCAGGCGTCGGTTGCTACGATTCCTCGACTGAGGTGAGGTAACCGGACCCACTCGGTTATTCTGCAGCATGTTCTGCTCCAGTTTGGTTCCTACCAGGATGAACGCACCACTGGATCAACATCGCCTGCCTCTGGGCCCATAACCACCAGATGAAACGAACCACACCAGGAGGAAACTTCAGACTGAAGCCTGTGGGCGTCGGCGTCGGCGCCTGCTCACATTAAAACATCCAAATTATAAACGAGCAACACACAGAAGCAGGAGAAGCTGGAGGGAGGATGTTTTAGGATAAAGTTAGAAATGGAGAGAAGCTGCTGCTGCGTGTTGCTCCCAGATCCAAACCCCCACCAGCGCACGTGCACGGATTCACTGTAAAGCAGCGGTGTCCTCTGATGGCGAGGAGATGGAGGCTGTTGCTTACTCTCTGCAGCTCTTTCTCCCATTGCTCTGCCATAAAACATCTGGTGGAAGTAAAAACTGAAGACACCTCGGTTGCTTTTGTGAGCAGACGTCCAGTCAAAGGGCAGACAGACTCCTCGGAGCCATCGCTGCAGTAAACACTCGGGGATCGCAGACTTCTGAAGCGCCTTTGAGCTTTGCTTTTCATCGCTCCGTCTTCTTTCATCTACCGTGGTTCTGTAGTTTCGGTCTTTACTCTTATGATTTTCTCCACTGTAACTCGTTGGCTCTGCACAGTGAGGCATTCTGGGTAGTGTAGTCAGTGGGACTGGTCTCCTGCTCTGGTCTGTGCTGGGTTCTGCTGGGACGGGGCCCCTGTAATGAGCGGGCGCACACGGCTTCTTTCTTTCTGGAGCTAAACTTCGTTAGCGCGACTCCGGTCGCCTTCCTTTGCTCAGTGTTGAGCGTCTGGCCTGACGGTCTGTCTGCTCCCACAGACACTGTGGCCATTCACAAACGGAAATGAGGATGGAACTGCTGTTCGTCAGAGAATCTCACGTTTATCCTGTGGAGACCACAGAACCTTTTCACTGAACGATTTTACTGAAGCTCTCTTTGGGTTAACGGACCAATTCTGGTTCAGCGCTACGAAGTTGATTTTAAATCCGTTTGAGCTTTGGTTTTTCAGTCTAGCGGCGTTGTCCCGTCTGAAACAAAGACGTCGGACACTGAATTCTTCTCTAATGGTGGTCGTCGCATCAAGAACAACTTTATTCACTGTTTAAATAATGTTTAATCTGTGGGAAATCTGTAATTGCTTTCTATAAATAGAAACTTTAGTAATAACAGGCTGTGACGGTAAAAACTGCTTCATGGTACGTTAATGAAACCTTGATGTGGATGCAGAGGAACTAAACGGTAAACGGTATGTGTTGTTATTTTCTGTTATGACATCACATCTGTGCGAACCAGGACTTGTTTATTTGCTGACGAGGAAACGGTGGTTTCATAATCAACTGACGTTTGTTTGGTTGCTCCTCTCGTGGACCCCAGACGTGACCCCTCTGCTAAAATAAATACACTCCTCCAAATACAGATCTCTGGGTTTTTCAGGGAAAACCTTCAGAGTTTGTTCAACTGCCTTTTTCCAGCAGCTGAGTCGCAGCGACTGTCCGTCTGGCTGTTTGTTTGAACGGGGCGACAGCAGCGAGCTGGTTTGGTTGCATAATAGCAGGAAAGCAGTGGGAGCATTTGGACGGGGAACAAGAGGGGGAGAGGGCGGTGGTCGGGTTCAGCTTGTGCTTCCTGTGAGTTCTGTTCTGTCCTTTAATGGTCTGGGGTTCAGGCGGTAAATCCTGGATGAGCAGGGAAGCGAAGCGTGGCAGCGACGGCTCCGACTGGCTGGTTGTGAAGAACCCAGACTGACTGGCCTCACTGGACTCTGGTTTATGTTTATGTTTATGAGTCCACAGCTTCCCAGCAAAACACAGGCCCGTTAGAAAAACAGTGGAGCTTTGTTGTCCGCCTTGTAGTAAGACCTGCTGCGTTTGAATGATCGTCTGATTGATAATAAAATCACTTACTGCTCTCCATCATCGGCAGCAGCGTCACCTCGGCAACAGCAACGCACAAACTGCGAGTGTGGGGAGTTCACGCACGTAGCGCACAGCGGGAGGCGGCGCCGCTTTTCTTTTAAAGCTGTAGGAAATATGCACTAATAAAAACATCAAGGCTGAGTTTGAGTTGGACCATTGAATGTAGACTTAATGTATAATTAGTCTAAGTCATTATATATGGCTGAAAACAATTCTGTTAATTCGGTCCATATTAAGCCGGCGTGTCCCAAACCAGTATCGAACTCGGGCCTCGTCTGGGCAGCATCCTTTCCCTGATGTTGGTCGCCTAGCAACAAGGTTCCCGCAAGTCAAACGCAGAACAGATCGTTTGTGTGACTCTTCATGTCAAATATGTGACCTCGCGTTCCCGTCCGACATCAGTAGAACTGAGCAGAGAATTCACAGCGAAATGTCAGAACCAGGAAGAAGCGGGTCTTTGAGACGACGGACAGACAGCGCTGTGTGCTGGTGGCGTTCAGGTCGTCCTCACTCGTTTACCACCAGCGCACAGCAGTAATGTCATTAGTAGCAGTTTATAAACCATCTGGAAACACTGAGTGAACCGCTCACAGTGATCCGTGACAGTCGTGTTCGCTGATGGCTTGTGTGTGGAGCTGGTGTCAGCCTGGTGCCGTCAGGCTCTTCTGCTCTGTGGGAGGCTTAAAACAGAAACATGCTCTACTTCTGCTGCAGGTCTATGAAACATCTGTTGAGCACGTCGTTCGTTCCACACTTTTCTATTTCTGCTGCTGTCAGTGGAACCGTTGGGTGAACCAGCGCCCAGGTCCCTGTGGATCGGACGTGGCCGTAACTGGGTCCAATGTGCTTTCACACCCTGTCATTTCCTGGTGGACGGTGCTCGTCTGTTACAGATTCAACGCACGCAGCACATTCATGGGTAATTAATTGCTGGCGTGCAGCTGCACGCTCATAAGCGCTGAGTGCTTCCCGGGCTGCGTCTACGCGCTGGAACACGTGATGTGAGTGTTCGACTAATAACAGTAAAGGTCTGAACAAACAGAGACATAAATAAAAGCTTCACACGCCAACATGATTCATTCATGGTGAAGTTATGAAATATAGATCCTCAGAAATAGCCCACGCCACCGAACGCATCACAGCGGTGAAAGCAGTAAAACCCAAATCTGACTAAAGTACAATGCTTCTCTCTGTTTGACTGCAGAACATTCATGCTTCAATCTAAACTTTCAACTTGATATTTGTTGGTGTGAAAACAGCTTTTCCTTAAAAAGGAAGTGACTGAGCAAAAATAAAATGTCAAGACAGAGAGTCAGCAGCTTGTGGAAAGTAGAAAAGGTGTTTTGGTAACGAGCGTGTGGTGCACGTCCGTCTGGAAGCGTCCCAGTGTCCGTCAGCTTGAGAGCTCGTGTGTTTATAACGGTGCTATAAGGATTCACGCTGAAGTCCTGAGCTCCGAGTTGAACAGAGTCTTTAATCGTCGTTTCTTCCGTCCCTTTGTCTGAATCTTTGCTCTGAAGCAAAACATCTCGCCTCACTGAGCAAACGCGAGCACATGACTAATTGATGGTGGGCAGCTGCTGAGGGGAGCTGTAGGTCGCTTCACTGCGGGTTCACCTGTCGACTCTGATTCCTCGGTTCAGCTCAGGTCAGATCGAAGTTGTGAGGAAAGGAGACGGAGAAACTGAGCGAACAAAGAGCCGACTGAAACGCGTCCAGATAATCCAGACGACAGAATCACAAAGAGCATGAGAGCAACATAAAGCTGTGTTGAGCCACTGCTGACGAGGAGAAGATCCAGGTTTCGTCTCTGTGAAAAGTACGACAACAACATTCACAAGCCAACCTTGACACATTCTGACGTCACATTTAGCTTTTGGATGTTTTTGTTGAGCTGTAAAACTGACCAGAGGGTCACCAGTAAATGAACGTGTCCCTGAACGCCTCATTCGGGCCAGATTGCACTGGGAGGTGAGAGGGACTCTGGGTCTGAGGTCAACGAGCCGCTGAGTGCTGCAGAACTCTGTGAACACACGCTAGTGGTGGGTCTGGACTTCAAGCAGCAGCTGTACAACACTCTCTCGCTCTCTGTGCTCGCTCGCCCTTCTCCTTCGCTCTGCCAGCGCCGGGTGTGACCTCATCCCCCTCGACTGCTGACACATTCCTTTACTTCCAGCCTGTGTGTGTTGCATCCTCTCACGTGATGGAGCAGGGAGAGAGCCCCGGAAGCCTGAATGGGTTCATCCTGCCCAGCTAGCACCAGGATGGCCTCTACTGTTGGTGGTTTCTGAAGCCTCCCGTCCAGGTGTCCGTCGGTGAGGTTTGATGGGCGTCTCATACGTTTCCGTCTCTGCTCTTCAAGTTGTCTTATCGCGCTCGTCTCCGTCCTGAGGTGCTGACATAAATTTGTCGGGCTCGTTGTTGCCTTCAGGCTAAATGGTAAACGTCTTGGTTCCTCCTCTGTTCTGATTGACCAGCTCTGCTTGTGGTCCAGCTGCTGTGAACTAGTTGGTAACGGATTCTAGCTTTAGTTACCAGACGCCAACAGGCCTTGATTTGAGCCAATGACACCATAATTGGTTATATTTGGTCTAATTATTCCGTTTGAAATGTGCTGAATTAATTATTGTTAGGTCTTGTTTATGTTTTGATTAAGACATTAAAAGTCTGAATCTTTTGACATACACAAACTTTTCTTTTGAAAGGTACGTGGTTGTATTGGCACAGTCCCTGACGGATCTGTGGGTTTGTTCTGATGCCGTTTCCGGACACAATACGTTCTGGAGCTCGGTGGTAGATCTGCTCCAAACACATCACTGAACCAGGCGGCGGCGCCTGAGGGAACAGGGCGTGCGACTGTTTTTAGGCCACCGCCTCATTGACCGACCTGCGTAACCATGGCAACCACTAACCGCATTAGCAGTCAACCTTCTCGTGTAACCTGATTAAACGGCAGAGATGCTTTTTGTCTTGCAGACTTTCCAGCTCTGATGGGATGTAACTCTGTAGCCTTTTCAGAACCTGAATCAATCCTCTTAAACGTTTGGGTCTCGTTTCCCGTCTTTGCCGGTAGAACGTCAGACAGAACCGTTGCGAGTGAAGCAGTTTGTGTGACTGTGTGCCAAGGCTCAACGCATCCGTGTGGCCTGGAGTCCGATCGATACGGCCGCTAATTAACTGACCTAAATGGTTTAATGCCGTCCTGCCGCAATGAAGCGAAGCAGGCAAAACATGCGACGCGACAACGGCAGGATCCTCCTCCTCGAACCTGTGTGCTGGAACCGGGTCAGGTAGGTGGTACTGGCCTACATGGCTCGGTGTGGCCTACATCGCACTGCAGAGAGGAGGCGGACGGATCCCTGGCTCACATTCACACTCGCTGTGCGTTTCCAGGTTGCAGTGACCTCGGTGCTGCAGTGCTGGAGCTGCTCGTCCTGCGTGGGAGTCCGGCACCGCTCAGAACTCTGCTGGTTGCCATGACGAACAATTGATGGTTGAATAGTAAAACCATGAATCTCCAGAGAATTAAACGCGTTCAGGCTGCTCTTTCACCTGCATCTGGCAGAACATTGTAGAGTTTCTGATCTGAGGTTCTGGTTCTGGAGGCTACACCTGGACTGACTTTCACTGGAACCAACCGAGCAAACTCCACTATGACACTATGTGTGAGGGAAAAGTTGTCCAACATGGTTCCACTTAAACGCCGTGTGCAGACAAGAACCGAACCGCACAACAACAAGAACGCAGACTATTAGTTGAAACGCGTCAACAGAAACGGGTGAGAAAGCTCTGAACGCTACCAAGTTATTGGCTTGTTTCTGCTCCGACTCAGAGCCTTTGTGCTGCTGTCTGCAGCGTGATGAGTGGGCACAAAGCATGCTGGTACAGCAGTAACCATGGCGATCAACGCTTCAGACCTGATGGTGTTCGTCTCTCATTGTAGGTTCGAAGCAGGAGACAAGAATAGAGCCCACAAAATGTATGAATGTTAACAGAGTGAATGTTTGTGAGCGAGGAAGCCGTCCCTCAGCTCGTCCAAGCTGCTTTAGTGTTTTCCTCTAAGGTAAGGTCGTGATTTCTGAGTTCTGTTGTCGTGTTTGATACTAATCAGTGAGTGACGGAATAAAGACGAGGTCGTTATGTCATGGCGACAGTGAGCGGTGCTGTTCTCTGGGTAGCGTTGGAGAGAGCTTTGATAGGAGCTGATTGCAGCGGAGGATGCTGGGAGGTGAGAGATGAGGGGACGTGGGCGAGAGGAGAGGAACGATCCAGGCGATGCTGAAAGAGGCTCACACAGAAACCAAAGCAGAATGTGGCCGCGTCGACTGCTCCGTTTCAAACAACCACGAGAGGCTTCATCCACCTGGTTTCAGCTCTGACGTTTCTCTAGGCTGCTGTGACGACTCTTTCGTTCTTGATATGTCATCAGTCTTCCCGTCATCTCTATTCCTGTCCTTCCTGTTTCCAGGGCCACTGCTGCCTCTCCTCTCTTATCTCTCCTTTCTTTCTCCTACTATAAATAACCTGGAGAGGCCTCACACGCCGAGCTGGTGACTTCTCCGTGTGCAGGTGGATGGAGCGGCTGTGGTTCTGTGTCGGCTGATCGTGGGTCGGGCCGAGGGCTGAGTCCGCCCTTTGTCGCCTCATCTACATTTGGACCAATCGTCCAGTTTGTTGTAGTTTGCTTGTATCGGTTGGAAGCGGTTGCTGAGGGCGTGACGGACGTCCGTCCACCAGCTCCTGTCGCTGCAGTGACGCACTGTGTCATGTCTGAGGCTGGTGTGTGTCTGTGTGAGAGCACATTGTGTTAGCGTCTATCTGGCAGCGCACACAGACCCAGTGGCAGCATATTTATAGCGTAGCAACACAAGCAGGTCCAGCCTGACTGGTTGCTGAGCTGCATGTGGGTGGCAACACACACACACACACACACACACACACTCTCTCTCTCTCGAGGAACCGTTTGTCTGCAGCGCATCTCTCTGCTCTTTCAGTTGTTCTATGGTGATTTGAACACCGCCGAGGTCAGAATGATGTCGGTGCAGGTCTGAAATCAGAGCAATTGTGTGTTTGTCAGCCTGGGGCTGGTTCTGGTTCTGACCGCTGCCGTCTGGTCCTCTGCTGCGTTTCTGTCGAGTCATGGTGCAGTTTGATGACCTCAGGACAGATTCGCCCTCTGCTGAGCCGAGTTGCTGACTCGCTGCTGTTCAGCTACAAGCAGTCGATGTAACTAGCAGCTGCAGAAAAGGTGTTTAGCTGTGATTTCATCGGCTGATGGCACGTGAAGAAATGCAAGTAGAGATTACATCAAAGCCAAAGTATAGAATGTTACATAACTATTATGTGATTGATCCTAAACTTTGTTTATATGATGATGATTTTACATCAACTTAAGGTTGTGCATGTTACTGAGTCAGGCCTATAAATCGTTAGAATTGGTCCCTGGGCCCTGCACCGACTCGCTGTGGCCAGAGGAGGGAGGTCTTGTCAAGCTTTTAAACATCAGTCTGCCACAGCTATTCCTGATTCCGCCAGATTCATTTCTGGATCTGGGCCTCAGTCCTGGTGATGCTGAAGGTCCAGGGACTATCACCAACCTGGCATTTCTCAGCATCTTCCACTAACTCTGCCTCTGTGGTCTCTGCAGGTTTTTGGACGAGCCTCTCGGCCAGTCTGAGCCGGTCCACGTGTCCCAGTGTGTTCGAGGGTCCGGTCGCTGACAGCAGCAGGTAGAGGGACTCTGAGGCCGGGCTGAGGGTGGAGACGCATCGAGGTCGACATGACGTCGGTAGCGGCGGAGTACGACCACATGGAGATGCAGCAGCAGTACAACGACGGCGTCAACAACCGCTGGGACGCCGACGACTGGGACAACGAGAACAGCTCAGCCCGTCTGTTCGAGAGGTCGCGCATCAAAGCCCTCGCAGGTAAGAGGGATGGATGGATCAATGGATGGACGATGGAAAACCGCGTCAATGCACTTTGTTTATCACCTTAAACATTTTTGTCATTGAAAATAGATTAGTTTGTGGTTGTTCTTTACTTCGAGGCCAAAGAACTAAGCGTTAACTGAGTAAGTGGATCTGACCAGGACGGTTGGAGCAGTTAAACAGTGTTTGAGGGACCAGACGTGTGACGTCATATCTTCAGCTTGGCTTCATCCTCCCGGATCCTCTAGAGGATCAGCTGGGACGGGACGAATGCAGAGTTTGGCAGCATGTAGCTCCCAGCGAGCAGCCTTCAGTGTGACAGCAGCGCCCTCCTCGTGGCAGGGGCTGCAATCGGAAGTAGAAGAAATAAATCGTACTGATCCCACGTTACTAATTAAATGAGTTTATTTCTAAATCAAATCTGTAACGTGTGATGGTTTGCGTTGAATCTGAGACGGATCAGCCTGTGTCACAGTAACTCGAGCTCCAGCAGCGTCTCACTTCACTAAATAATTCACACCAGTGTTAAATATGCAACCGAGGGCTGATGCCTGCGAGTGTGTGGACACGTTTCCTGTAAGTGCACGGTGCGTTACTTACTAAGAACACGTTATTCGTGCGTCACAGACTGCGGAGCTGAGGAAACGACGGAGAAGCTTGAGTTCAGCTGAGGTTATTTATATTTTAGTAAAGGAGTAACGGTTTGATCAGCTCCCGCTTTCAAGCATTTGCAGCTTTTCTTTGCGCTGAGCTCGCAGTAAACCACCAGTAAGTTTTCTGTTGTTGGTCAAGTCTGAAGCTGCTCAGACCTTAACAGCTACTGCGTCTGCTTGTAACTTTTCCATTTGATATCCTGGGAAACAAAAAACCACCGGTCACCATGGAAACGCAGACAGATCCACTTACAGTGAAGTCGGACACAGGAGTGTTTGTGTGACTCCCTCCAGTGATGAAGCTAAAACTAAATGTCAGCTGGTTTGTTTCAGAGGAGCAGCCTCACGGTTCTGGGTTAAAACGCGTGAACCGTTAGAGTGGAATCCTTTAGGTTGGTTGGGGAATCGCATGGAGAACGAGTCCGAAGCTTTAAGATGTGATGGCGGTTCACTTGGAACCAGGAACAGTCCACACACTGCCCTGTGTGTGTGTCTCACTTCCTGTTTGGATGGAGGAATGCTGGGAATGTTGGTGTCTGTTTTTCAGTCATGAATGTGTGTGTGGTTTTCAAAACTTCAGAGAAAGTGAAAGTAGAGATGCCCACCTCCCTTCTTTCTTTTAATCCCTATTTTTCGTTTGTTTTCTAAATGTTTGGGGCTCGTGGACAAATCAGCAGATTATTACAAATTGAATACGTGTGCAAGCTATTATTACTTTATGCATCCGTTGAGCGTTTAATCAGATTTACAACGACGTAAACAGAACCAAGCTGCTCATGAAAACCTCGGAGGAGCCAACATGGCTGCTCTGACCTGCAGATGAGCAGGCGACGTGTCGGTGTGAAATTCACCACCGCAGTGACACAGGTTTGGACCCTGAACACATCACCGCTCTTTACTGCATCTCATCAGAAAATGGAGTAAGACGGAAGAGGAAGAAGTCAGTGAGGCGACATTTCACCCAGTTTAATCAGGGACGATGCTGTGAGGCCGGCAGCCGTGTTCGCGGTAGGACTGCGCTGCGGCTGCATGAATAGCTGGGTTTGTTTGGCGGGGCGGCCCCGAGGGGCCGAGCCACGAGGAGGCCAGATGACGGCAGGAAGCCTGGATGACTCTGAGCATGCAGGCAGCGGGTGGACAGGGCACAGTGTTAACATGAAGACGCTCTGACTGTTTATGTCAGCTGCTGTCTGTTTGCTGGGACAACTGACCTTTGACCCCTGAACTCGCGGTTCCTGCTGTGACGTGAAACTCGAGCTCAGGCCCAGAACTGGGGAAGAAGAAAAGAAGCTTGTTCCTAAGTTTCTGCGACGTGAATGAAGCTGCAGATCAAACGTGTCTGTGCCTGTAGTGTGATGGTTGTACGGTTGTAAAGTTGTGTTCATTCATTGTGTGTCAGACCTTTACTCTCATTCCTCCTGTGAATAATTTACTCTGTGGTTTGAGTCCCGATAACCGACTGGAATTCAGACGGCGCAGAACAGAAGGAGAAGCCTGAATGTTTGGTGCTGAAACTTTGAAGCGATGATAAATAGTCTCAGGTTGCTGTGACCTCTGACCTCTTCGTAATTTGTGAAATATGAGCTCATGCTCCGTGTGACACTTTTTATTGTGGCGTTCTTACATAACCACCTTGTCTTGATCTCCAGTTATTTCAGGACTGCGTGTTTATTTGTTCCTTGTATTGTCCTAAAGCCGTGACCTCTGACCCTTCACCTCCTCGCTGTGTCTAATCGAGTCCAGCAGGAAGTGAAGCTGAGTTTCTGTGTAAACCCGCAATAATCTGTCTTCAAGAATAAAAGGTAAACTGCTTGAATTCAGGTTTTGCTACATTCCTGAAACGTAAGGAGACGACAGCAGGTCGTTGAGATTCAGACACTTGCTGAAACTACTGAACCAGAACATCTCAGTCTCTGCCTATGGCCTAAAGACCGTTGTATTTCAGTAAACCTATGAATTATATATTGCTATAAATTGAGGTGTGTGTTGTTGATGGACAGCAGGATCAAACAGGAAGTGCTGCTCGGCTCAGACAGGATGAACATCTCTAATTTTAGAGCTCAGATATTCAGGATGTTTGGGCGTCTGAGTGAGCGATGAGACAAACTCCCCCCGTTTCCTTTCTCGCCCTGACTCGCCTCGTTCGCCTCCTCGGCTTCGGGAGCGCGAGGAGTCTGTTGATGAACTGGATGAATCTCCACCTCATCTGGAATCCTTCACGTCTGTCACTATTCAGACTTGACAAGTTAAACTTACTGCTGGATGTTCAGGCGCCGTCGGTGCAGATGTGCTCCACACGTCCGAACCAAAGCTGCAGCTTTTCTGATTGCAGTCAACTGGTTCAGCCTCAGGTCTGTTGCTTTGTGAATTAAAGGTAAAAGCACCAAATAAGAAAAGGTAGAAATCCCACAAATTAAACTTTTAGTAATGTGCAATGGATAAAACCGAGATTAGTTAATTCTCTGAGCAGCATGGACGTCTAATTATTAATAAAAGGCACATTTTAAAGTTGAGTTTCATCTCTAGTGTAACAACCCTTCAGCTCTCTCTACCCTGCCTCCCGCTCCGCCCCTTATGCTAATGAGTGTATGACATCATTGCTGAGTGAAGCCTGTGACTGGCTGCTCCCGCTGGCGGACCCTCCCCCCTCGACTCTGCTCTGTCTGGAGGTGTTTTCAGTGTCTGCTGCCGCTGGAGGACGAGCCCACGCTTCCATTCTCTGCCTTCCCTCCATCTCCTCCTCTCCCGCCTTCCGCTCTGCTCCCGTTCTTCAGTCGGGGCGAGGCAGCGCAGAGCTGTGCCTGGATTCTAACGTGCGACACGGACGCATGGATGGAGGGAGAGCAGGCGTGATGCTGCCGTGGCCACGCTGCGTCTGCTGAGCCAGCGCTGCAGCTCCCGTCTCTCATCGCTGCTCGGCCGCGCTGTGGCGGGACTGGGATCATTCCCTTGGCAGCTCTGGAAACAAAGCGTCTGGAACTTCCTGGACTCGGCTGAAACGTGAGGTCCCCTGCGGAGGAGCCAGCTCTCTGGTGTCCTCCTGGAGGCGATTACCTTCACCTGGAAAAGTTCAGTGGGGACGTTGTCGTTTCTTGGTGGAGTCCGCTCGATGCCTCTGTGGACGACGAGCCTCTAACTGCTCATGGAGCTTCAGAGCGCCAGCAGCCTGTCCGGCCCGCTTTCCCCGGGTCCTCTGTCCCCCGCCTCAGACTTTGCCGGCCCCTTGTCGCCATCGTCAGGCGGCCCCGGCCCTTCTCACGCCGCCAGTCCCGGCCTCAGCCCGGTGAGGGGCCCCAGCCCGGTTCCCGGGTTCTCGGGGCAGTCTGCCTTCAACTACAACCAGCTGGAGGGGAGGTTCAAACAGCTTCAAGGTAAGACTTTTTGTTCAGCTGTGACCAGACGA
The DNA here is from genome assembly GCA_030770545.1 of Macropodus opercularis. NCBI lineage: Eukaryota > Metazoa > Chordata > Actinopteri > Anabantiformes > Osphronemidae > Macropodus > Macropodus opercularis. Next base: position 661,521 of record CM061103.1, on the reverse strand, counting down.
GGCCTGACTTCCGCAAGGAAATGGATTTAGTCCTGAGAGGGTTGACGCCGAGTTCAGGGTGAAATGTGTCAACAAGTTTTCTGTGGTTTCAGTAAACTCGACGTCTGAACGTGAATCGGCAGCTTTCACCCAGCCTCACACACTGACCCGGCTTCAGCTGCAGCTGCTAGTGTCTTGCTGAGCTCGGGCAGCTCACACACCCAGATTCTCTCAGGTAGTTGTGATCGCAGCCACGAGTCTGCTGCTTTGGGGAGTTGGCTGTGAAACGTCCAGTGACTCATTATTCTGTGTCGGTCATGGGAAATGAGTGACTTGTTAATTTGTGTGCAATGATTTGTGAATGTCCTCATCAGTAAAACTAGAGTCTGTTTTAATGAGGCGTCAGTTACCGACAGAACTTTCTCCCAGACGACTTTGAGCTGCCTTTTACCCTTGATTTTTCATCTGAAACCCCTCCTTTAATGAGGCGGGTGTTCAGCTCAGGGACCGATTTATTTCTACATCAACCAGATCTTGGACATAATCGACACAAACCACCAGAGGAGCTCGGCGTCGTCACCCGTAATCTCCCTGTGACTGGAAATGTTCCTGTGGGAACACGCCTTGACTGCAGAGGTGATAGCGCGTATCAGCGGTGATTCATCGTGGAGGAGGAAAGCGTTCCTGATCGGCCTTGAACGTCCTGAAGTTATCGAGCGTTCCCCATCGATGGAAGCTCTGAATACCGAGCCCTTCGGTGTAAAACGAGCAGCAGGCTGCATTTAGCTGAAGGCTAATGGAGCCCGTTAAAGCCTCGCTGACCTTCAGGATCGTTCTCGTGGCTCAAGGAGCATCTGTAGGTGAAGGCGATCGGTGGTTTGTGGGGATGTGACCCTTGGTGCTTTCAGGCTCATAACGTGTTTTCTCTTTGCCGAAGTTGCTGCCGTCTGCAGGCGCGTGTTGAGTTTTGAGGAGGGTGGTGTGCTCAGTGTTATCTTTAAAGGGGTTTGGTTGGCGAGCGACATCCAGACTCCAGGTCACATCGTATAGACCACGACCCACCGCTGACGTCCAGCTGCGTCGTCTCTGCGTTACACCCGACCGCTGAGCAAAGGTCCAGGATGATTGGACTCGATCCGCCCAACCAGCCTCCAGCAGCGACTCATGAGGGTTGATCCCTGTCACAGTTCAGATAAGCTTTACAAGCGGCCTACACTGTGTAATGTGGTCGTACGTCGTATGTGCTCAGAGTCAGAACTTTTCCTCACACTGACACGGGTCAAACGTACAGATCGACTGCTCCGTCAACCGGTAAAAGGCTCTGGGAGCAGACTGAGCATCCAAAAAAAGAGCCGGCTCCGTTCCCACGGGGTGGTGAATGTGGAGGCGTTCAGTGGTCACAGAGCTCGGGAGGCGGGAGCTGCTCTTCCTCCTCGTTAGGACCATTATCAGCTCCTCATTTAGAAATCAGGCAATTATGGAAGAAAACAAGTCATCGCATTGCAAAGTGAACTGACTCATGGGAGATTTACACCGAGGCCTGTTAGGAGCCAGCTGATGGTTGGATAAATGCCTCATCACTCAGTCACAGAGCAGGAAACAGTTACTGTGAAAAAAGGGGACGGACGGATGGATGGATGTGGTGGACGGACGGACGTGGTGGACGGACGGACGTGGTGGACGGACGGACGTGGTGGACGGACGGATGTGGTGGACGGACGGACGGATGGATGGATGTGGTGGACGGACGGACGGATGGATGTGGACGGACGGATGTGGTGGACGGACGGATGTGGTGGACGGACGGACGTGGTGGACGGACGGACGTGGTGGACGGACGGACGGACGGATGTGGTGGACGGACGGATGTGGTGGACGGACGGATGTGGTGGACGGACGGATGTGGTGGACGGACGGACGGATGGATGGATGTGATGGATGGATGGATGGATGGATGGATGGAGGTGTGGACGCGTGAGAGCATGAACGGACTCTGACAGGTCTGACAGGCGACGGTGCTTGCTTTGACTTCTGGATGTGGGCGGGGCTTCCCTGGACTGGACACGCGATGAAGAGCTATGTGAGGCGTTACTGAACAGCTAAAGTCCCCCCCCACCGTCTTGGTGCTGATCTCTGTGAGGATTAACGGAGACAAAAACATCCAAACCCACGTAGCCTGTTCTTTTTGTCCTAGATCTGCTGTCCGCTCCTCCTTGGTCCTCCCTCCTCTTCTCCTCTTTCTTCACCTCCTCCACCTCATTAATGTTTCATGAGCTTCTGCTGAGCGGCTGTCGCTGCCTGGATCACCCTCCTGTCCTTTCTCCTCCCTGCAACCTCTTAGTGGGATTAAAGGATGCTTCAGTCGCCTGCTGAAACTCACACAAAGGTGGCATCGCTTCTCCTCCTCGCCCTTCGTCATGGGTTCAGGTTCTGTCTCCACTCAGCAGCTTTCACTTCTGATGAATGGACATAGATGTAACCTTTAAAGCCACCGTTCACAGAGAAAGTGGGAACATCCTAAAAGTATTCTGAGGCCACGTGTTGTTGCATCGTTTCTTGGGTTGAGGTTCACAGTGTGGAAACGATTGAGCCGAGGTGGAGGCAGCAGTATCAGTTACACGGGGGAGAATAGTGTAATTGTTGTGTTTGGGCAGAAGGTGACATGAGTAAGTGTTGGGGGAAGGAGTGTGTGTTCAGTCTGAGGAGGAGCGTTAGCGTGTGTGTGATCTGATGAGAGGCTCTTTGACGGAAACGCTGCACTGAGCATGCTCACGGCGGCAGGGAGGGCGTGAGGAACCGTCCTCGGGCCGCACTTTCTGTGGTTCTGCTACTGCACCGCAATCGGACGCGTTCTGTTCTGATCATTTCTCGCCTTCGTGGCTGTTTTTACTCTGATCACCTGGACGAGCGGCTCACAGGAGGCGGGTGCACAACGACCTGAAGGGCAGCCGCAGTGAAAGCAGAGAACGAGCCCTCGCTGTTCTGTAGCTTTGTTCTTTGTCTTTGCTCCGGAGGTTAAATTGTAAATGAGTTGTTGGAGCTGAAGTCTTACTGGTGGCGATGGGTAAATCTTAGTGGACGCTGCTGATGTTTGTCTGTGTCTGTTCATCAAATGTTTCAGTGACTCTCGCTCAGCGATGAGGAATTTGACTCATGTGCAGCAGCAAACACTGAGGTGACGTTAACACGAGGACGATAATGAAGAAACATTGATTTAGTTCCAAGAATGAATCGCAAACAGCGGCTTTGATCAGAGGAGGTTCAGGTTGAGCAGCGTGTGTTTAGATCCGTGGACGAGCCGGGCCCACAGCTGTCAGCAGCTCAGTGGAGGCGGGACCTGCCGCTGTCACGCTATCTGTGCTCTCTGATTGGATCAGCCCCGTTTTGAATAGAAGAGCTGTTCCGTGTGTTTCGTTTCCACGCTGCTCTCGTGTGTCAGGAATGAAGGCCGCTGTGATTGGCCGAGGCTCAGCATCGTGGGCTGTGCTTGGTTGAGCTTCTGTGTCCAGTTGCTAAAACAACAACCAAAGTGAAACGTTCCTTCGTCACTGACGTTGGTGGTTGGTTCCATCCTGACCCTGACGATGCTGAGCGCAGGCCCGTGTTCAGGCTCCCCCACATCCAGCCCACATCACATGGCATCAAACACACACTATCGTGTAGCCTTATGAAAATACACACTTCCAGTTTGCCTACTCCAGGATTCCAGCATTCCTGATCTCCCACCGGCGACGGAGGGAGGCCGCCGAATACTACAAACCAGAACCAGATGCGATCCGCTCAGCCGCCTCCCAGTCTGTCTGATCGCCACCGAGCTGGTTATTAGTTGACTAGAGATGACTGGTGTCTGAGATGTTCTCAGTTCTGTGACGTGACACAGAGAATCCAGAGTTTGTGAAACTGGAATGAAAGACGACGTGCGTCAGGTTTAACTGCGACGCGGATCACTTTCAGTTCGTCACTTTCTCTCTTTCCTTCTTTGTAACCTTCCTCGAGTTCGTTTCCTTTGTCTCATGTCCTTTTGGTCTGGTTTGTGACGTGCTGGGACAGTGTTTTACTCAGAGTGTAGGAACTCTGTATGAACTGTGTTTTGCATTCCTGTCCTATCACAACCTTCACTTCCCATGATGCCACAATCGTTCTGTGTCTGTGGTTTGTGAGAAAGCTTCATTCGCACAATGATAGAAGCAGTGATGGACTTCACATGATGCTCAGGCCTCACATTCCTTCCTCTGTGTGTGTCCTTGTTCTTTATGACCCATCTCTGTAGGACGCATTCAGCTGAGAGAGGAGCGACACACACCTTCCCTCCACCACTGCCAGTGTGTGTGTGTGTGTGTGTGTGTGTGTGTGTGTGTGTGTGTGTGTGTGTGTGTGTGTGTGTGTGTGTGTTCGGCCCACAGACGCATCAGTGCATCACTAATGACACACTGCTGATTACTGTGGATTCAGCCAGAAAAGGAAACCTCCTCCTGACCCGGTGAGGCTAGTCTGGGTCGGTCACATCCGGTTCTACCGCCTCACGTGACATTGTGTGTGGTTCTGGCTCGCGTTGAGCCCATCTCACGTACAGCTGTTCAGCATCGATAGGAAAAGTGAGCGTCTGAACTTTAGGCTTGACGAGCAGCAGGCCGCCGTGGTTTCACCTCTGGGCCGAGCCTGCGAGTCGCAGGACACAGTTTACTCCCAGTTCTAGGTGAGAATGAAAACGTGAGTTTGTTCAGACTCGTAAACAGGAACAGGCACTAGAGCTGAGCGGAACAGACTGCAGCCTGCGCTCCGTCGCTGTGGACACGAGCACCTGCTTCGTTTTCTGCACACGAAGGAGAAACCCAACACGCACACAGTGAGGAGATGGAGACACATCGGTCCATGTTGAGAACACGCTCAGTCTCGCTGTCTGGGCTGAAGACAGAAATGTTAGTTGTGTTTTGTAGATCTTATTTTTGAGTAGATAGTTAAAACGAAGTCTGACCTTAGTTTAGGTGTGAAGCTCTGAAGCTGCAGCCGTTTGTGTAGTAATGAATCTGAGGTGGAACCATCCAGAAGAAGATGATGAGAAGATTCCTAATGTTGCAGGGGAACCAACAGCAGCAAGGAAACCGTAGCGGGATGCTGTTACCTTTATGAACGTGTTTCTTATATTTAGGAAGTTCGGTGCTCGTGTGAACTTTGGCGTGTGCGTCTTCGTACAACAAACCTGTCGCCCTGTTGTTCCTCCTGACAGAGCCGCCGCTGTTCGTGGCTCCGTCCTGTCGAGCTCGTAGGGAACCACTCGCTGGCCTGGTTTGATGTGATAAAGCTGCTGAAGGCCGATCAACACTGACTCTATTGTCCTGCTCCAAACAAACAGCACAATCTGAAGGTCGTCAATCTGTAACAATGTTTGTTTGCATGTCTGAAACGTTCAGCCGTTATCAGCTGCGTTTGTCGCAGGGGGTCAGGCAGAGTTGAGTCTTATTCTCTGACCCGTTCACGAAGCAGGGAAAACTTCCACGGTCAGCGGTTGTCAGCAGACTAACTGCAACGCACTGTAACACACAGGCTGTAAGAGTGGTGACCTTTGACCTTTTGGTCTTCATGGCTGGCTGTAATATTCATGAAATCTGCAGCAGTCGATGTGAAAACGCTGCAGCTTTAGATTTGTCTTCCACTACGAAGAGAGGAAACCAACACACCTGCAGACCTCGGCTGCTCTGCTCGTCCCGTCTCGTTTGGACTCACTAACCCGAACTTCTCTCTCTTCCAGATGAGCGCGAGGCCGTGCAGAAGAAGACCTTCACCAAGTGGGTCAACTCCCACCTGTCCAGAGTTTCCTGTCGCATCACTGACCTCTACATGGACCTGAGGGATGGACGCATGCTCATCAAGCTGCTGGAGGTGCTGTCAGGAGAGAGACTGGTGGGTTTGAGCTCGGCCGTAGTTTAGCAACACATCTGGCTGTAAATGAGCTGCATGTGACTCAGCTGTTTGACAGAAGCTTCTCTTTAGGAAGCTATTAAATGTTTTGCTGTGGATTCACAATTCAGCTTCCTCTATGGTCCCTGCCTGCTGTTACCAAAGCAACGGGCACCAACCACCTTTGCGTTTCTCGCCATCGTCTTACTGTTTTCTCCTCGCGCTCAGATGCTGCCGGTTTCGACCCCTCTGACTCCTGCTGCACCAGCAGAACTCTCTTCTTTTGTCTTCGTTGACGTCTGTCCGGCCTCCAAGTCTGAACTCGTCTTTTCACGTTCATCCGGCCTTTTCAAAAACTGTCCAACGCACGGAGAGAGAGAACACAGCTCCACAGTCAGGCAGGAAGCGAAGCTCACGGGCTGTTTTCTGATGGGTGTTTACATTGACGCTGTGTAGCGATCAGAACATAAACCCAGAGATGGCAGGAAAGAGACTGAAGACTGGTGACGTGCTGAGCAGGGTGGATGGAGGGAGTCACGGGGGAGTCTGAGTTGTGAAAGAAGCCATTGAGCAACATTGAGGCTTTGCATGCAGCCAATACGCCTCCAGAAGCAGCAGAGGAATCTGAGAGGGGGCAGCTGCTTCCAGGCTGCACAGAGCTGAACGGTTCTGACGGTTCCTAGACCCACAAGCACGACACAAAAGCAAGCAGGAGCGTTCAGGACATAACTTCCTCTACTGTAAATGTCACGTATTTTCACAGTAAATGGATTTAGTTACACTTTAATGTGAAAGTTACTGAGATGCCGTGAAATGATGCTTTTGTTGGAACGGTTTCATGTTGTGGGTTTTGTTAATCAATAGAAAAATACAGAACGTCTCCAGGTTTATTCCAGAGGACTTTAGGTGGATTAAGTTCACGATGTGGAGCCAGAACTAAACGTGAGCTTCGAGCGCTGAAAACCTGCTGAGGTGGACGTTCACTGTTTGGATTAGAGCCACGACGGCCCAGAATATCTCTGCTTTCGGTCCAGATTCTGAATCACTGCTGGGGTTTGTGTCTGTGAGGAAAAGCAAAGGCAGCAGTGTTATTGCTGGCTTCTGTCCTGGATGTAGCGCCGGACGAGCGCAGCAGCTCACTCATTCACTTTATGGTGGTGATTTGTTTGTGCTTTTGTTACAGATTTTCAGGTTTTATTGATGCAAAGCATGTTCATGTCCACATGTACACAAGGGCACCTATGAAGCTGCAGTCCCCAGCAAAAGAAGACCCAGACGTTGGAGTTGTCCTGAACAGTGCAGCCTCCAGGGGGCGACACCAGGGTTTATACACTTTAGACCAGGAGTGGAAATAAAACTCCTTCTGTTAAATATTTAGCAGTCATTGCAGTTTCAACTGTAATCTCGTTCTTGAGGCTGAGGCCTGCTGAACGTCAGGGGTCTGGAGCTTCTACAGTCTGCGTGTGAGATTCATTGAAGGCTGAACATCCGCTTCCATGTTTATCATCAGGAAATTATTTGGGAGAAATCCAGCAGGTTTTCAAAAGGAAACAAGTGTCAGTTTGAAAGCGGTCGGCTGTGTCCGCAGCCGTTTTCTTTTGCTTTGTGTTTATGTGACAGCACCATCATGTTGTGGGCTGTAAATAAACCCGGTGTCATTTGGTTTCAGCCCAAACCCACCAAGGGTCGCATGCGGATCCACTGTCTGGAGAACGTGGACAAGGCTCTGCAGTTCCTGAAGGAGCAGCGGGTTCACCTGGAGAACATGGGCTCCCACGACATAGTAGACGGAAACCACCGCCTCACGCTGGGCCTGATCTGGACCATCATCCTCCGCTTCCAGGTGAGTCTGGCGTGAACGGATTGTCGCGTCCCTGGACTGATTAGGATTTTTGGTTTACAGATACTATTTTGCATGCCAGCTACAGTAACCTCTCACCTAGAAGTGAGGTCATGAGGTGTTTTTCATCGCCAAATTTTGAACATAGTCAATCTGAGGCGAATAGTCCTGCAGCACAGCTTGCGCTTTGTTTTGCATCTCGGTCGTCTCTTTCCTGCAAACGTTAGAATGTCGCAGGAACATAAAACATCTGTTTATTGATTACCTTTTCCTCAGATATGTAGAAACTTTGATACTTCCTGCTTTGCAACTCAAAATGGGTCAACGGAATTGTTTTAATCTTGTCTTTACACTGTATCCTGGATCCCAAAGTAGGTCGGCGAGTTTGGTTTGGCTGACCAGGAGCTCGCTGGGATCTGTTCAGTAGCAGGTTACAGCAGAAGTATCTGAAACCTCAGGACTTGTTGTTCATCTGTGCTGTAGAGCAGCGTAGAAGCTTTACTGTACTGTGTGGAATGAATCTAATAATAACCCTGTGAAGGTCAAAGGTCAGCCTTGCATCCATTAAATGAACAGATTCAGTTCTAGATCACTTCAGGTTTGGTGTAATGTTTAACCCACTAATAAACTGAAAGGTGAGAGGAGTTGGTTCACGGGGCAGACGCACCTCGACGTTCAGCCCTGAGCTCGTATCCGCTTCACTAAATAAAGACATTTAGACGCTGAAAACGTGATTTCACTGTGTTTGTGTCTGTGATAACGTCATCGTCAGGGAACAGTCGGGAAAATGGGCGGAAAGGATTTAGCTTTTATAAGCTGCGAGGATTAAAAAAGTCTCTCCAGTGGTTTTAAATCCAGAGTGAAATAGAGCCAAGTGACAGCAGGAGCACAGCAGCGTGCGTCCGCGTCATCTGGGCTGCGGCCGTGAGGAAGCTGCTGCTTCGTTCTGCAGATGCTCTTCAGGTTTCTGTCAGACGGAAACTCCTGCATGTCCATCCATGAAGGTGAGACCTGTCGTGGCTCTGTTTGTGACGGACGGTTGGCTCCGCAGACGGACCTCTGCTTGGATCACATGTAGGCGACTTTCAATCGGCCTCTTTGTCTTATTGGAGGATTAAAGGAAACTTCCCGATGATGATGCGTTCATGCCCCTGGGACAAACGAGTCCCTCAATAGACGCAGTCGTTTTATTTAGACATTTCTCCCATTATGTCTTAATGTCATGGATTCATTTTTGCTGTGATAACACTACATTTCAAAGAAACCAGCTATTCCTTTAAATCGTTACAACGCGTCTGCAGCTCATCTTTAAACCATTGGTGTAATGAGGGAATAGTAGTGAACCTCGTAGCTCGATCGTCTAATGGCTGTGTAACGTCCTTCATTCGCAGATCCAGGACATCAGCGTGGAGACGGAGGACAACAAAGAGAAGAAGTCGGCTAAAGATGCTCTGCTGCTGTGGTGCCAGATGAAGACTGCGGGGTGACGCATTATTCGTGACATTGATGTAGGAAATGATTGTGGTTGGTGCTGAGTTTCACTCACAGGCTGTGATTTCAGATATCCGAACGTCAACATCCACAACTTCACCACCAGCTGGAGGGACGGCATGGCCTTCAACGCCCTCATCCACAAACACCGGTAGGAAGCAAAGCCGCGTCTGCAGCTCAGTTACAAAACCAAGCAGTGGTTGTATCACTTTAGTTTGAAAAGCGAGCAGACGGAGCCAGGCTGAGGGCCACCTTCACCAAGGCCACCAACAGCCTGCCAACATAAAAACCGTGAGAACCTTCTAGAGGTGTCGCCCACAGGCTGAACCTCATTCACTGAGAGTCGTTGGCCTGTAGGTGATCTTAGCCACATATTCACCACAGACCAGAGTCCAGGCGAGCAGGTACTGAAGACGAACCAAACTGAGGGACAGCGCCAGAGTTCAGCTGATTTACTTTAACTAATCTTTGTCCCTGCGATGAGGACACCAAGCGGCGGATTAGAACTCACTCTGCTTTCTCTTCCAGGCCGGACCTGATTGACTTTGACAAGCTGAAGAAGTCAAACGCTCACTACAACCTGCAGAACGCCTTCAACCTGGCCGAGCAGCACCTGGGGCTCACTAAGCTGCTGGACCCTGAAGGTGAGAATCGCCACCAGCACCACTCTGCTGCTTCACGCTGAAATCCTGAGCGCTATGTGTTTCTGTGCAGACATCAGCGTGGACCATCCTGATGAGAAGTCCATCATCACCTACGTGGTGACCTACTACCACTACTTCTCCAAGATGAAGGCGCTGAAGGTGGAGGGCAAGAGAATCGGCAAGGTGACGAACCTTGTGTACAGCTCAGACGCACTCGCAGCCCTGAAGGAGCAGTCGTCGTTCTTCTCTGACCCGTTTATCGTTCCAGGTTCTGGACAACGCTATCGAGACGGAGAAGATGATCGAGAAGTACGAGTCTCTGGCGTCTGACCTGCTGGAGTGGATCGAACAGACCATCATCATCCTCAACAACAGGAAGTTCGCCAACTCGCTGGTGGGAGTCCAGCAGCAGCTGCAGGCCTTCAACACCTACCGCACCGTGGAGAAGCCTCCCAAGTCAGTAACCCGACGAGGTTCCTGGCGCCTCCTGGAGCTAGTAGTAGTAGTAGTAGTAGTCAGAAACGAGTCGAGTTCCACTCAAGAGGAAAGGATTTTGTAGCTGCAGATATGAGGAACAAGCAGATGTAGCTTGTTGTTCGCCTCGTGTCTGCAGCTCAGATACGGCGTTTGTTTTACTGTAACCGCTCCGTGTGTAACGTTGCAGGTTCACAGAGAAGGGAAACCTGGAGGTTCTTCTGTTCACCATCCAGAGTAAGATGAGAGCCAACAATCAGAAGGTTTACACTCCCCGCGAGGGCAAACTCATCTCTGACATTAACAAGGTAACCACACCTGTAACCGTCCAATCAGCGTCTTCCTACGTGGGCACCCGTGTCGTTGCCCTTTAGTCCTGGAGGCTGTGGTCTGAATTTTAGAATAGAATGAAGGACAGATACGCTTGTGTGCTCGTTTTAGGCGTGGGAGCGTCTGGAGAAGGCAGAGCACGAGCGGGAGCTGGCTCTGAGGACGGAGCTGATTCGCCAGGAGAAGCTGGAGCAGCTGGCCCGAAGGTTCGACCGCAAGGCGGCCATGAGGGAGACGTGGCTGAGTGAGAACCAGAGGCTGGTCTCACAGGTAAGGCTCGCATCACAGCACGTGAAGCCAGCAGCGCCCCCTGCTGGTCATAGAATAAACGCTACTACTCGTTTCTTTTTCTTGCGTCTTCCTTCCCTCTTTCATTTGTTTGTTTCCTTTCCTCCGTCCTCATCCAGGATAACTTTGGCTTCGACCTCCAGGCTGTAGAAGCTGCTACTAAGAAACATGAAGCCATAGAAACAGACATTGCAGCCTACGAGGAGCGAGTTCAGGTCAGTTTCTCTGGATTCTAATTGGACGAAGCCATAAATGCCTCGGATGCGTTTCCTGTGTTAACAACAACGTGTGGTCTTTGCAGTAAAAATGTCATTTGTAGTGTAGGAAGTCAAAATGAGCTGCAATGTGCCTCCTGTTGTCTCCTCCTCGCTCATTGTCGCAGGCGGTTGTTGCCGTGGCAAAGGAGCTGGAGGCAGAGAGTTACCATGACATCAAACGCATCACGGCCAGGAAGGACAACGTGATCCGGCTGTGGGAGTACCTGCTGGAGCTGCTGAAGGCCCGCAGACACAGACTGGAACAGAACCTGGGGCTGCAGAGAGTCTTCCAGGAGATGCTCTACATCATGGACTGGATGGACGAGATGAAGGTGGGACTGAGGACCCCGAGTTGGGTTTATCGTTTTGTAAATGGGGAAAATGATCGTGTATGTTACGATGAAACGCGAAGAGACAGTAACACGTTGAAGACGTTGTTAAAACTCACCGGAAGCTGTCTGCGGTTCTGTTGGAGTCCATTTCTGTTGTTTAGATGACCCCGGTGTCTGTGTCCGTAGATGCTGCTGCTCTCTCAGGATTATGGGAAACACCTGCTGGGTGTGGAGGACCTGCTGCAGAAACACGCTCTGGTGGAGGCCGACATCGGCGTCCAGGCCGACCGGGTCCGAAACGTCAACAGCAACGCTCAGAAGTTCGCCAACGACACGGAGGGTGAGAGCGACGAGCCCTTCTCAGCGTCTGCCCGAGTGGGTTCGGGCGGCACTGACTCCTCTGCTCTTCTCCTCAGGGTATAAACCCTGTGACCCTCAGATCATCAGGGATCGGGTCGCTCACATGGAGTTCTGCTACCAGGAGCTGAGCCAGCTGGCAGCCGAGAGGCGAGCTCGCCTTGAGGAGTCCCGCCGCCTCTGGAAGTTCTTCTGGGAAATGGCAGAAGAGGTTTTTAGTACTTTTATGTGAAGATGAAGCGAGTCTGAGGGTCTGATTGTGACTCTGACCGTGTCTGAGTGTGTGATTTTAGATTCTGTGGCTATTTATGTATTTGTTGCACTGACGCGTAGATAAACGAGCTCGTTGTGGCCTCGTAACCGGTGCCTGTGTCTGTAGGAGGGATGGATCAGGGAGAAGGAGCAGATCCTGTCCTCAGACGACTATGGGAAGGATCTGACAGGAGCGTTACGTCTGCTCAGTCAGCACAAAGCCTTGGAGGACGAGATGAGCGGGCGGGCGGCCCACTTGCAGCAGACCATCAGACAGGGAGAGGAGCTGGTGGCCAACAACCACTTCGGAGCCGAAAAGATTAAAGAACGCAACCAGGACATCCAGGTACCACAAGCTGCACCAGTTTCACCTCAATGGCGCCGTGCGGCCGCCACTGGTTGACTGAAGTGGCCGCGACGTCCTGTGTGAAGCCCATCTTAGAGGAGGAGAACATAACATTATTTCACCTCCCTCCCTCGTTGTGCAGGAGCAGTGGGCGGCTCTGGAGCGTCTTTCTGGCGTCCGTAAAGCTCGTCTGCAGGAGGCCTGCAACCAGCACCAGTTCCAGGTGAAGAGGTTGTTTACTTCCCCCGGCTCTTCAGCGAGTCCCATCGGCCTTATTAAAACTCACTTTCCCTCTGTAGGCTGATGCTGACGACATCGACACCTGGATGCTGGACGTCCTGCGGATCGTCTCCAGCGTCGACGTCGGCCACGACGAGTTCTCTACTCAGGCTCTGGTGAAGAAACACAAGGACGTGGCGGAAGAGATCAACAGCTACCGGCCCGTCATCGACGCCCTGCACGAGCAGTCACGCACGCTGACGCCTGAGAAGGCGAACTCTGAAGAGGTTAGACCCTGAGAAGGCTCACTGTGAAGCCTGTTAATGAGTGGAGTGCTGATGGACCTGTTTGTGTGCAGGTCCAGAACCGGCTGGCTGGCATCGAGGAGCGCTATAAGGAGGTGGCCGAGCTGACTCGACTCAGGAAACAGGCGCTGCAGGACGCGCTGGCGCTCTACAAGATGCTGAGTGAAGCAGACGCCTGCGAGGTGTGGATCGACGAGAAGGAGCAGTGGCTGAACAGCATGGAGATCCCTGAGAAACTGGAGGACCTGGAGGTGGTGCAGCACCGGTAAGAACCGCGGCTGCCGGTCCTGTCAAATTCCTCCTCACGAAGTCACACCACATATTAACCATCATATCCACGAAAAGGAAATCGACGAGGACAGACGTGCATTTCATCGCCATAGTAACAGATCACAGCCCTTCCCCTGCAGTGCTAGTGTTTACCTGATCATAAATAAGCTGCTCAGCCTCCGACCACACAGCTTCTCTGGGAGCCTGATCTCTGTGGTTGGAGGGACCATGGTAACGTGTTGTCCAGGCTGCATGGAGTGTTGTGTAAAGACATGAAACGATATTTCAGTTTGCAGTCAGTGAGTGTAGGAGTGTAAATGTGTGGAAACGAGTTCAGCTGAGAAAACGGTTCTCTTCACACATTTTCTCTCTCCAACATCATGAAGCCTCTCTTCTCGCTGAACACTTGAATCCACAGACTAAATGAAATGAACTCATTACACACGGGAGGCTTCACGGCGTCAGCCCTGTTGTGGTGTGTAACTCTGTCTCTCTCCAGGTTTGAGAGTTTGGAGCCGGAGATGAACAGCCAGGCATCGCGGGTTGCTGTGGTGAACCAAGTTGCCAGGCAACTGATCCACAGTGGACATCCCAGCGAAAAGGAAATCAAAGCCCAGCAGGACAAACTCAACACCAGGTAAAGATTTACCTGGGATTTAACAGAGTTTAGGTTCTAGAAACAAAGGTCAACTTAAGTGAACAGACAGTGCAGATCATTAAACTGCTGTAAATGTTGTATCTGTGGTTTATCAGCGAATGACTTGGTCCAAAACTGAAATGAATCATTAAAGACACTACACACACTACAGCACTAGAGGTTGAAATGCGAGGAGGAGTCATGACGTCCCACCACCAGGGGTCGGTCTCACCTTCTGCGTCTGTGCAGGTGGAGTCAGTTCAGAGACCTGGTGGACCAGAAGAAGGACAGTCTGAGTTCAGCTCTGGGGGTCCAGAACTACCACCTCGAGTGCAATGAGACTAAGTCCTGGATCAAAGAGAAAACCAAGGTACCAACAGAACAAACGCTGTTGCTACAGAACTGGATCCATCACAGCCACTTAACTCGCATCATCTTCCAGGTGATCGAGTCGACCCAGGAGCTCGGCAACGACCTGGCCGGTGTCATGGCTCTGCAGCGGAAGCTGACGGGAATGGAGCGAGACCTGGTCGCGATCGAAGACAAGCTGGGTGACCTGGGGAAAGAGGCCGACCGCCTGGCCTCGGAACACCCGGAGCAGTCGGACGCCATCAAGGGACGCCTGGCTGAGATCACCGGCGTCTGGGGAGAGATGAAGGTACAGTAGGACAGAAGAAGCTCAGGTCTGCGCTCCAGGCTCTTCGTGACCCACAAGCTAGATGCTATGATATCGCGTTGTTTACACAGGACACCCTGAAGAACCGGGAGGAGTCTCTGGGCGAGGCCAGCAAGCTGCAGCAGTTCCTGCGCGACCTGGATGACTTCCAGTCGTGGCTGTCGCGGACGCAGACGGCCATCGCCTCCGAGGACATGCCCAACACGCTGGCCGAGGCCGAGAAGCTGCTGGCCCAGCACGAGGGCATCAAGAACGAGATCCGCAACTACGAGGAGGACTACCAGAAGATGCGGGACATGGGCGAGATGGTAACGCAGGGCCAGACGGACGCCCAGTACATGTTCCTACGACAGAGGCTGCAGGCGCTCGACACCGGCTGGAATGAGCTGCACAAGATGTGGGAGAACCGCCAGAACCTGCTGTCCCAGTCCCACGCCTACCAGCTGTTCCTCAGGGACACCAAGCAGGCCGAGGCCTTCCTCAACAACCAGGTAACGCCTCACACACAGTGAGGCCGCCGTTAGTTAAAGCTCTGGCTCCGTCAGGATCGTGAGAGGCTGCCCTCTAGTGGCACCTGGCTTTCATTACAGCAGATTAAAAGCTGCGGCAGTAACGTCTCCACCGTGTGTTTGTCTGTCAGGAATACGTCCTGGCTCACACGGAGATGCCCACCACTCTGGAGGGCGCCGAGGCCGCCATCAAGAAGCAGGAGGACTTCATGACCACCATGGACGCCAACGAGGAGAAGATCAGCGGCGTGGTGGACACGGGCCGGCGCCTGGTAAGCGATGGCAACATCAACGCCGAGCGCATCCAGGAGAAGGTGGACTCCATCGACCAGAGGTAACCGCGGTGCTGTTAGTTTGTTGTTGTCCAGTGACGAAACAGAGGCTGGTACATGTTTGTCTTGTTGCTCTGCAGACACAAGAAGAACCGAGCAGCAGCGAGCGACCTGCTGTCCAGGCTGAGGGATAACAGAGACCTGCAGAAGTTCCTGCAGGACTGTCAGGAGGTAAAGCCGCTCAGCAGCTCCAGTGTGACAGCGGATGGTTACGGCCTTGACTGATGCCGCTTGTGCTTTGTGTCTGCAGCTGTCGCTGTGGATCAACGAGAAGATGCTGACGGCGCAGGACATGTCGTACGACGAGGCCAGGAACCTTCACAGCAAGTGGCTCAAGCACCAGGCCTTCATGGCCGAGCTGCAGTCCAACAAGGAGTGGCTGGACAAGATCAACAAGGTAGAACAAACGGGACAAACGCTTTTATCCACCTGAACGTCCTCCAGGAGAAGCACAATAAAACACCTGCTCCAGTGAAACCAGTTCCCTCTGCATCGCGGCTGCTGTGTCGTTATTACTGTAGTGGTGATTGCGTTTCAGGACGGGCAGACGCTGATGGCAGAGAAACCGGAGACCGAGGCCATGGTGAAAGAGAAGCTGGCGTCCCTGACAGCCATGTGGGAGGAGCTGGAGTCCACCACCCAGACCAAGGCCAAGTGTCTGTTTGACGCCAACAAGGCCGAGCTGTTCACGCAGAGCTGCGCCGACCTGGACAAGTGGATGGTCAGCCTGGACGGACAGCTGCAGTCGGACGACTACGGCAAAGACCTGACCTCCGTCAACATCCTGCTCAAGAAGCAGCAGGTGAGGAGCAGCAGGAACCAGAACATGAACCGAGTGCGGGACATGTCAACACGTTTCCCAGAAGTCTGTCTGGCAGGACGTCGTTCCAGCTCCAGACATCCATCGGTTTCCCACATGCGCACACACACACACACACACACTAACCACACACACACACACACACACACACTAACCACACACACACACACACACACACACTAACCACACACACACACACACACACACTAACCACACACACACACACACACACACTAACCACACACACACACACACACTAACCACACACACACACTAACCACACACACACACTAACCACACACACACACTAACCACACACACACACACACACACACACACACACACTAACCACACACACACACACACACACACACTAACCACACACACACACACACTAACCACACACACACACTAACCACACACACACACACACACACACACACACACACACACACACACACACTAACCACACACACACACACACACACACACACTAACCACACACACACACTAACCACACACACACACACACTAACCACACACACACACTAACCACACACACACACTAACCACACACACACACACTAACCACACACACACACACTAACCACACACACACACACTAACCACACACACACACTAACCACACACACACACACTAACCACACACACACACACTAACCACACACACACACACTAACCACACACACACACACTAACCACACACACACACACTAACCACACACACACACACACTAACCACACACACACACACACTAACCACACACACACACACACTAACCACACACACACACACACTAACCACACACACACACACACTAACCACACACACACACACTAACCACACACACACACACTAACCACACACACACACACACACACACACACACACACACACACACACACTAACCACACACACACACACACACTAACCACACACACACACACACTAACCACACACACACACACACACACACAGCCGTTATTCAACCGTCCGGTGCGTGTTGTGAACCAACGCTGGTGCTGAAAACGTGTGTCTGCTACTGTCACAGCGAACAGGAGATGGTGCCGCTGAACAAAGAACAGCTTCCTTCTCTGGTTTTTAATGATGAAGGCAGATCATCAGATCCGCTGATGCTTCTCTTCCTTCCCTTCGTCACTTTGATTCTCTGGGTTTGACTAGAATCCAAAGACGAGATGAGCGTTTAGCTCTGTAAAGCTCTGGGTTTTTTTTCTTTCTTCCATCATTTCATATATTGTTCATCATTTTAGTTAATTTTCTCTTTGTTCAGTTTTTGCAGCTGTTTCTTCAAGTGAACAATCTTGACTCTGGTCTTTTCTCAGAGCTTTCAGCTGCGTCTCATGGTCTTCACTTCCTTCTCATCAACTGATGCAGCAGATCTGTGGAGACCATGAGGTGTGGTTGAAAACGCAGATGCTAATGGATCCTTTTAAACTTAATTCATATTTTAGGGATGGCTTGGGTTCTATTTAAACCTTATACCTGCTCCGTTTACTGACCCACTGTCGCCCTCCTGCAGATCTTGGAGAGCCAGGTGGAGGTGCGTCAGAAGGAGGTGGAGGAGCTGCAGAGCCAGTCGCAGGCACTCAGTCAGGAGGGCAAAGGCTCGGAGGAGGTGGACGGTCAGAGGATCAGCGTGGAGAATAAGTTCCAGTCCCTCCAGGCACCACTGAAGAAGAGACGGGACAACCTCATGGCCTCCCGTGAGATCCACCAGTTCAACAGGGACGTGGAGGACGAGATCGTAAGTAGATCTTCTGGCCCTGCATGGGGAGAGTCGGAGAACAGGAAGCACTCGGGTGATGGAAATGAGTCAAAGTGAAACAGAATCGAGGAACCGAAAATGAGTGTTTGTAGGCGAAGTGCTGTAGTGACGGCTGCAGCCAGTTGTATCGGTAGCAGCATCACTAAAATCAGTGGTAGCAGTAGGAGCAGCTGTGGTTTTTTCCGTGTGTGTCAGCTCTGGGTCGGGGAGCGGATGCCTCTGGCCACGTCGACCGACCACGGACACAACCTGCAGACGGTGCAGCTGCTCATCAAGAAGAACCAGGTATGGAAACGCAATGAGTGATGTAGCTTCAAACTTTGCTAATCGATAAGGCGTCGCCTTTGCTAAGCACACTCTGTGACCTTTGACCTCTGCAGACTTTACAGAAGGAGATCCAGGGCCACCAGCCTCGCTACGACGACATCTTTGAGCGCTGCCAGCACGTCCTGAGGGAGGACAGCCCGACGGCCGCGCTGATTCGCCAGCGACTCGCCGACCTCCAGTCGCTGTGGGAGCAGATCAGGAAGGAGACGGAGAAGCGTCACTCCCGCCTCAGCGAGGCCCACGAGGCCCAGCAGTACTACTTCGACGCCGCCGAAGCCGAGGCCTGGATGAGCGAACAGGAGCTATACATGATGTCAGAAGAGAAGGCCAAGGTAGAGAGGTTTAAACAGGCTCAATTGTCTGTAAAGGTTTTTACAGATAAAAGAAAAGCTGTATTTCGCTCATAGCAGGACACGGCTTAGTTCTACTTTTACTTCAGCTGCCAGTTCCTCAGTCCGCATCCTTATACTTCGCTACACGTGGGTTCTTCTGCTCTGAGGCATTTATTTTCGGGGACGGTGCTGTTGTCGGCTGTAGTGTGACGGTTTCTACACCAATGTTGGCTCTTCATGCAAGAAGCTGCAGTGAGGGATGAGGAAAAGCTGAAACTAACGATGCGTGTGTGCCCCTCAGGACGAGCAGAGTTCGGTCGCTATGCTGAAGAAGCATCAGATCCTGGAGCAGGCGGTGGAGGACTACGCCGACACCGTCCACCAGCTGTCCAGCACCAGCCGGGGCCTGGTGGCTGCCGGACATCCTGACAGGTGAGCGGGGACACAGTGGGGAAATGAGGAAAGAAACGGCAGGAAGAATGAATTCACTGTCCAACTTCTTCTTCCAGCGAGCGGATCGGGATGCGCCAGTCCCAGGTGGACAAGCTGTACGCCGGGCTGAAGGATTTGTCCGAGGAGCGCCGTGGGAAACTGGACGAGCGCTTCCGTCTGTTCCAGCTCAACCGGGAGGTGGACGACCTGGAGCAGTGGATCGCTGAGAGGGAGGTGGTGGCCGGGTCCCACGAGCTGGGACAGGACTACGAGCACGTCACTGTGAGTCGCGCCACCGCACATGTTGGGGAAAACCCACACAAACACATAGAAAAGGGACATGAACAGTGAACAGCACCATCTCTGCTCTGTCAGATGCTGCAGGAGCGTTTCAGAGAATTCGCCCGTGACACTGGGAACATCGGGCAGGAGCGCGTGGACGGCGTCAACCGCATGGCAGATGAACTGATCAACTCGGGCCACAGCGACGCCGCCACCATCGCAGAGTGGAAGGACGGCCTGAACGAGGCCTGGGCCGACCTGCTGGAGCTCATCGACACCCGAACGCAGATCCTCGCCGCCTCCTACGAGCTCCACAAGTTCTACCACGACGCCAAGGAGGTCCTGAACCGCATCCTGGACAAACACAAGAAGCTCCCGGAGGAGCTGGGCCGGGACCAGAACACGGTGGAGACTCTGCAGAGGATGCACACCACCTTTGAACATGACATCCAGGCCCTGGGGACACAGGTACAGATGGAGCTTAAGGATGCGTGAGTGTGTCTGCATCGGAACCAGCCTGAACCCGTCTTCTCTCGCTGTTCTTCAGGTGCGGCAGCTGCAGGAGGACGCGGTCCGCCTGCAGTCGGCTTACGCTGGAGACAAAGCTGACGACATCCAGAAGAGGGAGGGAGAGGTGAGCTCCAGCACCGGGTCGGGTCCAGTGTCTCATATCGCTACATGTAGCAGCGGCAGCGCTGGTTGAATGTGCGATGAACTGGACAGAATACGCAGCTACAGCCCAACACGTAACCATACAGGGCATGGTCAAAATGCTGGACGCGACTTTTTCATTTTGACCTTTTCTGCCCACGTTCCAGAATAACTGAAGCGACAGAACCTGCACAGGTTCATATTGGAGCAGTGACGTGTTGTTGCGTGTGACGGTTTCAGAGCGTGTACGGAAAATGTTTGAAGGCTTTATGTCCAGTCGAGCGCGGTTCTGGTCCCAGATCAGCAGAGCGATGAGGACGTGACGCCAGGTCACGCTGACGTCAGAGCCCATCTGATTGTAGCCGAGTGTGACCTTGTTGATGTTTTGACCATTCCCTGTATGTTTCCCTGCCGGCAGAAGCGAAAGCGAGAGGTGAGACTTTGTTTACCAGACCTTAGCTTTGCATCAGTTCCTTTTGGCTGCAGTTTAGGCTTCCTGGAACCACTAGAGACTAAAATGAATAAAACGTGTTTTAACATTTTAGTCGCATTCATGCAGTTTAGTTTTGGCCTGATGCTCCTGACAGACCTGTGGATTTGCAAAGTCAATACAAGGCTTTTTGTCTAATTGCTAATTACAGTAATCTCCAGGTGGCTAAAACAAACGCTGGTAGAACTTTGCAAATGCACTTTGGGAAGCCGGACTTTTCAGATCTCATGGCTTCACAGGGTGCCACTGAGTTTTTGTTGCCTTTGCTTTAGCCTGGTTGCTTGTCAGCCGTCTGTGTGTGGCCTTTTGCTGGAGCCACGTTCTCGCCTGCTGCTGGTTTCCAGGGCGGATGATTGGTTTTTAACCTGGCCTGCAAAGAAACATCAGCAAATCAAACTGCGACAACCGTGTGCTCTGCAAATGTCTGCAAAGTGTGACGGTAAAATATAAAGTAGCATCGTCTCAAACAAGATACGGGAGATGACGAGATGTTTGGTTTATGCTAAAATATGTTTTGTTGTAACTAATGGGTTGAGTGTTTCAATCCAAGGTGAAACTAAATGGGATTTGTAAAACGCGTCCATGGTGACGTGACGTGACCTTGTGGTTTTGTACATTTAATCACACACGACCGTTGGTGATGGTGAATATTTATAGGTAATATAAAGCTAATCCAGAAAGCTGAACCATCTTTGCCAAAGTAGAGGTCCAAGGTCAAACCACCGCCACGAGCCTCGCTCTTCCAGTTTGAACCCTGGTGCATGTTGTCTCCTTCTCCTCAGGTCCTAGAAGCCTGGAAGAATCTGCTGGAGGCGGTGGAGGGTCGGAGGGTGAAGCTGGTGGACACAGGAGACAAGTTCCGCTTCTTCAGCATGGTGCGCGACCTGATGCTGTGGATGGAGGACGTCATCCGCCTGATCGAGGCCCAGGAGAAGCCGAGGTATGAACGCACACGTTCATCTCTATAACGAGAACCTTCACGACTGATTTACACGTTCAACACAAATTGAACGTGTTTATTAGCTGCGAGTCGGTTTAATATCACACCAGTAAATCAAGAAAAGCCGTGTTTAATAACCTCCTTCAACATCCAGTCAGTCTCCAAGCTCAGAGTAAGATTACTGTGTTTCACTTTGTTAGGTCCCTGGATCAAGTTTATCAGTTTTGGTCTTAAACTGGTTTGTGCTTCTTGTCGCTTTCAGAGACGTGTCGTCGGTGGAGCTGCTGATGAACAACCACCAGGGCATCAAGGCGGAGATCGACGCCCGCAACGACAGCTTCACCGCCTGCATCGAGCTGGGGAAGGCGCTGCTGGCCCGGAAGCACTACGCTTCAGACGAGGTGGAGCAGAGCACGCGGCCCGCTTAGAACCGCACACTGAACAGAGGATCGGCAGCTTAGATCCACACATTCTTCGTTCCGGCTTAAACATCATGAGCTGCATTTGCTGCCTTCTTTGTTTTACTAGACACCTAGAAGCTGATTTCTTTTTTTTTGTCTTCTGCAGATCAAAGAAAAGTTGTTGCAGTTGACAGACAAGAGGAAAGACATGATTGACAAGTGGGAGGACAGATGGGAGTGGCTTAGACTGGGTAGGATGCTTCGTCCCGTTGTGCGTTAGCATATCTTCGTTGTGTCGGTGGGTTCATGTGGCTCGTACGTTTTCTTTGTGCTCAGTGTTGGAGGTGCACCAGTTCTCCCGGGACGCTGGCGTGGCCGAGGCCTGGCTGCTGGGTCAGGAGCCGTACCTGTCCAGCAGGGAGATCGGCCAGAGCGTGGACGAGGTGGAGAAGCTCATCAAACGCCACGAGGCCTTCGAGAAGTCGGCCGCCACCTGGGAGGAGCGCTTCGCTGCGCTGGAGAGGTTGACCACGGTGAGACGCTTGGGCACATGCGGAGGCGCCACCAAGGTTCCAGGCTGACGCTGTGTTTGTTTCCAGATGGAGTTACTGGAAGTGAGAAGAAGGCAGGAGGAGGAGGAGGAGAGGAGGAGGCAGCCCGAGGTGTCTGCAGACGCTGCAGCTCAGCAGAGGTCAGACGGCAAACGCAGCCTCTTGACTCCTATCTGGTCTAAACGTGTCTGACTCCGTGTAAACCGTCTGTTTCAGAGCGGGAGAGCCTGCGTCTCAGAACGGGCTGCCGGCCGACCAGGAGTCTCCCAGGGTTAGTTACCGTTCTCCAGCCTACCAGCAATACAGCAGCACCCTGCAGGGCCGCAGAACCACCAGCACCTGACACACACTCGCACACGCCCACACACGGGAAGCACCTTCACCTTTGACCTCGGACTGTCGCACACTCCTGGATTGACATTCTTTTTCAGCATTTATGGTTTGCTCCTCTTTACCGGTTGGTCGCTTGTCATTTTGTAATTAACTTAAACAGACCTGGATCCTGCTTTCACGGAAGAGACGCGTGGTTCACTTAGCTGAAACCAGTGAGTGGGTGAAGTTAGGAACGTCACCGTTCACATCTGCTTCGTCTTTACATTCCCCTTTACTGTCTTTAGACCAGATTCAACTAATTATGCTAATTCTGAATCTGAAACTTTTCTTAAACCTGTGATGTTCTCACTCTGCTTCTTCAGGTAAATTACCGTAGAACAGTGGAAACTTAGAAGTTGGTGCTGATGTTGAGCTCAGGTCCACGTCTGTGTTTTCATCCATCCCTCCGTCTTTCTTTCTTTCTTTCCCTCCTTCCCTGTGTCTCTCTCAGCTCCACACCCCCGTCATCCTCTCGCCCCAGCTCTTAATGTTCCTGCTAGTTTACGTCATCATTTATAAACTCACGCTGTGGAACGTGAACGCCTGACAAAGTGAAGATCTTTGTTCCTTAACGTAAACCACGGCGTCGTCCACGTAGTAGGACACAAAAGGAATACAGTATAAAACCACACGACTAGTAACTAACGGCTAGTAAACGATGACTAAAACATGAAGACCGTCTTACCTTTACTGTCCTAAAATAAAAAGTTCAGCAGTTTGATTATGGACCCAAACATAAAAATGTTGTTTTAGGGAAATTATTAAATGAAGATTATTGGGTGAAGAACGTTTAATTCTAACGTTTTCCTGCTGCACTTTGACAGTAATTACCATTAACATGGTTGATGAACCCATCAGCTCAAACGGTGCCTGGATTCATTCGTGTGCAGCAGCAGCTCTGGTTATGAGCATTTATTATAAACGTAGTTCCTAGAAAGTGTCTAGATAATTAAATCGATATAAAACCATTGACATTAATATAAACTTATAAATGTTCAGTCTTTGCTGTTGCCAAAGCAGTTTAAATCGTTGCTTCTCTTGTTCTTGTTACATGTCATGACATTTGATTACTCTTCAGTGTCATACACATCATTTATGTTCATTCCAGGAAAATGGAAGTGTCTTCTTTTCATTTAATGTTGTGAGGTACTGACCACATGCATCATCCATTCCGTTGGTTTTTCATCCCCACCGTCACATTCATGTAGTTTGGACCTTGTGGCGCTGGGCCACTGTTTACTACTGGACCACCTTTCCTGGTTTACTGTTGTAATGTCTTCATTTCTTCATGTTTTCTGTTGCATGTCCATCCAGCTCTGTCAGACATCCCCAACTAACACGTTTCCCAATAAACCCAGTCAGAACCAGTCGGTGCACTCTGACCCGTTTGTCCGTACAGCACGACGCTGGTGTCCTCATTAGTTCCTTCATCCCATTCATCATTTTCTTTTAATATGTTCGTGCTTGTAGAATTTCTGTTGGCAGCTTGGATTCAGTGATCATCAACAGTTTATGGTTTATTTTTATGTAGGTACCAAATGTCCAGAAATGTTGATCGGTTATGATGTCATCAGCATATTACAGCATTTGGTTAAGTAAGACAAAACACAGATGAGCATCGTTATGAAGACTGTGCATCATGTTAATCCAGACGTTAATTCTAAAACTATACGTTCCGACAGTCGCGGCGTCTGGTACTTCTAGAAACAGGGTTTTTAGGACCGTTTGAATTTTTTGTCCAGAATCTGACGAGAAGTTCTCAGAGCTTGTCAAGACACTTAAAACACGCTTCAGTAAAACTGATGTCAGCTGTCAGAGGAAGTGTCAGGATGACGTAAGCATCGCTCGCTGCGCTCTAATAAAAGCTTCCAGGATCGGTCCAGGTCTTCATGTCCTTCTGTAAAAGCTCCCAGGATTGGTCCAACACCTTCGTCCAGCCCACGAAGAGCTCAGTGACAGGGTAATAACCATCCGGGTGGAGTGGGTGTGGTGTGGAAAATAAATCTGTGTTGATAATAGGCCGACTGCATCTCCCCTCACCAATAACGACACCATGTAATGATTTCCAAGCAATTTTCTCAATAATTGTTTGAGTTTGTCGCGTGTGTGTCTGCTTCTCCCTCCTTCGTCTCTTGGTGCCGTCTTGTGTGTGATGTCGTGGTGCTGTGATTTGTGACGCTTGTCTAAACAGCAGTAATTGGTGTGTGATCACATGTCTGCTATTTGTTCCTATCATCGCACCCAGAGTCGGCTCAGCTCACAACTAAACTGAGGGAAAGCCTTAATCTGCACAGAACAGGCTGATGTAGTGTAAAGTGGTTTGGAGATGGACGTGGGTAATTAAGAACAATCAATTCCGCAGATTAACTGAGAAGGACACGCTGCTCTAATATGTTCTGGACGGAAGCGGCGCCTGAGACGTGGTTTCTACTTGGCCTGTGATTCTGCTCTGCATGCTGCAGCTCTAACTCCTGATTTCCAGCTTCCGTGCGTCTCGACTCCGTCCAGTCTCCTGCTCTGACTCACGTGGTCTCGTCTTTTTCCAGGATAACGCTGAAGGGGCCGGGGTGGTGAACGGCGTGTCGGAGCCCAGCCTCGCAGGATCTCCCGGGGCGGCCCGTAAGGGCAAGGCCAGCCAGGCGGCAACCCTACCGGCCAAAACCCAGCAGGACGCCCCCACGTCCCAGCTGGAGGGCATCCTGCACCGCAAGCACGAGTGGGAGGGCCACAACAAGAAAGCCTCGAGCAGGTGGGTGCGTCGGCCTCGAAGCGTGTCCTCCCTCACAGAAAGCGAATCCTGCTGACGGACCCCGTGCTGTCTCCACAGGTCGTGGCACAACGTTTACTGTGTGATCAACCAGCAGGAGATGGGTTTCTACAAGGACCAGAAGAGCGCCAGCCAGGGCATCCCCTACCACAGCGAGATCCCCGTCAGCCTGAAAGACGCCGTCTGCGAGGTGGCGCTGGACTACAAGAAGAAGAAGCACGTCTTCAAGCTCAAGTGAGTAGCAGACGCCGGCACGGCACAGGAAGCAGCCTTTGTACCCTGATGGCGCCATCGGTCCTCGTCATGATCTTTTATTGCATCTTCCTCAGGATCACGGACGGGAACGAGTATCTCTTCCAAGCCAAAGATGATGTAAGTTTGAGGAAACTCTGTCATGATGTCTGAGTTGAATATTTCCATTGTTCTTCGTCTTTCTTCAGTATTTGACGTTAACTGCGTCTCTGTGTAGGAGGAGATGAACACGTGGATCTCAGCCATCACGGCGGCCGTGTCATCCGATAGGTCAGAGGTCACGCCCAGCAGTCACAGCACCCCAGCCCCCGCCGCACGCGCTCAGACCCTGCCGGCCTCCGTCGCCGTGGCAACGGCTGAGTCGAGCCCGGGAAAGCGAGAGAAAGAGAAGGAGAAGCGCTTCAGCCTGTTCAGCAAGAAGAAATAGAGGCTGCTCCTTCCCTCCCCCCCCCCTCCTCCTCCTCCTCCTCCTCCCTCTGGTGCTGTTTGAGGTCGATCTTTGGTCAAATGTTTGTCAGTTGAGCAATCAGTCGACTTAGAGTCAACTCGTAGCAACTGATGCTGTTCACACTTAAACCTAAATCTAGAATTGATCTACTTATCTAAGTGTATTTAAGCTGAATCAGACTAATTCAAAGAGGAACTTTTCGCACCTGACAACATCAGCAGTTGCTGAGAATAAAATCTCAAACAGCCTTCTGTCCTGTCCTCCTCTTCCTCCTCTTCCTCCAAGCGTGACTCCAGCATGCCAGCTCCGAGCCAAAACTCTCCACTCTGTGCCTATCAACCGTCCGGTCCGGCTCAGAGCTCCAGTACAACACGCCATCGCTCTGTGAGGAGCAGGGAAATAGTCGAGATCCCGTGAAGGGGGGTTTGCAAAGCTTCCGGCAGCTGCAGTCATCACCAGTAAAACCAGAGACGCAACACGATGTCGAGGAGTTCCCACGATATTAACCCAAACGCCATCGTTTGTGTTTCCTTCTTTTTCTCCCAGCTTTTTGTCGACTGCCTTTCGTGGGTTGTGTTCACGCTCCCAGTCTCATTATTTCACATTTGTTCCTTAGGGTCCATCCTGTTTTTGCGAGGCCTTGTCTTTGCAAGATGACGTGTATCCCTCTGTAGTGGGGAAAACAGAGGCCACGCAGGGTCAACGTCTGACGTTACAGCACTCGCGTGTTGCAGAGTTACAGAAATACGAGCATGCGTTGCTGAACGACGCCACTGGATGATGGCGTAGTTCTAACTAGTGAGCCAGCGGGAAGTGAACAATCAGCAGCGACTAGACAGATCTAGGTGCTGTCTAATTCCTGCAGCAGAGCAGAGCAGCTGTGATTCGGAGCGTGGCCCTGCAGTGTGTGAACTGTGTGTATAACTTGTGTATAACAAACTGTTTAAGATAATAAACCTGTGTTTAGATCCTCCTCTTATTAATATTATGACTTCTGCTACTAATGAGACCCGCGACCGTAACAAGCTTAAACGAGTAGAACCTTGACCCAGATGTGAATGAAGGCCCAGCTCAGAATCAGACCAGTGAGAATGTTCAGCGTGTTTCTTTTCTACTCTTTATATGCTGTACTTCTGTTTCGTTTCCTCCAGTTTGTATTTTGTGCTCCTGTAAGTCTAAGGTTTATTTAGTCTGACAAGTATGGAGACGTAATGTGCTATGAAGATACGTAACTTTAAGCCTTGCTCTTAGGTGGACGAGTTGGTGGAAAACCCAGTTACTGGAAATGAGCTATGTTGCAGAATCGCGCTCGCTTGCTTGTTGGCTTCAGCTCCATTTGGAGGTTTCAGAGCCACCGCAGCCGGTGGAGCCACATCGAACCCACTCGGCTCCAAGTTCTTTAATGCCGACGTCGGCACAAACTGGCTCCGGTTCCCATCGTACAGGATGAAGTTTGTTTTAGCCACCAGCCAGCGGTGGCTCGGTGTTGGTGGGTGGGGCTCCGGCTTGTGATTTGCTCTTTTTTTTTTTTTTAGTTCCCTTTCTTTTTGCTAACATCTCTGGTGATTTGAACTATAGTGTGCATTCCTCTGTCACAGTAACCATAGTAACAAGGTATTTCTTCATATTGCACAATCAAAAATGCCACGATGGGGGTGGGCGGGGTGGGTTTGTAGGTCATGTGATGTGGACCAGGGGTCACTGCTAGTTGGTTCTGCACCCGTAGATTCTTCCCATCTCTGTTACATATGTGCAAAAAGCCATTAAAATGCTTTTAAAACGAGCTGATCTGTGTCGTCTCCTCGCTATTATGGCAGCTGAACTATTCTATTATAAATCACATCTAACTCTTACACAGCTTCACCAATACTTTCATTCAAACTGAAGCTGACAGGATGTCTTGATGGTTTTAAAATCAAGTCATCGTCCAAATATATATGGACCCAAACTGAACCAAAAGCCTTTATTATTTTCAGTTGGTAGTTGAACTTTGTGCTCCTGTTTAGGTTTGAGTTGAGCTTAAGGTAGCGAATCTTTCGACGCTGACTCATCTCACCTGGGTCCTAGTTTCTACAGACTGTTGAAATGGTTCAGTGAAGGCATCGCTGTGAAGCTGCCTCCACGTCCAGTTTAGTTGAGTTTACCTGTGTGAGACAGGAAACGGCAGAGAGCTGTCGTCATCTGTTCTGCTTCACTTGAACTGTGAATCACCTCAAAGGCTGAACAGAGCTGCAACGTTTGTTTATGGGCGCGTCCACACAAGGTCAGAACAAGAGGATGAAAGAGGTCCGGATGCCGAGTGCTGCTATGAAGACTAACTATGTTGACGGCTAATAGTGCACGTGAATACAAGAGATTTTATGCACATTAATTTTCCAGTGATCAGGAATTTAACACAAACTAGAACCAAGTGAAAAAAAGCGTGAATAAAGTGACTCTTTAATTTTAGTGGGGATTACAAACGGCAGACGGTGTGTTATTACGCGCCTCATTTGCTGCTTTGATTTTGTGTTAAATCTGACCAAATCTGTATTTTTAGACCATTGAACAAATGTCAGTGTCAAGACTGAATCTACAGCATCTCTCAGTTGAAGAGCTTCACTGTGAGATTGAACTTTTTGAGCTGTTTTCAGCTTGTCTGTCTGTCTGCCTGTCTGTGTCCTGGCCACTAGATGGCGCTGGTCTGTGGCAGACACAAGTGTCACAGTTAATTTATTTGTGATACTCATCTCCATAAAACTTGTAAAGAAACATGAACATAGTCAGGAAATGAGATGTTAAATTTTTATTAAAGTATGTGTTTGTCAAAACCCTGTTTAATTAGTATATGTTATCTTATCTGTTGTCAAACAAACGTCTAAAAACTAGTTTCAGGCCTGTTCGGATCAAACTGCTGCTTTCTGCTGCTGATGCCGCCTCCTCTACTTGTTTTTTTATTTTTCGTCTCTGCTGAATTAATGATTGACAACAACGAAGAAGAGCTATGACCTTTGTGACCTTTCCCTCCCATGGACTTCTCGCTGGGCTCCTCTCCTGACTTCAGCACCGCGGACAGCTCCTCCGCCTCCTCAGCTGTTGGTATTTGTAGTTTTTCTCCCAGCGCCAATTAAAAACACGCAAGCGGTTTCAAAGGCGCATCGAGGAACTCAAAGTCCCACCGGCCTTTGCGGCATTACGTCCTGTTCAGCGGAGCCGGGTGTTTTCTCTCCGTGCGTCGTGGTTTCCTCCCGATTCCGAGCTGCGACGAGCGCGTGACAAATGCCAGAAACCACCGGAAAAACGGAGCTGTGGCCTTCACAATAAAACTGAGCTCATAAAGATTTTAATTTATGGGAAACGTGTGTTCGTCTGCGCGCACGTGCCTGCACAACTTACAACAATAGGGCTACAATTCACCGAAATCTTCTGCATTAAGCAGAAATTCCGCCTGCAAATGAAATAAAGGCCTAAATGTCAGTGACGTGCTGCTAACCAGGCTTTTAACGGAGTTTGCTCTACTACCGCTCACAATCATTACGATGAGACAAGTGAACGTGTCCTGCAGGTCTGTGGTTCCACTCCTTGGTCCTCCTTGTCTCACAAACTGCGCCCGCTGCAGCTCATTCCGCAAGGAAAATAAAAGTGTGTCTTCATCATCAGCATCATCTACTTCAGGCCTTACGTCCCCACACGGAGGGCTTTTATTATGAAGGTTCACCACCGGAAGCGGGCTGTCCTGCTGCTGCGCTCCTGCTGCTCGCCAGCCAGAAAACGAGCTTGGGAGCATCACAGTCGGGCTCGGCGGTCAGGGAGCGTCTCCATTAGGCGCCCGAGGTCCGCCGCACTCAGCAGGGAGTCTCCAGCCGCCGCCTGTCGCTCTGTGTGTCTGTGGGTCGAGGGGCTCGGCGCCGGGATGCTCCCCTCCGTCCGTGAATCAGGGCTTTCCTCTGCCGTCATCCGGTCGGGATGCTGCGGTCTCGACGCGGGGCTTCTCCCGTCCTCTGGCTGCTGAAGTTGGACCCTCTGCGCGGATTAAACGCCTCTTCGCCGCTCTCCCTCCCTCCTTCTCTTCGGCTTTCTCCGAAACTGCCCGATCGTTTCCCAGCGGAAACCAGCGTCGTTTTCCGGAGCTTGTCTGGGCCGTTACACTCGCTCCCCTCCGGACTCCGCTGGATTTCTCTCACGCATAGATTTGTGAATGGGTTCGTGCGCCGCGGCGCCTTCTCCGCGTTCGGCGCAGGGATGATGTGCGAGGGAGGGATGCGGGCTGTGGGAACCGTGGCCGGTGCCGAGGTCGAGGATTAGAGTTCGGGGATTATATCTTCCAGGAGCAGAATCCTCCCGTAGCTGTGTTCATTCAATGTTCTCCTCTTTGCGTTTCGGGAAGGATGAATTGTCTGCTTCTGCTCCTCAAAGTTTGGATTCACTAAGAGAAGTGAAGAGAGTCCACCTCCAGCCAGAACGGCCCGAAAGGAACCGACAGAATCTCTGCAAAATTCATCATTTAAACAACTTCACGTTCTTCATGTTTTAACTTTTGTGAGTGAGCTGATCTTGGTAAAACCAGTCCAGCAGCAGGAACCTGTCAACCAGAAGGATCCGGGCTCCCAGTGTCAGATGAGTCAACATGTCGGACCGGAGCGCCCCGGGCTGCCGGCTCAGACTGGACTGGGTCTACGGGTACCGGGGCCACCAGTGCCGGAATAACCTGTACTACACGGCCGGGAAGGAGGTGGTGTACTTCGTGGCTGGGGTCGGAGTGGTTTACAACACCAGGGAGCACAGCCAGAGGTTTTACCTGGGACACAACGATGACATCATCAGGTAAGACTCCTGCACAGCTGTGCTGTTTAAATATGACAACGTGAACGCTTTTAACTGCTCTGTGTCTCTCTGTTCCTCAGCGAAGCATCAGCTGCTGCCGAACAGATTATCAGGCTCACAGTCGGCCCACGGAACAGTCTGGCCAATCAGAAAACCAAACAGAATAAAACATAATAAATGATGCAGAAGGTGGCTGCTTTGATTTGATGAAATTCTCAAATGAGTAATAAATAATTGGGGAAACTTTTGTAGCCGTTAACTCGTCACAGCTGCTCAAACACGTGATGTGTGTTACTTAACGCGCACATGCTTTGCTTTGCGAATCCGTCTGCTTTCTTTCCTTCCTGTCCCACTTGCCGGTTGCCTGTGGGCACAACCTGACCGACCAGCACACAAAGAACCGGAGCACATCACACTGGTTGTCGTGTGCTTTCAGTGCGTTTCTGCTCCACTGGATAAAATAAACCAGCTCCAGAAAGAGACTGTCCAGTGGACGGGTCTAAGCTGGTCTTTCCGTTCGCGGTTCTTAGCTTTGTCCTCTGACGCGTCTCCACCAAGGCCTCGCAGCCTTAGAGGCCAGAGTGGTCTGTGATGCGTTCACTGCCAGCAGAGCCGCTGAAGGCTGCTGCGTGCGCTCAAGTTAAATGAGCAAACGGAGCCTTGGTCTTGTGTTGGGCGCTTCCTGTGCTGGGTTTGGGTCGGAGGCGGGTCCGGGCTGAGGCTGCTGTGGTTTATGTCCGTGTGCTCTGGGCAGTGTTTGTGTTTAGTTTTCTTCTTGGTTTCATAGAAAAGCTTAAAGGCGTCTGTGCTCGTGATGTCGGCGGGTGCAGCCGGTTCCTGGGTTAGTTTCACAGTGTGCAGTTTTTGATTTAAGTCATCACTTTGCCTCCCCGGCTCCCACTTCAATATCTCAGCAACTGGCTGCTGGAAGCCTTGTTTATTGAGACAGCTTCCTTTTCTCTAATTGAGCAGCGATCGGGCCTGGTGGTGCATTCACGGCTCAGTGGGCTTCGTCGAGATGACTAAGACATGATCTTCCCAGCATCCCGCTGCCAGTCTGCCCCACAGCGACGGACGTTCCCACGACCTGCTCGCTCTAACACACAGAGCTTCAGGCCGTTGCATCGCTCGTCTGAACGGCCGTGAGCCGAATTCAAGCTACTCACAGTACAGACGCTCAACTGCTCCTTTATCTGAGCGTCTTCACTGCTGTGGAGGCAGCAGACGCCCGCAGCTACTTCGTCCCAGTGTCTCCGTTGAGGATTTCTGTCAGCTTCCTGCTGAATGGATTCGCTTCGAGCAGCATTTCATGTCCCCATTACACAAATGAACAACTCGCTGCTCTTTTCCCTCAGAGACACAAGCAGCTTCGCCGCTGAGACCAGAGCTGATCGGGCTTCACGCTCAACGCGAGCATCACGTCCTCGACCCAAAGCGACGACCTCATCCGAACACGAGCAGCGCTTCCCTGGGGCCAGCGGCCGAAGGCTCCAGTCTGAGCCGTGCTTCTGAAGTTAGCACCAGCCTTACGGGGTGTCGAGCTCCAGTCCCCGAGGCCCAAGGTTCTGTGCTGCCTGTGCTGTGTCGTGACACACAGCAGGGCTCCCCCTGCCCTGATTATAGAAGCTGCTCTGATCTAGAAAGAAACGCACCTGCGCTGACTTTACTCTGTTATGGTTTCATAAACAGAGGGTTATAATGAACCATGGGAGGAAGCAGGGAGGTCAGAGGTCACAGCATGTTTCCCTTTATGATGGAAATTACATAACTGGGCCACGAGCGCGAAGATAATGTGACGTCACAAGCACCTAAAGACCCGGTTAGCGTATTATTCTGATTATTTACCGGATGTGCTTCTTTCAGTGTAGCTGGCGCTCTGTGTGTGTGTGTGTGTGTGTGTGTGTGTGTGTGCGTGCGTGTGTGTGTGTGTGCTCATTATCTCTGTGATGAACGCTTCCCAGATTGCCTGCTTTCAGTCAGATCTGCTGGCAGCACCAACGTCCTTCTGCGGCGGTTTATGATGATTTGTCAGACCCGTAGCCTGGAGTTTGGCTGGATAAGGAGCCCGTCAGCAGCAGGAGCAGAAAAACAAGACGCTTGTTCGATTACAACCATCTTTACACAAACGGTGTCGCAGTGAATGAGCCGCGTTTGCTGGTGCGTCCTCGGTTCTCCTGTAGTTTGAAACGCAGCTCCCTGCAGGTGAATCATTTATGAATCACATTATCACTGCTGCACTCTCAGCTCTATTGTTAGCAGCTAGTGGAATAGTGCAGCGTCTATAAATGCCCAGGAGCGACTCCACCGCGTGCTCCGTCGAACAGATGGCAGCTTTTCCCAAGGACAAGGGTGGCGAGCAGACAAAGTGTGAAGTGAGGACAAAGCAGAACATCTTACACAATTAAAAGAAAATCTGATGAGAACGGAAAGTTCAGGCGACTTGTCGTTGCTCTGTTAAACGTCTTCAGGCACATTATTGACCCAGCAAGGAAATAATAAAATAATAATAATGTGACCCATCAGTGTTTTCACAGCCTGGACGTTTTGAGTTTCCTACAACTGACTGAGCTGGGATTCATCCATCCATCCATCCATTCATTCATCAATCATCCATCCATTCATTCATCAATCATCCATCCATCCATCCATTCATTCATCAATCATCCATTCATTCATCAATCATCCATCCATCCATTCATTCATAAATCATCCATCCATCCATTCATTCATCAATCATCCATCCATCCATCCATTCATTCATCAATCATCCATCCATCCATCCATTCATTCATCAATCATCCATTCATTCATCAATCATCCATCCATCCATCCATTCATAAATCATCCATCCATCCATTCATTCATAAATCATCAATCATCCATCCATCCATTCATCTATCCATCATCCATCCATTCATCAATCATCCATCTATCCATTCATTCATCAATCATCCATCCATCCATTCATTCATCAATCATCCGTCCATCATCCATCCATTCATTCATCATCCATCCATCCATCATCCATTCATCAATCATCCATCTATCCATTCATCCATCCATCATCCATCCATTCATTCATAAATCATCCATCTATTCATTCATAAATCATCAATCATCCATCCATCATCCATCCATCCATTCATCAATCGTCCATCTATCCATTCATTCAGCAATCATCCATCCATTCATCCATCCATCATCCATCCATTCATTCATCAATCATCAATCCATCCATCATCCATTCATCCATCCATCCATCCATTCATCAATCATCCATCCATCATTCATCCATCCATCATCCATCCATTCATTCATCAATTATCAATCCATCCATCATCCATTCATTCATCCATCCATTTATTCATCCATCATCCATCCATCCATCATCCGTCCATCCATTCATCCATCCGTTCGTTCATCCATCCATCCTTCCGTTCGTTCATCCATCCATCCATCCATCAATCATCCGTCCATCCATTCATCCATCCGTTCGTTCATCCATCCATTCATCCATCCGTTCATCCGTCCATCCATCCATCCATTCATCCATCCGTTCGTTCATCCATCCATCCGTTCGTTCATCCGTCCATCCATCCATCCATTCATTCATCAATCCATCCATCCATCCGTTCGTTCATCTGTCCGTCCGTCCGTCCATCCATCCATTCATCCATTCATCCATCCATTTGTTCATCCATCCATCCATCCGTTCGTTCATCCGTCCATCCATCCATCCATTCATCCATCCGTTCATCCGTCCATCCATCCATCCATCCATCCATTCATCCATCCGTTCGTTCATCCATCCATCCATCCATCCATGGCTTTTGTTGTTGCCCCATAACACCAGTGGTCCCTAAAGTCTGATGAAGCCAAACGTCCATGTCGTAGTTTCTTGGTGTCATTACCTTCAGCGCTGGACCGCAGACCTACAAGCTGCCGTAAAGCGCCGTCCGGTCGTAACGTCCAGGAGAGTCGACAGCTCCTGGACACGACGAACTAGTTTAAGCAACTGCGTAATAAAGTAAATACAATTTAAATATCCGCCTATATTTTTGTAAATACAACTTGTATGGTGACATCGCGCCTTATCTTCATGACCACGTTATGTGATGCTAGCTCTGACCTGAAGAAGACGACGTTAGCCTTAGCTTGCTAACGCTAGCGGCTCCCATACGTTAGCTTCTGTCATGTAGCAGCTAACGAAGCTAGTGTTGGCCACGTTCTCTGGTGCAAAAGACGCCAACGTGACAATAACTTGCTTTAGGTCGAGATGAGCTATGAAAACAAGCAGAACCTCACAGAACCGGGTTAGAACCAGCAGCGCGTCCAACATCATGGCAGAAGTGTCTGACCTGGTGACGGTACACCCTACAGAGGACCGTCCACTGCTTCCTGGAGACAAACCAGCGACGCCTGGGCACTGCGGCCTACCGGGTGTTTTCAGCTGTTTTGACCTTGACTCCCCTGTTTTCATCTAACATCCTGTGCCCTTGGTCCGTGTTGTGGTCGTCATGGCAACCCCAGCAGCTAGCGGGCTCGTTGGCTGACAGGCTGAGGAGGAGGCGGGACGTTGAAGGTGCGCATGCTCAGGTGACAGCATTCTTGAGATCGTCTGCGGCCGACACACCTGGTCCCACCTGGTTATGACTTTTGTTTGAGGAGGAGTAACATGTTAATGTTGGAACCTGAGCGTATTTCTAGCTCCGTCTGTAAAGGAGAACAAACACTGACCCTCCACA
This sequence comes from Macropodus opercularis, assembly GCA_030770545.1. Lineage (NCBI taxonomy): Eukaryota > Metazoa > Chordata > Actinopteri > Anabantiformes > Osphronemidae > Macropodus > Macropodus opercularis. The sequence continues at coordinate 625,664 of CM061103.1, read as the reverse complement.
AAGGAGCGAAAGAGTCAAGGAGCTTTGCTGCTCCCTTTCCAGATTCCTCACAAAAACCTGCAGAACAAGAAAAGAAGCAGCAGCAGACGCGTCCACACAGTAAACGAGCTGCAGCGAAGGACACGAGAGCAGCACCTGCTGCTAACTCCTTCCTTCCTTCCTTCCTTCCTTCCTTCCTTCCTTCCTTCCTTCCTAACTGGTAATGCTCTGTCTTTGTTTCTCACTGTTCCTCCTCCTTCCCTTCCCTTCCCTTCCCTTCCCTTCCCTCCTCCATCCTCCCCCTCCCTCCCTTCCCTTCCCTTTCCTTTCCTCCTCCTTCCTCCCCCTCCTTTCCCCTCCCTTCTCTTCCCTTTCCTCCTCCTTGCTCCCCTTCCCCTCCCCTCCCTTCCCTTCCCTTTCCTCCTCCTTACTCCCCTTCCCTTCCCTTCCCTTCCCTTCCCTCCTCCTTCCTCCCCCTCCCTTCCCTTCCCTTTCCTCCTCCTTCCTCCCCCTCCCTCCCTTCCCTTCCCTTTCCTCCTCCTTACTCCCCTTCCCCTCCCCTCCCTTCCCTTCCCTCCTCCTTACTCCCCTTCCCCTCCCTTCCCTTCCCTCCTCCTTACTCCCCTTCCCCTCCCTTCCCTTCCCTTCCCTTCCCTCCTCCTTACTCCCCTTCCCCTCCCTTCCCTTCCCTCCTCCTTACTCCCCTTCCCCTCCCTTCCCTTCCCTTTCCTCCTCCTTACTCCCCTTCCCCTCCCCTCCCTTCCCTTCCCTTCCCTTCCCTCCTCCTTCCTCCCCCTCCCTCCCTTCCTCCCTCCTCCTTACTCCCCTTCCCTTCCCCTCCCTTCCCTTCCCTCCTCCTTCCTCCCCCTCCCTCCCTTCCTCCCTCCCTTCCCTTCCCTTCCCTCCTCCTTCCTCCCCTCCCCTCCCTTCCCTTCCCTTCCCTCCTCCTTCCTTCCCCTCCCTCCCTTCCTCCCTCCCTTCCTCCCTCCCTCCTTCTCAGCTTGGCGTTGCACCCGGAGCGTTCCCTGGTGGCGACGGGTCAGGTGGGGAAGGATCCGTACGTGTGTGTTTGGGACACCTTCACCGTCCAAACCGTGTCTCTGCTGCTCGGCGGACACACCCACGGCATCGCCTGCCTCGCGTTCAGCGCCGACGGACAGGTGACGTACACTCACACAGGCAGCAGAGAGAAGCACATCATCACTTCACGTAGAGCGAGACAGTTGGAAGGAGAAGCGTGTTCACAAACTACAGACACAATGATTGTAACACAACAAACACAGCGCTGCTTGATGTTTATGCTCCGTTACACATATACGAAGACTAGTGAACATTTCAATCATTTATTCAGTGTGAAACCTGTTTCTGACTGCGGTGGATCTTAAATAATGGACGTGCTCCTTCAGTGAATGCGTCTGACCCAGATGAGGTGGCATCGCGGTACAGATATACCATCACAGAGAACGGTGTAAAGCGCTGGACGTCCTGCTTTATGTGTAAGGGATCAAAATAATCCTGCTGCGGCCTGTGTAACATCTGCTTTGGGCCGTTTCACCAATCTGTGAAATGAGTCTGGCAGCGAGTGGCGGCACTTACGCCCAGTGAACGGAGCGTTTCACTCCCCAGTCAACACGCTGGCGGCAGAGCGGGCTGGACGCCTCCTGGGCTCTGGCTCATTTTTTAGCTTGCATCAGAACAAAAAGAAAGTTGGATCCGACTTTTCCTTTAAGTGAGTCTTTTCAGATGTGGATCAATTTGTCATCATCCTTCCATAAAAAAGGATCTGAAATAATACTTTCTTTATTTAACTGTGTTCAGTCAAATGTATGTATTTTTAGGTTTTACTTTTTAATTTTTTAGTTTTGCCGGTTCTTTTTTGTGTTGCTTTCTTGGAAGCTCCGTACTGAAAGCACAGAATCTTTGCGGAAAGTAAATCTTCATGATCGATGGTTTATGAAGTCTCACTTTATGAAGTGAGGTTGTGTTTGACGCGTCACTTCAAACAGAAAAACACGATTAACACAAACCTTTTATTCAGCTGCAGGCGTAGTTTAGTTTTTGTTCACATTCTGTCCATTTCATACGGAGACATGCAGGTATTTCTGTTGCATGTGGACGAGTCAGTTATTGGATGGCGTCAACAAACCTGATGTTATGGTCTGAAAATAGCTGGTTTGTGTTTCTGTAAAATCTATCCGCAAACGCTGGACTAGGCTGTGGCTCCGTAAATGAGCCGTGTTGTTGAGTCTGCAGTTTTTGCTTCTGGCCGAGCCTTCGGTCGCAATGACTTGACTGAGTAAATCAACAAATCAATAGAATACTCATAAATCCAGTGCTTTGGCTTTGGGTGCAGCAGGTTGATTAGTAATGTGGAGTCTGATTCAGCTCAGCGGTTTAGTTCATGTGTGTGAGTTTCGGTGGCAGCGACTCAAAGACACACGATCACACATTTAAAGGTTCAACGTGTGATTAGTCTGAATCGCGTCTCGTCTCTCTCTCTGCAGCGATTGGCCTCGGTCGGCCTGGATGCCAAGAACACAGTTTGTATCTGGGAGTGGAAGCGAGGGAAGATCCTGGCGGCAGCCACGGGACACTCGGACAGGGTGGGTGCGTGTGTTTGCTTAGGATCTGTGTCCTGCGTGTGTCAGCATCTCTTCTGTCCCCTTCAGATCTTCGACATCTGCTGGGACCCGTTTCAGCAGAACCGCTTGGTGAGCTGCGGAGTCAAACACATCAAGGTAACAGACCGCAGACGTGAACATCGTGAAGGCAGGAAGTTCGGCTCTGCACTGAAACCTTCTTCTCGCCCTGCGTAGTTCTGGTCTCTGTGTGGAAACGCTCTCACTCCTAAAAGGGGGATTTTTGGGAAGACGGGAGACTTGCAGACCATCCTGTGTGTAGCTGCAGCTAAGGATGACGTCACTTACTCTGGGGCCCTCAACGGGGACGTCTACGTGTGGAAGGGCCTGAACCTGGTCCGCACGGTCCAGGCCGCGCACGGGGTGAGTGTCACGCACATGTCTGTGAGAACCACGTGCGAATGGTCCAGTTGGTGGATTCAGTGCTAACACTGATCCGACGTCCGGACGGCCACATGTTGGTTCTTTCGGTAAAATGGACCCGTTTGTTTTGTGTCCTTTTCTCTGCAGTCCCGTGTGGTCTGTGATTCTTTTCTACTGCTGGACTAAAGTGACACGACCTGTAATTTGAAGACGAATCTGTGTGTGTGTGTGCGCAGGCTGGCATCTTCAGCATGTTTTCCTGTGAGGAGGGTTTTGCTACAGGAGGCAGAGACGGCTGCGTCCGACTGTGGGACATCGATTTTAAACCAATCACCAAGATCGACCTGCGAGAGGCGGAGCAGGGATACAAGGGTACGCTGTCCGGCGGGTGGATTGACTACCGTACACACATCACCACAGGTGGAGGAGGTTAAACCAGGCTGCTCTTTAACCCTGGTTTAACCTGGATCAACCTTCTGGGGTTAAATGTCACTCTCTGCTTTCTAAAGCCAAACTCTTCCTGTCAATCTCCTGCTGAATGTTGAGAGCACTGAACGTTCCTTGGCAGGTGATGTCTTCGTGAGCATCTGGTCCTGATACAGAATCAACGTGGGTCCAGATCCGCTTCGTCCTCAGGATGTGACTAGCATTGTTCATGTTCAGTCGGTTGGAAGAGGTGTTGGTTCGAAACCTTCGTGTTGTTTGCTCTCTGCGTACAGTAGTTTGGATACAAACGTTCAAGTTTTTCTTTTTCCTTCCTTCCTGCTTCCTGACTGTTTCAGCTTTTATTCTGACAGTTAATGGAATGCTCTTCCTTGTCCTCCAGGTCTGTCTATTCGCAGCGTCTGCTGGCGAGCCGACCGCATCCTGGCAGGAACGCAGGACAGCGAGATCTTTGAGGTGAACAGCGTCTTTGTCATTCAGTTGGTTGGATCTGTAGCCTGATCTCTGGCCCACACACGCAGTTTACCCTGGATCATCACCGTATGAATGTTTTTATCATGTAACATCTGGAACCTGCTGGTCTTGTCCAGGTGATGGTGAGGGACCGGGACAAACCGCTGCTGATCATGCAGGGACACAGCGAGGGCGAGCTCTGGGCGCTGGACGTGCACCCCAAAAAACCTCTGGCTGTGACTGGCAGCGACGACCGCTCGGTCAGGTCAGTGGCGCTCAGGGAGTCAGAGCGATCAGAACCAGCGCAAACTGCCAGCGGCTGTTGATGAAGTCCTGGGTCACAGGGGGCAATGTAAATCTAACACGTGTCTGTGTGTCAGGCTGTGGAGTCTGGTGGATCACGCCCTCATCGCTCGTTGTAACATGGAGGAGGCTGTGCGCAGCCTGGCGTTCAGTGGGGACGGAGCCCAGCTGGCTCTGGGCATGAAGGACGGATCCTTCACTGTGCTGAGAGTCAGGTAGCACAGACTCACAGGTCAACTCTGACTTGAACTCATCATGATGTGGTTGTAACGGGATGTTTTCTGCCCTCAGAGACATGACGGAAGTCGTTCACATCAAAGACAGAAAGGAGGTGATACACGAGATGAAGTTCTCTCCAGACGGAGCCTATCTCGCCGTCGGTTCCAACGATGGACTGGTGGACATCTACACGGTTGCCCAGAGGTACAAGAAGGTAGGATCCTCCAGCCGTAGTCCGGCGGCTGCTTCCTGCTGTGGCGCGCGTAGAAACTCCCTGCTGGTGTTTTACTCTTTAATTCCTGCAGGTTGGAGAATGCAGTAAATCCTGCAGCTTCATCACACACCTCGACTGGTCTCTGGACAGCAAAGTACTGCAGACCAACGACGGCGCTGGGGAACGTCTCTTCTACCGGATGCCCAGTGAGTCTGCTCTGCCCTCTGGGCCTCGCATTACAGAATCCATGTTACAGGGATGGGTCTTCTGCAACACTAGCTTATGGGGACAGAGGAATTCATCTCCAGACAAACATGAATATTCATTTATATATATATCATCACAGCCTCCATCTGATCTCCTTCTGCCGTCGCGTTAAGATCAGTCCAGCGTTTGTCCTGCAGCAGCGATAAACAGCGTCACATGGCCTCACTTTCCTGATCAACAGCTCTGTACTTATGAAAACACAACCTGTGGCTTTTCCTGTGGATAAAGTATCTCACAGCCCCTGGAACAGAGCAAACTCTAAACCACTGCAGTCGCGTGGAGACGTCAAATCAAAGAAAGGAGGACAGAAATACCTGACGAAGCTGTGATGCTGCATGGTACATTCCAAGATTGAAATCTGCACCGTCCAGACGTGTCTTTGTTCGCTTCTGTCTGTTTCTGGGGATCAGTGGTTAAAATGTGCACAGAGGCTGTTTGTTCTGTTAACAGAACGTCTCCCTGTGTCTCCTGCAGTGGGGAAACCCGTCAGTAAGGACGAGGTGAAAGGTCAGCGATGGGCGTCCTGGAGTGGGGTCCTGGGCCCAGAGGTCAGCGGCATCTGGCCTAAGTATTCAGATTTAACTGAGATCAACGCTGTAGACGCCAACCACTCGGCCGCTGTGGTCGTGACCGGAGACGACCTCGGCCTGGTCAAGCTGTACCGCTTCCCCTGTCTGAGGAAAGGTCTCTGTCCTCCCTCCTTCTTTTGTCTTCGTGTCTTTGTCGTGTTGCTTCATGAGCCTGATGTTTGCTTTTCCTAGGAGCTAAATTCAAGAAGTACGTCGGCCACTCGGCCCACGTTACGAACGTCCGCTGGTCCCATGACCTGCAGTGGGTGTTGACCACAGGGGGAGCGGATCACGCCCTCTTCCAGTGGAGGTTTCTGCCAGAGTCTGTGATGAATGGAGGACTGGAGGTCAACATACAAGGTACATCAGGAGCATCCAGAATCCTGAGCGTGGGTCCAGGGTCCAGAGTTTGTGAACCGTGCTGGGGTCAAGAGTTCAACGCTTGATAAGTGGCTTCATGTTTTCTTGGGTTCAACAAATGTAGTAGATGTGGTAAAAGCCTTGTAGAAGCTGCTCCTGGTTTCCTAGACTAGCGCCAGTGTGAGTTAGAAGTTAGTCGACTCCTAGTGCCCGCTGCCTTGACGATCGGGTTCATCGAAGCTCGTTTCCTCCTGCAGACAGTCACGGCGACTCCAACAGTGAAGAGTCCGACAGCGACGTATCAGACGTCCCTGAGCTCGACTCCGACATCGAGCAGGAAACGCAGATCAACTACGACAGACAGGTACGTGCTGAGTCCAGAGAGGAGCTGGGCTCTGGCTGGGTCATACGTGACACACGCCTCCACCTCCAGCCTGGCGCTCCAGAGAGCTTAGGGTCCAACTGGTTGTGGGTTTGCCCCGTTCGTCTTTTTTGGTTCCGTCCTCCTTCGTTTTCATACAGTACCGTATTGTGTACTTTCCCACATATTTCACCTTTGGGTTGTTCTATATTCTTTTCCGTTTCTCATTCTCCTGGCCACCCGTCATGTCAAGATTTGTGGTACCCAGAAGACGAACCTTAATAGACTTAATAGTCTTAATAGTCTTAATGATCGTGTCCACGTACAAGGACAAATGTATATGGTATATGTTTTATTCTACCTTTCACTGAATCTGTGTGTGAAGGGGAGCAGGGAGTCGCGGTTAAATGGTGCTGATCCGTGACAGATGGTGAACCTCCGTGAAACGCTCACAATTTGGTTTTCCACCGAGAAAAGAGTCCAGCGTCACTTGGTGATGATGAATCTAAACAGTCTCTGTGTGATGTCTGGTTTTTATTTGGTATGAACTGTGGTAAAGCTCATCAGGTTGCTCACTACACCTGCGACTTGTAATGTACATTAGAAATAACGAGGTGATGTCAGTCCTCACTCCCTTCAGACAGATTCGTGACTGACATCACGAGGCAGATGTTACAACGAACGAGCCTTCGCGCTGATGAGCTGCCGTGTCCTGCAGGTGTATAAGGAGGACCTGCCTCAGTTACGGCAGCAGAGCAGAGAGAAGAAGCAGCAGGTTGGATCTCTGAAGAGACAGCGAGGCCCGGACCAAGGCCTCCGGCTGCAGTTTGTTCACGGGTAACTTATCCGCTCCCTCGCTTACAGACTCGGACCCGTACATGCTGTTCGAGTTTTGTGACCGTTGGTGAAATCCGCAGGTACCGAGGCTACGACTGCAGGAACAACCTGTACTACACGCAGGGGGGGGAGGTGTTGTACCACGTGGCGGCGGTGGGTGTGGTCTACAACCGCCAGCTGCACAGCCAGCGCTTCTACCTCGGCCACGACGACGACATCCTGAGCCTCAGCATCCACCCGCTGAAGGACTACGCGGCCACAGGACAGGTGCACATACACATACACACAAGTCTAAACTGGCATCTGGTGTTTCCTCAGGAGCTCGAGCTGCACAATTAGAAACGTGTGGGTTCTAATGTGCAGGTGGGGAGGGACCCAGCCGTCCACGTGTGGGACGTCCAGACGCTGAAGTGTCTGTCGCTACTGAAGGGCTTCCATCAGAGAGGAGTGTGTGCTCTGGACTTCTCAGGTACCCGCTGTCTGTGGTGTATCTTTAGGGTCGAGCCAGTTAAAAATACCCGAATGATGGTGGTGATGTGTTTCTCCACAGCTGATGGAAAGTGTCTGGTGTCAGTGGGACTCGATGACGGACATTCAATCATAGTCTGGGACTGGAAGAGAGGAGAGAAACTCGCTACGGCCAAGTAACAACACTAGTCCTGCTGTTTGAACAGTTTTACCGTAATCCAAGTGATGATTCATTTCGTGAACCGTGTCGGTAGCCTGGCTCTTTGTTCTGTGCTGTAACGGTGTCTCGTGTCTGCAGGGGTCACAGGGACAAGATATTTGGGGTGAAGTGTAATCCAATGCTGATGGACAAACTGGTCACTGTGGGAATCAAACACTTCAGGTTCTGGCAGCACGCAGGTAAAACTGCAGCACAGCAGCAGACACAGCGTATGAAAGCACAGCTGGAGGTTTTTAACTGTGGAGATAATCCAGACCCGTCCTCCAGGTGGGGGTCTGACCTTCAAGCGCGGCGTGTTCAGGAGCGTTGGGCGTCCAGAGACCATGATGTCGGTGTGTTACGGCCGCAGCGAAGCGCTTGTCTTCTCGGGCTCTGCCACCGGAGACGTTTACATCTGGAAGGAACCGCTGCTGCTGAAAACCGTCAAAGCCCACGATGGACCCGTGTTCGCTATGTTCTCCCTGGACAAGGTCTGAAATCCTGATTTCTTGTGGTAATCATCCCTGTACCCACGGCTGGAGTCTGGGGCCGTGTTGAGGTGTTTCAGACATAAACGGTAGACAGTGTCGGAGTCTTAGATGGACCCCAATACAGGGCTGCATGTCTCGATGAATGGTTCCCTCCACCACAGGGCCTGCTGTGTCTTTAAGTGTTGCGGCAGCAGCTAATGTGAAATAACGTCTCCTCAGGGTTTTGTGACAGGCGGGAAGGACGGCGTGGTCGAGTTGTGGGACGACATGTTTGATCGCTGTCTGAAGACCTACGCCATTAAGAGAGCAGCTCTGTCCCCGAGCTCCAAAGGTGAGAAGAAAGACAGGGTCACGAAGTTCTGAGTAGTAAAGAGGAATAATAGAGTGGGAGGAAGAGAACCTGACCTACATAACTTCACTGTTTGTGGCTGCTCAGGCCTGTTGCTGGAGGACAACCCGTCCATCAGAGCCGTCACTCTGGGACATGGCCACATCTTGGTGGGAACTAAAAATGGAGAAGTTCTAGAGATCGACAAGACCGGACCCATGACTCTGCTGGTGCAGGTGTGTGACCTGAGTCAAACCCTTTGTTTGTGCTCAAATGATCCGAACACACTAGTACAGGAACCCCAGTTCAGTCTGTGTCCTAGATGTCACGTCTCAGCCCAGCCAGGCTTTAGTGGGTTCACACAGTCAGATCAGAGAGTTCAGATCCACATTCCTCCGGTACAGCAGACGTTAGAGCACGTTTCACGTCGGAGCTTTTAGGAAGCTGCTGGTTTAGAATTGAATCAATGCACACGGTTCATGTGGGCATGTTGATATGATGAACATGTGGTGAGTGTTTATGGGAGTCTTTAAATGTCCCATGGTCTGGTTCGGTACCTGTTGCCATGGTGAGGAGGGCAGTCTGCTGCAGATCGATATGGAGCAACACACCCTGTCTGTGTTTGTGCGTGTGCTGCTGTCCGTGCGTTTCTGTCGGTGATGACACGAGTTAGATTTGCTCGTGTTGCGTGTGACATGGTGCATTCAGGGTCTCCTTGTTTAAGCCACGTCGTGAGGTGTGTAATTGTTACCCCGTGTGTGTGTAGGGTCACATGGAGGGTGAGGTTTGGGGTCTGGCTCCTCACCCCCTCCTCCCCGTCTGTGCCACCGTCAGCGACGATAAAACCCTGCGACTGTGGGAGACTTCGGCCAATCACCGCATGGTGGCCGTCCGCAAGCTGAAGCGAGGTCAGATGACGCACCTGCCATGAGTCCAAACGTCCAGCGACGGTTACTGCTCCAACGCGCTGTTTGGATGTGTTCCAGGCGGACGCTGCTGTGCCTTCTCTCCTGACGGGAAGGCCCTGGCGGTCGGGCTGAGCGACGGCGGGGTGCTGGTGGTCAACGCCGACACGCTGGAGGATCTGCTGAGCTTCCACCATCGACGCGATGCCGTCGCCGACATTCGCTTCACGCCAGGTACACGCACACTCTGCGTTCCCCCACACGCTTCTATGCTTCTGACTTCTTATCCTGTTTCCTACCACTCGGTCCCAGACTCGGGCAAGTTCCTGGCTGTGGCGTCCCATGACAGCTTCGTGGACGTGTACAATGTGCCGAGCAGCAAGAGAGTAGGAATCTGTAAAGGAGCGTCCAGCTACATCACGCACATCGACTGGGACGCTCGAGGTAACGCCTGCTAGTGTTTTCTGTGGGAATCTGAAAGCTGAAGCTTCGCTGATCTCCAGGGCAAATGTGTTGCAGGTAAACTGCTGCAGGTGAACACAGGAGCCAAAGAGCAACTTTTCTTTGAAGCCCCAAGAGGAAAGAGACAAACCATCAGAAACTCTGAGGTGTGCGGTTTAGTCTAATCACGTCTTTCCTACCTTCAGTCACGAACGTCTGTCCCGTTTGTGTAAGACTCTGAGCTGTGTGCAGCTGGAGCGTCTGGACTGGGCCAGCTGGACGTGCGTGCTGGGTTCCAGCTGTGAGGGAATCTGGCCCACTCACAGCGACATCACCGACATCAACGCCGCGTCTCTCACCAGGGACCGAACGCTGCTCGCCACCGGAGACGATTTTGGCTTCCTCAAGTTGTTCGGGTTCCCTGTCAGGGTAGGCCTCGCAGACGCACCGCGTCCCGGCCAGTTTAGTCCCCGACACGTGTTAGACTCACCTTCCCGCCTTCATCCTTCCTCAGGGTCAGTACGCTCGCTTCAAGCGCTACGTGGGCCACAGCGCCCAGGTCACCAACGTCCGCTGGGCACAGGACGACTCCACGCTGCTGACGGTGGGCGGGGCCGACACGTCTTTAATGATCTGGGCCAGAGAGCGAGGAGCAGGGGTCAGCGCGGACGGGGAGGCGTCTTTGTTTCGAGACAATCGACCACCTGTGGACAGCGAGGAGTCGGACGACGACGTCGAGGAGGACGGAGGTGGGTCCGCTCAAGACCTGGTCCTGGTCCAAACCTGGTTTGTTTGTAAAGTCCGGGTTGTTCTTCACGAGTGTGTGGTTGCGTGTGTGTTCAAAGGCTACGACAGCGACGTGGCCCGAGAGAAGGCGGTGGATTACACCACGAAGATGTTCGCCGTCAGCATCAGGGAGATGAGAGGAGCCAAGCCTCACCAGCAGCTGAAGGAGCCGTCTGCGGAGGACAGGTACGCTCACACTTTGACAGGAAGGAGCATCTGTCTCCGACTGTCTTCCTGACCTCAGATCTTCAGGCTACGAGTGAATGTTGGTCTTGACCTGGTCCATTGATCGTGTGATTGACTGACTGACTTTTTTCAGGCCTCCAGTCAGTCGAGCAGCACCACAGCCAGAAAAACTCCAGAAGAACAACGTCTCGAAGAAGAAGAGAGTCGTTGAGGTCTGAGGTCTCTCTCCCTTTGTCTGTCTCGTTCTCGTTGTCTGTCTCTCTCTCGTTGTCTGTCTTTCTCTCGTTGTCTGTCTCTCTCTCTCCCTTTGTCTGTCTCCCTTTGTCTGTCTCGTTCTCGTTGTCTGTCTCTCTCTCGTTGTCTGTCTTTCTCTCGTTGTCTGTCTCTCTCTCGTTGTCTGTCTGTCTCTTTCTCGTTGTCTGTCTCGCTCTCGTTGTCTGTCTCGCTCTCGTTGTCTGTCTCTCTCTCGTTGTCTGTCTGTCTCGCTCTCGTTGTCTGTCTCGCTCTCGTTGTCTGTCTGTCTCGCTCTCGTTGTCTGTCTGTCTCGCTCTCGTTGTCTGTCTGTCTCGCTCTCGTTGTCTGTCTGTCTCGCTCTCGTTGTCTGTCTGTCTCGCTCTCGTTGTCTGTCTGTCTCCCTTTGTCTGTCTCGTTCTCGTTGTCTGTCTGTCTCTCTCTCGTTGTCTGTCTGTCTCGCTCTCGTTGTCTGTCTGTCTCGCTCTCGTTGTCTGTCTGTCTCTCTCTCGTTGTCTGTCTGTCTCGCTCTCGTTGTCTGTCTGTCTCGCTCTCGTTGTCTGTCTGTCTCCCTTTGTCTGTCTCTCTCTCGTTGTCTGTCTGTCTCGCTCTCGTTGTCTGTCTGTCTCCCTTTGTCTGTCTCGTTCTCGTTGTCTGTCTGTCTCTCTCTCGTTGTCTGTCTGTCTCGCTCTCGTTGTCTGTCTGTCTCTCTCTCGTTGTCTGTCTGTCTCGCTCTCGTTGTCTGTCTGTCTCCCTTTGTCTGTCTCGTTCTCGTTGTCTGTCTGTCTCTCTCTCGTTGTCTGTCTGTCTCGCTCTCGTTGTCTGTCTGTCTCCCTTTGTCTGTCTCTCTCTCGTTGTCTGTCTGTCTCGCTCTCGTTGTCTGTCTGTCTCCCTTTGTCTGTCTCGTTCTCGTTGTCTGTCTGTCTCTCTCTCGTTGTCTGTCTGTCTCGCTCTCGTTGTCTGTCTGTCTCGCTCTCGTTGTCTGTCTGTCTCTCTCTCGTTGTCTGTCTGTCTCGCTCTCGTTGTCTGTCTGTCTCGCTCTCGTTGTCTGTCTGTCTCCCTTTGTCTGTCTCTCTCTCGTTGTCTGTCTGTCTCGCTCTCGTTGTCTGTCTGTCTCGTTCTCGTTGTCTGTCTGTCTCTCTCTCGTTGTCTGTCTGTCTCGCTCTCGTTGTCTGTCTGTCTCCCTTTGTCTGTCTCGCTCTCGTTGTCTGTCTGTCTCTCTCTCGTTGTCTGTCTGTCTCGCTCTCGTTGTCTGTCTGTCTCCCTTTGTCTGTCTCGTTCTCGTTGTCTGTCTGTCTCTCTCTCGTTGTCTGTCTGTCTCGCTCTCGTTGTCTGTCTGTCTCCCTTTGTCTGTCTCGTTCTCGTTGTCTGTCTGTCTCTCTCTCGTTGTCTGTCTGTCTCGCTCTCGTTGTCTGTCTGTCTCGCTCTCGTTGTCTGTCTGTCTCGCTCTCGTTGTCTGTCTGTCTCCCTTTGTCTGTCTCTCTCTCGTTGTCTGTCTGTCTCGCTCTCGTTGTCTGTCTGTCTCCCTTTGTCTGTCTCGTTCTCGTTGTCTGTCTGTCTGTCTCTCGTTGTCTGTCTGTCTCGCTCTCGTTGTCTGTCTGTCTCGCTCTCGTTGTCTGTCTGTCTCTCTCTCGTTGTCTGTCTGTCTCGCTCTCGTTGTCTGTCTGTCTCGCTCTCGTTGTCTGTCTGTCTCCCTTTGTCTGTCTCGTTCTCGTTGTCTGTCTGTCTCTCTCTCGTTGTCTGTCTGTCTCGCTCTCGTTGTCTGTCTGTCTCTCTCTCGTTGTCTGTCTGTCTCGCTCTCGTTGTCTGTCTGTCTCCCTTTGTCTGTCTCGTTCTCGTTGTCTGTCTGTCTCTCTCTCGTTGTCTGTCTGTCTCGCTCTCGTTGTCTGTCTGTCTCCCTTTGTCTGTCTCGTTCTCGTTGTATGTCTGTCTCTCTCTCGTTGTCTGTCTGTCTCGTTCTCGTTGTCTGTCTGTCTCTCTCTCGTTGTCTGTCTGTCTCGCTCTCGTTGTCTGTCTGTCTCCCTTTGTCTGTCTCTCTCTCGTTGTCTGTCTGTCTCGCTCTCGTTGTCTGTCTGTCTCCCTTTGTCTGTCTCGTTCTCGTTGTCTGTCTGTCTCTCTCTCGTTGTCTGTCTGTCTCGCTCTCGTTGTCTGTCTGTCTCGCTCTCGTTGTCTGTCTGTCTCTCTCTCGTTGTCTGTCTGTCTCGCTCTCGTTGTCTGTCTGTCTCGCTCTCGTTGTCTGTCTGTCTCCCTTTGTCTGTCTCTCTCTCGTTGTCTGTCTGTCTCGCTCTCGTTGTCTGTCTGTCTCCCTTTGTCTGTCTCGTTCTCGTTGTCTGTCTGTCTCTCTCTCGTTGTCTGTCTGTCTCGCTCTCGTTGTCTGTCTGTCTCTCTCTCGTTGTCTGTCTGTCTCGCTCTCGTTGTCTGTCTGTCTCCCTTTGTCTGTCTCGTTCTCGTTGTCTGTCTGTCTCTCTCTCGTTGTCTGTCTGTCTCGCTCTCGTTGTCTGTCTGTCTCGCTCTCGTTGTCTGTCTGTCTCGCTCTCGTTGTCCGTCTCGCTCTCGTTGTCTGTCTCATTGTACGTCTCTCTCCCTTTGTCTGTCTCGTTCTCGTTGTCTGTCTGTCTCGCTCTCGTTGTCTGTCTGTCTCGCTCTCGTTGTCTGTCTGTCTCGCTCTCGTTGTCTGTCTGTCTCGCTCTCGTTGTCCGTCTCGCTCTCGTTGTCTGTCTCATTGTACGTCTCTCTCTCTTTGTCTGTCTCTCTCTGTAGGACCTGGTTTTGGACCATGTCTTTGGTTTTCGGGGCTTTGACTGCCGTAACAATCTTCAATACCTCAACGATGGCACTGAGATCGTCTACCACACTGCCGCCACCGCCATCGTCCACAGCTTCAGCACCGGTATCCATAGCAACTTTGACCTTACGAGACATTTTCTTTGGCGGTGGAATTACTGCGAATTGTTGTTTCTGTGAGCGCTCAGCTCCGTGTGATGCGTTCATGTGTCCACTTGTGCTGCAGGAACTCAGAGTTTCTACGTGGAACACACCGATGACATTCTGTGTCTGACGGTCAACCAGCACCCGAAATACCAAAACGTCATCGCTACAGGACAGATCGGTAGGACGGCCTGGCGCTGTGTGTGCATGTCAGTGTGTTTCTCTACTAACCAAGTCCTGCTCTCTCCTCTGCTTCCTGTTTAACCTGCCTGCTTTGCTTTTTCCACCCAGAGATCAGAAACCAGCCGATAACGGTTCACAGGGCAGAGCTTCGACTCAGAATTAAAGACCACTGAGTAGTTTTGAACAGGACGTTTCATTAACGGTCAACATTAACTGAGCCCTTTATAGGCTTCAGAGCAACATCTGCTGCCGTCCCTTCATTGTGTTTTGTCTTCAGAAGGCTCCCACCTTTCTGACATCTGGCCCGAAGGTTTCCATCGGTTTGATGCTTTCTGTTGTTTTTGTTTGTGTGTTGCTGCCTTCATTTTTCACCATCGCGCTCACGTCTCAGGTGACATCAGTGACCTCCCAGGTAAAAGGAGCTGGACCGTGCTTCTTCTCCCATCACCACATGCCCTCTGAAACCCAGACCTCCTTCCTTGAAGCGCTGCGTGGTTGGATCACACCAGAGATGTACAATATTAGGAAAACTCGTAACCGTTAGTGACAGTCCAGCAGGTGGATCATTAGGGTTGTACTTGATTCTCATGGATGGACTATGAGATGCCTTCCTGTGTTCGCACAGCGACAGATTCACGCACGTCGTCTTTGCATCGGTCGTGGTTCTGTCTCCTGCTGGTGCGTTTGCTTGTCTTGGTAGTTGACGTGTGCATCTCTTCGTAGTGTTGTGGCGTCTTTTAGTTCTGTAGTTGTTTGTGTGTTTCTGGACCCGTTGAATAATCCATCCATGCTTGTTCCCTCTGGTTTCTTTTGTTTAACTGGCCAAGGAACAGTTCAACCTGAAACGAATCCACGCTGTTGATCATTAAACCAAATCGTTTAAAATCCCTCAGATTTAGACACAAATTCTAGTTAATGAGTAGGAAAGTAAAAACTTGTAAATGCACTAAAGCACAGACGTTCAAACTGGCGCCGGTCTGGTTCTCAGGGTGTTTGCACGCTGCGTCGTCCCCTCTTCTCTGGGCTTGTGCTGTTGTTTTGGTCTCTGTTTCTTTTCCATCACAGCATCTTCTGTTGTTTGTGATCGTCTCCTCCTTGCTGATTCTATGTAGGCACCACTCCATCCATCCACGTGTGGGATGCAATGAGTAAACAGACTCTGTCCATCCTCCGGTGTTCACACGCTAAAGGCGTCGGCTACGTTAACTTCAGCGCTACAGGGAAGCTGCTGCTGTCGGTCGGTGTGGAGCCTGAACACACCATCACGGTGTGGCGCTGGCAGGAAGGTCAGGCTGATTCAAATCACACAGTATAGTATAGGTATCGCAGAAGCTTCTGGTGCCGTCAGAGGACTAAAACAGTGAGCGTTGTGCCTCCTGTGCAGGATCCAAGGTCTGCAGTAAAGCTGGACACCCGGACCGGATCTTCGTCATAGAGTTTCGGCCTGACTCTGATTCCCAGTTTGTGTCTGTGGGAATCAAACATGTGAAGTTCTGGACGCTGGCGGGCGGCGCGTTGATGTACAAGAAGGGTGTGGTGACGACGGTGGAGGGAGGCCGGATGCAGACGATGCTGTCGGTGGCCTTTGGAGCTGTGAGACTCTACATCTTCCAAACCGCAGACAGACGGGTTCAGTTCAGCCCTGTTGTGCTTTAGCTGATCTCTGTGTGTTTGCAGAACAACTTGACTTTCACCGGAGCCATTAATGGAGACGTGTACGTGTGGCGGGACCACTACCTGTTGAGGCTGGTGGCCAAGGCTCACACCGGGCCGGTCTTCACCATGTACACCACCCTGAGGGACGGGCTCATCGTCACCGGCGGCAAGGAGAGGCCGTGAGTAACAGCCACACGGTGTTACGGTTGGATTAGCTTAATGCAGCAGCACGAAGCCACATGGTGCGATTGTGTGTCAGGACTAAGGAGGGCGGAGCCGTGAAGCTCTGGGACCAGGAGATGAAGCGCTGTCGAGCGTTCCAGCTGGAGACGGGACAGCAGGTGGAGTGCGTCCGATCCGTCTGCAGAGGCAAGGTGAGGACCTTCACTCATCTGGTTCCCTCCTCTCCATCTGCTCTTCCTCCTCATCAACATCTCCTCCTCAGGGTAAGATCCTGGTGGGGACGAAGGACGGGGAGATCATCGAGGTTGGGGAAAAGAACGCAGCGTCCAACATCCTGCTGGACAGCCACGGTCGGGGAGAGATCTGGGGCCTGGCGGCTCATCCCACCAAAGAGCTCTGCATCACCGCCAGCGATGACGCCACCATCCGGCTGTGGGACCTCGCAGACAAGGTGCCGACTAGTCTGAACGATCCAACCTGCCTGCAGGAAGCCATCAACCAACACGTTTAGCACCACAGGGTGAAACTGGTTCAGGTTTGATATTATGTCGCAGGATCGTTTGGATTGTGACGCATCATCCAAAGCTGCTGCTGTAAGATGCTCGTCGTTAATGAAATGACTCATTTAGAAGCTGGACTAAATCATGGCCTTAAATATCTGACAGTCATGAAGGTCTTGGTGCATATTGAATCCAGTTGTGTGTTAAACGCTTCTTTTTCTGCAGAAACTGCTGAACAAGGTGTGTGTGGGCCACGCGGCGCGCTGTGTGAGCTACAGCGCAGACGGGGAGATGCTGGCGGTGGGGATGAAGAACGGAGAGTTCCTCGTCCTCCTCGCAAACTCGCTGAAGATGTGGGCGAAGAAACGTGACCGCAGCGCTGCCATCCAGGACATCCGGTGGGACGGGCGGCTTAACTCTCTGTTTCCCGTGCTGCACATTAACGGGATGAGTTTGGCTTCATCTGGTCGCGTCTTGTGCAGGTTCAGTCCGGACCGGCGGTTGCTGGCGGTCGGTTCTGTGGAGAACACGGTGGACGTGTACGACGTGAGCGGCGGGCCGAGTCTGAGCCGACTGGTTTACTGCAGCGACATCCCAGCTTTCATCCTGCAGCTCGACTTCTCTGCCGACAGCTCTCACATACAGGTACTAGCACACAGTCCATCGTCAGCCCGGACCCAGAAACCGCTCACGCTGCCGACAGACACAAAACGTCCACGTGAATGAACGTCTAACGTCTGTGCAGGTGTCCACAGCAGCTTATAAGCGCCAGGTGTTTGAGCTTCCTTCAGGGAAGCTGGTAAGCGACCAGAGCGTCGTCGACAGAATCACCTGGGCAACATGGACCAGGTGACGCACCATCAGTCATCATCAGACCAATGAATGACGCTGTTCTGTTCGTAAATGTTGTCTCCGTTTCTTCCTCAGCATCCTGGGAGATGAAGTTTTGGGGATTTGGCCTCGAAGCGCAGACAAATCCGACGTGAACTGTGCGTGTGTGTCTCATGGCGGCATGAACATCGTCACTGGTGACGACTTCGGATTAGTCAAACTGTTCGACTTCCCCTGCACAGAGAAGTTTGTGAGTCGCGCTCTGATTAGTCTCTAAAGAGATGTTTCATATAATTACTAGCTTTCACATCAGCGTCCTGGTTTAGAGATTATATAACAATAAATCTGCAGTAATGTTGTTCTTACCTCTTGATGGGACTGAGTGAATGGGTGAAGTTCAGTCTTAACACAGATCTGACTGGTTGCAGGCCAAACACAAGCGCTACCTCGGCCACTCGCCTCACGTGACCAACATCCGCTTCTCCCACGACGACAAGTACGTGATGAGCACAGGAGGAGACGACTGCAGGTAAACAAGTTACCGACGGACACACGTTGAATGTATATATGTACAATGTATTGATTGGCCTCAATCAAAATCTTGCTCTATGTGGGATCCGTTGGCTTTTGGTCTTAAACCTTGTAAGTTGTTGTGAATTGACGCTATAGAAATAAAACTGAATTGAATGTGAGGACAATGCTGAGGGAACAAGCAGGTAAAAGGCAGCAATCACCACCAGACTGAAAAAGGTTTGCTGATCACACAAACATGACATCAGAGCAGAGGACATCACAACCTACACTATGACGTGTTTCATGACGCTGTTTCTAAGGTTCAGCGCTTCTGTGTTCCAGTGTCTTCGTGTGGAGATGTCTGTAACTGCAGTTTTCTGCTGTTGCGTTTGACCCAAAGCTCGTTATCAGACTAGTGGCTCTAGAGGAACCTGAGCCGAACCTGAACCACTGGACGGTGCTGCGGCAGGAAACGCCAGTTGCACTGAACAAAGCATGAAAAGAAGTGAGGCAGGAGATTTGTGATGTCAAACAAAGAAGGGTCTGCGATTCACCACTACGCTGCCGGGACGAGGAGGAGAATCTGCATCTGGAGATAATCTGCCTCCATCTTGTTCCCTGGAAGCCTGAGTGATGTCATCAGCTGCCGCCGCAGCCTTCCTGCAGCACAACGTCTTTAACTGCTTACACAAGTGCTGCTCAGTAATGACAACTATGAACTGGTGCCAATAAGTATTCTCCCTCACTGATCATGTGAGTGTTTGCTGTGAAGGTGTTTCTGCTGATCCTTGGCCCAAACAAAACAGATTTGATGTCCTAAGGAACTGGTTCTGTGTTAGACTGAGACTTGGACGTCCTTAGAAGAACAGTACAGCTGAAACGTAGTAGACGTAAAAGCCGCCCCGGTTGATATGAGCTGGACGATTATATAGATTGTGGCATATTTCCCTGTTAGATGTCGACTAGTTTCTATTCACGCAGGAACCAAACTGCAGGTTATTTTCATGTTGGACTCCAGTCACAGCATGAATGCAATCGTTCCTTTAGGGGTCAGAAAACATGGCCACCTTCACACAATCGTCATGTTTCATCTCATTTCAACAGCCTTCACCGTCGTCGGTCACTAAAGTGCCTTCTGGATCTTTCTACCGGTCTGTGTTTTTGCGTTGGGGAAGCGGTTTTCATGTACTTTTTGAGTCCATGCGTTTTTGTACTGTCTGGTGCTACACTCAGAATGTTGACTCAAAAAGCTTTTCGCTTTGCTGCTGCTTTTTGCTTAAACACACGAAACATCCAAAGCATCACTGGAAAGTGTGGATGAGTTTCCTGTGTCTGAACAGATATATTACAGTAGCTGTTGTGCAATGTTTGTGTAAAACTGAATAGAAGAGTCACACACCTGCTTGGTTGACTCAGCGACTTCCTGAGCTCAGCAGGACGCGTCCACTAAAAAAAGGTTTATTCAGTGCATTAAATGTCATGAACCGCAGAAACATCCTCTGTTCATTCAAAACACCAGAGAAACAAACTCACTCGAGAGCAGCTGCAGAAGTTTACTGTACTGTTTAATCATCAGTCTCGTATCTTACACTGATACACACCCAAAACGTGAACATCGGTCGCTCCCTACGCTGAGCAGGGATCCACACGAAATAAAACAATTCATTAGTGAATATTTATGTGCTTAAAATATTACTATAAATATATGTATGTCATGAGTCCATGTACACACAAGACTGAAAATATATGTACAGAAATGTATGAAAAGTATCACATACGATACAAATGTGAAGACGAGTTGGATTATTGCACAGGGTGATATATATGCAAATTAAAAATCCACCAGGATTGATAATTCAAAACAGTTTAAAGCATTTTAAAAAATCATATATATATATATATATATATATATACTATAAATAGCATCAATATGAATGTATTTAATGTTTCAAATAAATTAAATAACTTTGTGTTTAATTAGCTACATATTTTTTGGATTACTGAAGACTGACAGAGATGGAAGGTTAAAATGACTCAGATCAGTAACTAAAAGCAAGTGCAAAGTAGAAGTGGAGGCAGCTGCTGCCCGACAAACAAAACACACGTCAATATCGCGTTCACCTGCACTGAATCAAACGACGCTCACTGTGCTGTCGACTGGGAGACGCGAGGCTGAGAAAACAGGCCACGGAACGTGAAAAACGCTGTAAAACAAACATTCCCCACATGCTGCACTGGGATCAGTTCAAGTCTGTAGTGAAAATGTGTTTGTGTAGCTGTTTCCACATTTATATCATAATGTACATGGAAATAAAAAAAACTGGAAACTTAGCTCTTAGATGCATGAATTTTCACTCAGTGAGATTTTATGTCTATGATTGATTTTTATACAGAGTCTATGGTGGTTACAGAGTGTTTGTGCGTTATCGAATTCAATAAATGAGACTGATACAAAGCAACTTGTCTGGAGATGTTTTCAGTTGAAAGTCTAGTTCTTTCCCCAGTCGGTGCTGCTTCGTGGCGTCTGGACTCCACGTGGTCAGATGTGGCTTTTGAACACCAGCAGCACTGTGAAACCACTGCTTCAGTCTTAAAACCATCGACCTGCAGACGTGGAGGCATCACTGAGCGGAACCACGCGGTCACGGCCTCCGTCAGTAGGAGCATCTACGTGTCTGAACGTCACCAGACAAACGTAGCACAAGAAGCAGACGCGACCTTTGGAGGTCAGGCTGAGGCCCGGTCCCCTGAATCAGCCCTTCCGACCTCTACTGCTCCCTAGTGGCCACAGAGTAAACCTACGAACACGCACTGGCTTTGCTTGACCAAGCTTTGTCTCAGGCCTCAGTCGCTTGTTGAGCTTCTCCGTTCTCGTCATGTGTCTGTTTCCACTGACTTAACGGACAAAACCTGAAAGTGAAGCAATTAGATTTCACTCTCCTGCATCTCACAGCTACAACCATCCTACTAGAGTTTACATATAATTAGCATATACTCATCATATATTCGTAGAACGTCTCCTCCAACACTAGGAAGCATTTTGGAAGCGATCGATCATCGAAGTTTCAACCTGCGAACGTCAGAGCGTTTAAAGACACCTGCTGCTGACTATAAATCTTTGGGGTCAGTTTAACATCTTGAAAGTTTATTTAGTTTTCATCATAAACCTTCCTCCTGTGATTTAAACGGACCTCGTTGGGTCACATCCACGACCTGGTGGAAACAGGCCGCCGCCGACAGACACACCAGGAGTCGGGACTTTCTTCGTCTAGAAGCTTTATTGATAATTGTTTACATCTCACAATGCATTCCACAAACACGGCTCCCGGCTGGAAGCTTTTATCATCACAATTGAAGTATGAAGTTTATCAGTCACAATTATACTTGCATAACAAACAAATGCTCGAAGGTTTTCAAAAGTCACGTCAAGTTGTAACTTTATTAAGATATCGGCTCCACAGACAGGATGGTTATGTTTTAAATCACTGTTTTTTTATACTTTTTCAATATTTAATCTGTTGTGATGAATGTAAACGTTCCCTTCCAGAGTTTTTCATTACTACACAGCTGCGATGACATGGAAATAACCACTTGGATGAAACTACGTGTTTATTTGTCTGATAGTTTTTCTAGCTAGTTACTCAGAAGCGATGAATCTTTTGATGCTTGTACACCCCCTCCCCCACATATCAGAAACTAAAAATTCCTCATTCGTCACATCGAGGCGAAACCACGCAGCTCGTCACCGAGGACAAAAACGTCACTAAATACTTCTAACGGAGGAGGACTGGAAAAAAACACACAAGATGCCATCTGCTGCTCGTCTGTCAACACCATCAGGTCAAACAGAAAAGATCTCTGTAGGCCGGGAGAAGTTAAGTTCAATGACGAAAGAGCAGCACCTCCCACAATGCACTGGGTGGAGAGGGGGTAGATTCAAGGGTCAAATTTGTTTCTGTGAGGTTCGACCTCTCACAGAAACAAACGTTTCAGAGCTTGATTTAAAATAAAGAGTAGAAGAGACGTAAATATTGAGCCGACCTCAGCCTCACGAACCAGCTTCAACTTGTCCACAAAACACAAAAAGGAAAACTGGAAAAAAAGTGTTTCTGACAAATAAAGTTAGAAGGGCTGCGAACACGCCAGACCCCTCCTCTCCTCCTCCAGCCTTCCTTCATTTCCTCCCACCCTTCCCTCCAACCATCTTCCTTTCTGGACTTCCTCGAGCCAAACGCCGACTTGTTGTGACCTTCACTCCGTCTTGCGTTTCATCCCCGGAACCTTCGCTTGGATCCTGCAGGACAAAGTTAAAGGACCATAAGGGGACTCGCACGAAGCGACAGCGGTTCTCTACTCAGAGAGCTCTACTCACTTCCCGACGACGTCTTTGATCTGGTTGTTGACCAAAGCCAGGTAGTGGTCGATCTGAGCCTGGAAACAACAGTCACTTCAGTTTCAGATCTTCACAATCACAAAAGTACACGAAATCACGTTTTGACTTGACTTGATTTGACTTAATAGAGGGAAGGTTATTACATTGCCAGGGCTCCGACTACTTCCCGGGTGAGTAGCGTTTCATTACACAAACATCACAACCAGCAGAGGAAACGTTGCATTGTGGGTAAACGCTGAGGCTCTTACCTGGTGCTTCTCATAGATGATTGGGCAGCTGAACGCTCCAATCAGGCCTGAGCAACACAAAGATAAACCACAGTCACTTTGTGCTTCCTTTAAAATGTGGAACAGACATAAGTTGCTGCTAAATACGAGCCAACGGTTCCTCACCTAGAATAAGGAGAGTGAGGCCGTTGAAGAAGGCACCGACGTAGGTCAGAATCCACATCAGCACAGCAAACTGCAGAATGGAGAACAAATCTATCAACCAAAAGCTTAACTGGAAAACATCCTGCCTTTGTTCTGCCACGTGCCGATTCATGGATCAATAAGATAAGAAACAGCACCAACATGTCTCAGAGCGTTTAGCTGCTCCATGATCTACAGGCTACGGAGTGAATAACAACTCTATTATCATAATAAAAGATTAATTATGCTTTTCCTCCGCCGACACTTTCGCCCTGAAGCTGCTGCGGCAGAAATGTTTGCAGAGCTTTAATGTAATGTGACACTTTTCTGCTCGTGTTAATGGTGAACATTGAAGCAGTCGGGCCCAGAGCCAACATGGCAGCAGGCGGAACGGCCGAAGGCGAGACGCCATCGAGACCGATTTACTGGAGGCAGGTGAAATGAGACATTTTAACGAGCTACTGTCTTACAGCAAGTATAGCGACAACAAAGGCAGAAAAAAAATCGCTGAGGATTTGAAACATTCCTGAGGCTCAAACTTTCTCCTGCCGGGATTAAAAGAATCCGGCGTTTTTACCCGTTATGGGAATCTGTCTCGTGTGGTCTGCAGCTTGGAGGGTGAGCTGACGACAGGCCTCTGACAGCTGCACGGCTCCGAGCGCTCAGTCTACGTGGTCTGTTACCAACCCTGACCCACATCAGCAACTACTTCTGCAGAAGCAACAAGACGACGTTTCTCTGTCTTCAGCCCAGTGTGTCTGAGTCTCACCTTGATGGAGTCCACCAGGTCCTCAACCAGGAACAGGCGCCTTAATTCCACGGTGGTCTTGTTGAGTTTGGCCAGAACAATGTCGCTGTACTTGTGGACCATGTCCTCAGACAGTGACACCTCATGGTCCAGGTACTGCCTAAAAGACGTAGAGCGGGTTAAATACCGATCAGAGGTGATCTATGTTCGATTCAAAGCATTCAAACCAACTACAGCTCATCCTCCTGATGACAGAACTGTTCTGTCAGAGAAACCTACAACTGGCCCAAGTGTCCTTTGATATTCTCCAGCTTATGTTAATCCAGTGAAGCGGCTCCGTCCGCTGACCATAGCTCTGACATTGATTTAACCATGCGCAGACATTTCATCCAACTCAAACATCCGTACATGCCAACCGTCAGCTACTTTATGTAGACTAGCAAGTGCAAACATCATCCTGAATCTCTAATTTTCTGATTTCTAACCAGTAGCTACTGTATAAATATCACAGGTCATTCATGTTCACAGGAGAATTTGTTTTAGGCCATGCTGGAGTAAAGAATCCACTGACTCTGACGCTCTCTATTACTTATTTACCAGCTCATGGGGGTCGACTGTGTCCTGCGATATTACAACTACATAGAGAATGAATGAGCTTGGGGGGTGGGACTCACTTGAATGGGTGTCCCTCATCGGACTTCTGGATGGCCTGCAGGATGCCTTTGTATATCCTAAAGCAGATGGTGACCGACAGCAGAGCCAGGCCGATGTAGGAGCAGACGCTGACGATGCTGCACACCGTCAGGGAAAGGAGCAGCAAGAGGGCGGCGCCGAACACCACCCCTGTGGCCTTTACGTCGCGCCAGTAGAGAAGGTCCACGACTGCAGGAGGAGCAACGAACAAGCAGAGACGCGTTAGCAAACGCAGCATCGTCTCCTGGAGTTCTGTGAAGCTTCAGTCCAACCTCAGGTGTGTGCGTGTTAATGACGTCAATGCAGAATTTTATAAAAATGAACAAACGCCTACATTACCCACAATCCAAGATGACCATCTACAGTTACATCAACCAACTCTGCTGACAGCGGAAACTAGAGTCAGATTTTGTGCGTCGGTACTTAACTGACCGTCACATGAGAAGCATCAAGTTCGACTCTTCCATCACTCAACACTCTGCTGCAGGGTCAGAGGTCACAAAGGAACCAACTCATCCGAAGCTTATACGCCCTGCAGGAGGAAAGTCGCTTCAAAAGCTGACTAACAACCTTCTTTCTACCCCTCATCACCCCCAAGGTCACAACGACGACCTCAACGTGATGCAACACCAGCATCTGCCACGTTGCAGTTCTTCTCATTTCTTACGCTTGCATAACATTGTACTTGTATCTCAGACAACTTTTGAGTCTGATTCTGCGATGGAGCTGACGCTGGATGTGCCGCCTGCAGAAACATTCAGAGAAGCTGGTGCCTGTCGGACGCTGAAATGCAGCCGAGCTCACGGCGCTTATGTTTCCCCAGAGGATTCCAGGCAGGTCAGTGGACAATATTAGAAGTGAAGGGTCCTGGGTTTCCTACGACTCTGAGGCACATTACGTCCAACGACAAGCAGGAATCTGACGGTTTAATGTTTCTGCCTCATAGGTCTACAAGAACCACAGAGCGGGCAACGTTTTAAAGAAATAAAATGTTTGTAGAAATTTAATGAACAAAGTGAAACTGGAGAATAAAGCTGAAGTTCAGAAAGACGAGACCAGCAGAGCTTGATAAACTCGGGATCTGCTCCACAGACGAACTGAGTCTGTTTCTGTTTCGAGGGTGAGAAACTAATGTAGAGTCTCAACCACTGCAGCCACACAAACCAACACACATTCACAGAAACTATTCAAGCCATGTTCAGCTTCGGGCGGGTTTCTGCGGAATAACGGATACTTCTCAGCGATAGATGCTGATGACCGTGATCATTTCGTAACGCCATGTTCGTTAGCCTCCTGCTAGCTCTGCTAGCTCCAACGTGCTAGCCGGTTAGCTCCGCTAGCCTCGACGCGGAGCCGCCGTTTGGACTCAGAGCCGTGGACAGAGGTGCCTCCACCAGGGCAGCGTAGGAGGGGGGTTGGAGGAGAGAGAGGACCCGGGGTCCAAAAGCGGTCACCTGGCTACATATGGTCGCCGGAGCCCGGCTAAAAATAGACGCCCCTTCTCTGTTAGCTCAACCCGGCCGCTAATATCGCTCCAGCACCGGCTTCGTTCTAATCCCATCCCGGTCCCGCCTCCCTTCAACATGGTCTCGATCCAGAACACTGTCATTATCCTTGTCGGGTTCGGACTGACAGCCACCACCCGGAGGGGACATAACGTCAAAGCGTCCGGCATGACCTCGTCGGTCGGTCCGGTCCGGTCCGCGCCCTGCCCGGACGGAACAGAGCCACAGCCCCGGAGCGATGCAAAGACGCAGCAACACAACCAGCGTTAAAAGACGAGCGAGACGAACAAAAGGCTGAGACCAACCCCGCTTCGCGTCCATCTTGAACCTCCGTCAACCAGCGGCTCCGCCTGACGAAGGGGAGAGAGCGATGGTGGAGAGACACCAGGGAGAAGCGGGGGAGAGAGAGACATGCGCAGCTCGGCCTCTCTCTGGATGGACGGAAGAATGAATGAATGAATGATGATTAATGGATGGATGAATGATGATTAATAGATGGATGAATGAATGTATTATGATTAATGGATGGATGAATGATGATTAATAGATGGATGAATGAATGTATTATGATTAATGGATGGATGAATGATGATTAATGGATGGATGGATGATTAATGGATGAATGAATGACAATTAATGGATGGATGAATGTCATTAATCATCATTCGTTCATTCATTAATGAATGGATGACGATTAATAATGGATGGACGAACGATGGTTAATGGATGAATGATGATTAACGGATGGATTAATGAATGGATTATGATTAATGGATGGATGGATGATTAATGGATGAATGAATGACAATTAATGGATGGATGAATGTCATTAATCATCATCCATTCATTCATTAATGAATGGATGACGATTAATAATGGATGGACGAACGATGGTTAATGGATGAATGATGATTAACGGATGGATTAATGAATGGATTATGATTAATGGATGGATGGATGATTAATGGATGAATGAATGACAATTAATGGATGGATGAATGTCATTAATCATCATTCGTTCATTCATTAATGGATGGATGACGATTAATAATGGATGGATGAATGGATTATGATTAATGGATGGATGGATGAATGATGAACCATCTGCACATTTTCTTGACGTCGTGTGGGTGAACTCAATGCTTCAGCCCCGTCTCAGTTTAGTCTATTGCTGTGTTTTCTCCAGCGGCCGCTGTAACAGATGAAGCTCTTGCCACATTCCAGTGACACCACCTCTTGTTCAAAGTTCAGTAAAGACAGAGAGATGCGTGTCTGCAGGTGAAAGGTTATCGCTAATCATGACGAGGGTTATAGAGCTGCATTGCATAACCAAACTATAAAAGGATAAACGATAAAACTAAAGAATTCAAACCCAACCCACAGTCTAGCTCCGTGTAAGGAGCTGGAGACAGTGCAGGAAGCACCAGGTGCATGCTGGGAGCTAGCTGCTATGAGGCCTGTTTGTACATCATGAATCATGTGAATATACAGGAAAATAAAACTGAAGCTTCTCATCAACTGTGATGACAACTTATTGATCACAAAATACCTCAAACCAGACGCTTAAAACTCTGGTTTAATGTTTATTCACAGTGAGCTGCCACCTGATAATTCATAAAACAAGCTTTAACTCCAGGACTATAGATATGATTTGTTCTTCTGAGGAGCCGTAAAGTTCCTCACCACCTGCTGCTTCTCTCAGTCACAATGCGAGTCAGAGACAACGGCTCGTTTCAGTCGTGTTCTGCCTCATGGCCCTCGGTGAATTACGCCTGATGAACGGAGCTGACAGACTGTTATAAGCTCACAGCACAAAGGCTTCAGTGTTGAGCTGGAAGAGGCAGCGGCTCGTCGAATGATTCTGGGCCCAGGACGACCAGCAGAACGAGAATAATGCTGACAGCCTGTTTGAATCCGGCTGACAATCTGCTACGATTCCAGACAGACATCAGTCAAGTGACAGTTGCTTGTTTAAAGTCTTTTTTACTCTGTTGTCTGAACTAAACTAATAACTAATGCAAGCATCCCTGAAGGAAAGCAAACGAGTCAAAAGACAAACAGTTAAAAACACCACTATGACCTCAAAACAGTAAAATCAGGATTTAAACTCCTTTGAAAAACATCTTGTGAGAGATGTGTTAAATGTACTAAGAACATGCTTCACGCTGTAAAGCTGCAGATGTTAAGAGATGTGTCACTAGAGAAGTGGAATAATGGACTGGTAATATCACAAAAACAAACGTGATGACTCACTAATCATTTTTTCACCAGGGACTCTTAGTTCAGCTGTAACAACGAGATGCTTCCAGTGACAACGTCACCCGTTGTCAATGTGGTTCCTGATCCAATCGATCCTGAATCAATCAATCAATCGTTCGTCTCAGCGGCTGTGCAGAAGCGGCTCCCGCTCATTAGCATACCACCACACCACAGCCAATCATTACCCTGCTCACACAAACCCCTCCCCCTCTACTGTCCACCTTTGGTCACAGTAACTGACTGTCCAAAGGTCCCGGAGCTGCGGCAGCTGCCAAAGAACGAGACCCGAGACGTGCAGTGAAGGCTGGGTCCTGAGAGATCGTACATAGAGACGGAGGGTCACAAGTCAACAGAAACCAGATTTAAAACGTACCCAAACACTCCACACGATCCTCATACTCATTCAAATAAAGCAGCTCTAGTTAACAATGGCAGGTCCTGCAATATACAAATTCAGCCCAACACGTTATCTCAAAGTTTGTGAAGCTTGGGTTGCGTCAGCTGCATCTGAATCATTGGACCGACAACGAGGGCTAAAAGTGCTGCAGCGTCTGTACGAGCCCTCAGTTCAAAGCAGCAGCAGCTACTGGACCAGCCCACACGACAGAGTCTAAGCCACCGACGGGCACCTAGCAGCAGAAAGACGAAGCTGGACGTGTACCCTGTTCTCTCCAGAGCTTCGAGGCAGGCTCGCTCTCTCGTTTGTCCACCGAGTTGTTCTCCATGCCGTCCGATCAGCAAACTCACATTCCACACAGGAGTGTTAGCGAGGGACCGGCCGCAGGAGGAAGGAGCAGAGGGAGGGGAGAACGCGAGCGAGGCTTCCTCTGAGGGAGATGGAGTTAGTCCTGGCGTCAGCTGACCGTCTGCTGCCAGCGCTCTGACGCAGCAACTATAAACGTCTGTGCCTCACCTCCTCCCTCAGCACCTCCCCTTCCCTCCCTCAGCACCTCCTGCCACACGCGCTTTCTTAAATATGACAACGGAGCATATTAATCATATCTGTCCATCTGCTACGGTGGACAAGGAAAGTTATAGATCTGCCCAGTGATGAACCCGCAGACAGCGGCCGAGTCCGGCTCGGACTGAAGGACGGTGCCACATGTAACCTGAACCTAAAGCCGCTGTTTGATGGTGACTTCTCTGCTGCGGTCACGCTGCTCAGAGCAGGTAAATGGTAGCTGTGAAACTCTGGGGCTATAGGATGAAGATGGAGGGAATCGGTCACGCCAACAATAAAAGAGCAATTACTGGTCCCAGGTCAGAGGGTATGAAAGGTCAGGGGTCAGCAGGCTAAACAAAGGCTTCAACGTTGGAAAGAAATGTGGCAAACCTTCATTATGCTTGACTATTATCCTTTTGGGTAAATTAATATCAGCTTTTTAGGACCCAGACCCAACCAGCAGCTCAGCGATCAGAACATGGACATTCTGCTAAATTGGCTCATTTTCCAGCTGATACTATGAGGTCATGTGTTACTGAATGTTGGAATTACCTGAGTGGTAGTGATCTACTTCTTTCACTAGAGGGCACTGGTCTTATTTGTGAACCGGCTCATCTCTTCTGGGCACATCAATTATAAGACCTTAGTCATAGCTACAGACGTTTGTGTGAAGTGGTTCTGAGCAGGAGATCTTGATGAGTCATGGATCAGGGGCAGCGAATTACACAAACCCCTCTAAGACGATCATTAGTCCGGCTGGCTCCTGCCTTTTGGTATCGAAGTGTTTTCTAAAGGTTTGTCGAGGCTGAAGCAGCACACAGTGACCTTCCACCGTTTTCCTGCTGATGTGACACTGAGGAAATGTGACACAAGAGTCACTGAGCTGATTCACCCACAGACCCATTAGATTAAATGGAAAGGATTATGAAAACAAACTCTCTTAAAACTGAAGCTACGATAACATGGTTAATCACTACCTTCAGGCTTTTTTAGTTATTTCGCCCTGGATATGAAGAGAAATCGATCAGCGTTTTACACCTGCCTCCTGCAGAGCCAAGATGTGTCTCACAAGCCATAACTAGAAAATCAATTAACTACTTTATGAAGAATGAAGCTGAAACCTTCTGATAAAGCAGTTTGAGCTTTCAGACGTTCATATGCTGAGTGGTTTCTGGGTCAGAGAACCCTTTGTGGACCTGCCAGTGTCGCAATGCAGGGAGGAGGAGGGTTTAATTAACACACACACACAGTTAAAGCCTCATCAGCTCATCCCAGAGAGCAAAGTCTGCTCTGCTTTAGTTATACAGCAAATGAATC
The DNA here is from genome assembly GCA_030770545.1 of Macropodus opercularis. Classification (NCBI taxonomy): domain Eukaryota; kingdom Metazoa; phylum Chordata; class Actinopteri; order Anabantiformes; family Osphronemidae; genus Macropodus; species Macropodus opercularis. The sequence continues at coordinate 595,559 of CM061103.1, read as the reverse complement.
AATGCTGTGTGTTGGAGAGTGCACATATTAACTGATCAGCTTAAACAACTGACTCATCCATTGAAATGAATCTAAACGCTGTTTAGTAAGATGGCGGAATCTCCAAGGGCAACTCATAGTTTCCTGAAGGGGGCACATCTAGGAGTTGCTAACTTCTCGGACGCGTCACAGCTCAGTTCCATCCTCAGATTCAGTGACAACCCCATGGTACAAAGCGTTTGATGGAGCAGTGTGCTGGCATTTTGTCCGTACAGAACACATTCAGATTTAGATTAGCTGGTGGTTGGAACGTTTGACACCCTCTAAAGTCTGCAAAGTTCAAGTTATTTAGTACAAAGGCTATCGGTGCGTTATCGGCCTCCGGTGCATGAACTCTGATGTCACCACGTGTAACAGGGTGTGGGAGTCATTGGGCAGCAGCGACAGCGTGTGTTTAGTCATGAGTGGGTGTTGGTCTCTAAGGTAGAGTTGGGTTTCGGGTTGGTATGTTGGGTTATTTCCAGAGTGGGTAGAAGCTAAAAGCAGACTGTGAGGAATCCAAGTTGACAGCAAAAATGCTCAGTGGGGAAAGACAAACGGCTGCACAAGTGTGTGTAGAACCGTCCTGCATGCTCTCAGTTTGACCTCAACTTATCACAAAGTGTTCATAACGCTACTCGTTCAGAGGATGTGAGAAAACAAAAGCAGGCGGTGGGGGGGGGTTACGTTAACTGAAAAGAAAATGATCCGCCACAGATGTTCTAATGAGAAAGAAGCAAAGGTAGAGGGTTGAACGACAATGAACACACACACAAGTACACAAATGAATCCACACACTACAAAATGCAGGGGTTAGTTTTAAAAGTAGAGGCAACACAGGGTAATGCAAGAACGGAGAGTTGAGCATAAGGGGAAGGTGGTGGGATTCAATGCAGCTGCTTGTGGTTTGGTGGAGAACCAAAGAGTGAAGATGAAGGGGATGCCGATGAACATAAAAGTGCCTACAGAGAAAACTGTGGGGAAGATGTAGGGGGGCGGTTTCCATGCCACAACTGGGTTTTACCTGCTTTTATGTTCACGTTTGGCATCTTAAACAGTTTGACGCCCTCCACATTCTTCTTAGCGGCTGCTTCCTCTGGTTGGCGAATGGGGGAATGGGCGAGAGGAGCTTGGAGTGGAGGCTGCTGGGTGTCAAGCTTCTCCAGCTCAGCCTTGCCCTTCTGGGTGAGGAGGAGGTAGGAGCTCTGACTTGGTACCTCTTCCACCTCTGGGGCTGGAGTTAGTTTTAGAGGCAGAGCAGAAACTGGAGACACTTCTTTCTGCCCAAAGCTAAGCTCATCATCCAACGGAATTTCTGGGGCCTTGGAGGAAGCAAACTTTGAAGTATCTAGAGCCTCAAGAAACTCATCAATGACGCCTCTGGGTGGCCGCTCAATGAACTCAAACTCCTCAGAGGACACTTCATGCTCAGAGACCTCCTCAGCCACCTCTGCCTCCTCCACCTCCATCTTCAGGTCTTTCTTGTCCATTTCCACCTGGAAGCTGGCAGGATTTTTGGCCATAGCTTCCAAGACTGGAGACAGAGAGTCTGCTGTTGGCGATTCGGAATCTGAATCTTCAGCAGCGCCTTTTTTGTTCTGGAAGTCAAGAGACTCCAACTTTTCTGTCATTTTGGGAGAATTGTGACTTGAGAACCAATCTTTCTGCTCAATTTTGACAGGTTCCTCTTCCTTGGCTTTAGTTGGTGTAGTTTCCTCTGCCTCTTTGACAAGATCAAAGGCTCCAAAGATTTGATCCTCCTTTGCTTTGTCAGCAGCCTTCTCTTCCATTTCCTCTGCCATCTCCTTCAGCAGGGACACTTTAGCGTCAAATGCAAATGGGTTGTTGGCTGACAGATTGATTGGAGGGTTGGGGGACTCCATCATCCGGCGTTCTAGGATGGGACTCTGCTCCTCTGGGCTTCCCTCAGAAGATCCAGAATCAATTTTGTCAGTGTTGAGAGGGGAAGACTTCAGGATGTCTGGAAGTGATGTTGGCACAGCAGGATCCTCCTCGTCCTCTGCATCATCATCCTTAAAACTGGATGAAAACTGGTTCATGCATTGCACAACTGACTCTGTGGCCATCTTGCCCATCTCAAGAGTTTTTCCCTCATCTGTGAAAGACAACAGGTTATCCTGGGATTCCCCAGTCTGCCCGTACTGCACCAGGTCTGGGGTTGGACTCTCTGACATTTTTGAGGTCCTGCTATCGGACTTTGAGTCGCCAAAATGGGAATAGCCGCTGTCTGCCAGTGGAGAGTAACCGTCAAATGGATTATTCTTCTTCACCTCGTACATCAAATCATCATCTTCATCAGACTGGTTGCTATGGAGGTCTGGCTCATATCTAGAAGGCCCAACAGGAACTGTGTCCTTGGAGAAGTTATCCATGGAGACCTTGGCACTGTCTTGAGATGCTAGGAGTGGTGAATCCCAGTGCTCTGTTGGGTTAGAGGAGGCAAGGTCAGATTCAGGGACCATTACCTTGAGGTTCACAGGGGAGCGACCAGTGTCTGAGGACCTGTCTGAGCTAATCAGCTTCTCTTCAGGTGAAACAGAAACTCCGCTGTCCTCACATGGGTTATGAAGCCCTGGGTCTTTTCCTAAACTTAGGTAAGGAGCAGCTAACCCACCTAGAAGGTCTTCCTTATTCTTACTACGACCTGGTCCAGAGTCACCCTCTTCACTCTCCCAAAGCATGTCCTTGGATTGATCAGTAGGGGCGTCGGTGGAGAAGGGGCCCAAAGGTGAAGCAGATCCCAGAGCAGGTGGCTGGTTGGGACTCTCAGTCAGAGAGAGCTCTTCCAGAGAGTCGGGAGAGTGAAGAGGGGATATAGGAGAAATGGGAGCAGGGGAATCACCCTTCTGCCCAAGTGCTTGAGTAGAGAGGGAGGAGGGAGAATGCAATACAACACATATCAAAGACATACTCCATTCCGTACAGTGCCCACCACACCTGGGTAGAACAGTAACTGACACATTGCAAAAAGGATCAAATATTAAGACCAGACAACTGTTACTAAAATGCTGGCTGTGTGTGGTAGATCGTTCACTCCAGATCTGGGAAATAGGTGCAGAATTTCTGCTGTTGCCAAGAAGCCAAATAGGTAACGAGCTGAGAATAAGTATCGGTGGGTTTAAAGGGACAGACCTTTAAACGAGCTAGAAATAAATGGACTGGCATCAAAAAAAGAAATCTGTTCCTACTTCAACAGTGTGCTTTTACATACAGCGATGGGAGTTTAATGCATTACAGAGATCCATGTTTCATTCACTTCAATTGGCTCTGCTCGAATGAATGATGACTCTTATTCAATGTAATGGTTACTAAAACGTAAAGGTGAAGCCTTCTGGTAGACATGTCGGGAATCTCTTGGATGTTTGAGTATGTTCCGGTTCTGGTTTCTAAGAATTAAAATGTGACACAAATAAGTGACTGAAGAGTTTAGGGGTGGGCAATCCTGGTCCTCGAGGGCCACTGTCCTGCTGGTTTTCCAACTCTACTTGCTGATCAGAGTTGGAAAACCAGCAGGACAGTGGCCCTCGAGGACCAGGATTGCCCACCCCTGGTTTAGAGTCTCGAGGATCTGTTACAGTCAACATTTTACAACACTGTCTGGTGGATTATCCTGGTTTGAACAGGGTTGGAGGGTAATTTGCAACCCCAGGTCTGGTGCCAATACATCATGCGCAAATAGTGATGCAGATAATGATTCCTCTCAAAGGACGTTTCCTAAGGATCCATCCAGATCAGTTGGTCGCTAAGGAGAATCATTATGCTCTACAACCTACTTGTATAAGTTCATGTCAGTCTACTCTACAAGAACATTCACGAGTCACAGCGTAACACAAGCAAAATAAATATAAGCAAACGCTGGAGTTAGTGTTTCAGAGACAGGGAGACAAACAAAAACGAAAACGCTACAGGTGACAAAAATCTACAGCTCCTCACATGCAACAGGTCATTTTTGTCACTTAAATTCAAAATGACACGATAGGAACTAAAGGTAGTGGTGAGAGAAAAAAAGCAACAAGGACACAAACACACAGCAAGCAGAGAAAACTTGCCTGTAGGGAATTGCATCAGAGGAAGAGTCTGAGCTGTAGAAAGAGAAAGTACATCTGTGGAGAAAACGGAGAAAGCAGCAGAAAGTGAGTGAAGAAGAGGAGGCGCAGGTCAAACCAAAACATCCCCACTGTGAGCGTCGTACAAAGGTCAGCTGGCACCAGAACCTGCTCAAACTGGACTTTTCTCTGGTGTGACCCACTACAATAAGTATTATTCCTCTCAGAGTAGACAATTACACGTTGTTATTAAGCTTCAAACATCTTTTACAACCGTTATTGACCTATTGCTTTAGTGATTTTAGGGCATTTGCTCCTTTATTGGATGCCTGAATGTTTCATGTGTTATGACATCACATCTTCAGTTATGTGTGAAGCACTGAGTTGTGTTAATACACAGTACAAAAGGTACAAAGGATGGACTGATTGTTGGATTGATGGACTTGCCATCTGTCTGGTATGTGAACGTATATCAAAGACAAGTTTTCAGAACAGGTTGGACAGAAAGGTAACATCAGTGTCACAGTAAGACACATGACAGCTGATAAAGAAGCCAGAAACGAAGCAGCTCAGAGACGTGACAAGGATGGAAAGAATTCCCCGCTCACTGATAAGGAGGAGGGCGAGACAACGAGATGATGTGACAGGAACTTCCGCCGAACAGCACAAGGCTGAGTTCATCCATCCAAACCAGAAACATGGAAAACGTTCAATAGAGTGAACGTGATCCGTCATTTAAAACCTATACCGCACTTTAACAGACGAGACGAGGAGCAGCAACGATTCAAATCCTCCTTTCAGATTCCCAACAGCTCACGAGCTACAGGCCTCGTTATGCAGGCAAAGAAACAAATGTAAATGTGTCCAACACCTTACAGGAAGGAAAAGGACAATGAAGAATGAAGCACTACAGGCTCAATGCAGACTAACTATTGAAGGACGACCAGTAACGGCCTTGACCTTCCACACGCTTATCCTGACAGGCTGACCTCTGACCCAAACCCATCGGTCCAAACGTAAAGCCAATCAACCCCGTCCACACATTACAGGTGACTGAACAACGTCATGAGTTTAAGATTCTAACCTCTAAACAGAACGAAAGCAAATCATCAGATCACTGAGTAGACAAGCAAATGACTCAACACAACATTTGAATCAGTTTGGAACTAGAACAGATTCGTCCAAACCCAAATCAACTGGAGGTTCTGAGCATGAAAGAAGAATCAAGCTTCAACAATCACAGGCAAAAATCTGCATTAATCATCAATGATTGTGAAATGCGCTGTTTGAAGCTGATGACGATCCGATTTGAATTGTGATGGTGACGCTTCAGATTAGCTGATCGGGCTCCGTTACCTCTGCTGTCGAGGTTTAACTTCCAGCGCTGAAGGAGACCTAGAATCAACGACACACATTTAGCGTTAACACCCAGAGAAAGCAGCACAATGCAGCTGCAACCAGAACCTCAGGCCCGCTTTACTGTCCTGCTGAGCTAACTGGACTAAACAGGCTGATCGAGCACATTTCGCATCCAGTGCAGCAACTACAGAGCTGGACGTCACCTTTTTCAAAATATCAGAACCTTTTGTTATCAACAGGCAGCAAAGCTTTAGAACTGAATTTGGTTTGACTTTCTTTCCATTCTCAGTGAGAGGACACACGTTTGCTCTTGGTTGACTGTTTAAGACTGGACGGTTTTGACTTTGCTTGAGAAGCAGTGTAGAGCAGCAAACATTCCCCTCAACAAGCAGGTTTTCTGGCCTCTGCAGGAACCAAACTAACGGACCCAACAGGTTTACTGTCCTCCTCTACATGCTCGCATATCTGTCTCCTCCCTGAGCTATAAGTGTCTCAGGGACGCTTCACGGCTCGGCAGCGACTCGCCTGCTGCCATCTAGTCAAACAGAGCGATATGTTTGTCCACGGTGATTTTACTGTGGCAGTGAGGTGAATCCAACGGAAACTAAAGAACTGTGTTTCTTTAGTTCATGTCAGAGAAGTGGAGTGAAGGGAAACTGGCCTCAAGCTAAGCCACCCTGCAGACGGAGCGGTAGCGGACTGTAAATGAATCCTCTCTAATGTTGTGGAGATTTTGTTAACTATTTTCCACATCTTTTCAGCCCCGTCTCCGTCCTGCAGAGGCTTTTTCTCTGCTAAATGTCTGCTATACAGACCATATGGCAAAAATGTTTTCAGGTGTCGAATTACAGAGGATCACGCCGGTGGTAATCCGGTGTCACTGGGCCTTCGGGCTGAAAGCACGGCAGATTGTTTGCTTGGTAAAGTGTTAGAGCCTTAAAATGAGCTTGAATGTAATGAATCAGCACAACACAGGTACGTGTCAGGTTTCTCTGTGCAGCAGAGGAAAACTCTGCTCTCACCTCAGCGATAAAGAGGCGAGATTTGCTTCTCATGATGCTTATTAGTGTTTCACTTTTGGAACAAACAGAAGCCTGGTGGTTTGGGTGGAGGCGTCTTCACCAGGATCCAGAGAAAATAGCTCACACACACAGAGCTGTAAGCTCCACCTCACCAGCACTTCACAAACACACATTGACGGATGTAGGTGACCCACAAACGAGACACGGCTGCCAGCGACTGCTGTGCAAAGGACGATTAGGCAGCCTGACGGTCTGACCTGGACAAAACAAACCCTTTACAGGGATGTGGAACCAATCTGCCTTCCCGTCAGTCAGCAGGAATCATCAGGACAGAAGGTCTGCGAGCACAGTGATATAAACGTGGCAGCACGTCCCCCAGTCAAGATTATTACCGACACGAGACGGCAGAGGAAGCAACCCGTCGGGTCTCTGCTGGAACTCAAAACGGCCCAAACAACCAACATCCAGAGTTCATCAAATGAGTGTGACGAACCTGCGAGAACTCGCTTTAAATCATACCTGAAGCCATTTTTAGGACACTCAAAACAACGACACAGCAGAGAAGTTAGAAGGCGCCGTTTGGGGGGATGCGTCGCTCTTTGTTAACTGGAGCTTCAGTGGCTTTGCCCAGCAGCCCCACCCTGCTCCAGGCCAGACAGGCCTCACCTGCTGTCTGCCACATCCACCACTACACCCTCCGTCCAAACAGCGGGGACTGGGTGGATGTGAGGACGGAGGCGACGCGCTGAAATCTGGGTATAGACAGGGAGTGGACGCGCAGCGGATTCCTTTGTTGCGACTAATCGGAGGGTTACAGCAATACGTGCTTCCATTATCGGACAAGCCTTTGTCTAACACACACTTCTTCCCTTTTAACCCAAACGCAGGAGTTGAGCGACGGATTCCTGCTATTAACGTTAGCTCGGGCAGTGCATGAACGCACAGCGGCTCCGTTTCTGCTCTCAGAGAAATGGAAATCGCCGTCCGACAATGGAACCTGGCCTCTCCCGTTAGCGGCCGCAGTAAAGCACATGCCGACGGTGAGGAAGGGCCGGATGCGGTTAACGGAGCGAAACGCCGCCAGGACGCAGGCAGCCGCCGGAGGCCGAGCCGTGCGACCCGCCAGCTCGCGTTAGCTTCCCGTGGCTGGAACAGGTGGGCCGCGTCAACGGCGCAGCGAAGCACAAGCTAACGGTCCGGTCCACCCCGGCCCGGTTTGAAGCCCAGATGGGCTCTAGTTAACTAAAGCGAGAGGTTCTGTTCGTGCTGACGCCTCAAACATCGGCTCCGGTTGACGGGCCATCCGCTCGCCTCAGGGCAGCATCTGCAGCTCGCTAACCGGCTAACGTTACCCATTACCGGGACGAGCTGCCCCGTCAATTCCCGGTTTAAGTCACCACGTTTGCGTGGTTACCGTCGGCACCGTTGGGTAAAATTGCATAAACCCACTAACGGTGGATGTTCAGCCCGCTGGTCTGAGCTGCATGCGGCGCTCGGACAGACAAAGCGAACCCAGCCCTGATGCTCAGCCACCGGTTGGTTACGTGGAAAATTACCGTATAAGACGCAGCTCGGTTAAATTTCATTACTGCTAAAATGGACGTTCTGTTCGTTGAACGGGTTCTGGTGCTGAAGAGAACGCAGCTGGGTTCTGTTGTCGTGTTTTTCCGTTAGATACTCACAAGACGCCGGAGCCGGTTGTTCCTCCGTCACCGCAGGTTGCTCTGCTGCTTTCCGGGCTTCAGCCGCTGGGAGGGCGTCGCTCTCCGGCGCAGGTTCTGGCTCACGGACAGCCTGTGGCTCCGGGACGATCTTGGTACTCTCCGGTTCGGCTTTGGGAGCCACGAACTCAGGCTCCTCGTCAATTAAACGACTCTCGGGAACAAAAGGAGACTTGGTGGAGTCTGGGGTCGCGTTCTCCACCCTGGGCTCTGGGTTCTTCACCTCTGGCACCGACGCCGGTTCCGGCTCCTCTGGGGCAGTGGAAGAAGTTTCTGTGAACTCCTGTGGCGCACTATCTTCAGCTTTGTGCCGCTCCAAGGCGTCCCTAGCCCCGCCGACCAAGTCCACAATGTCATCATCGTCCGTGCCGAAGAGGTCTGCTTTGGGCTGGTCCGGGTCGAGGTTCGGCTCGGCCTGGTAGTGGTGCAGCTCGTCGCTGAACAGAGGGGTGGTGGAGGAAACGTGCTGCTCGTCGCTGTCTGCCATTTTCTTCCCCTGACGTGGAAAAGTTTCAGACCCGACAACTTTGACACTCGGCTGCTGCGGCGGACTCGCTGGCTAAAAGTGTGACCGGGACCTCCTCCGGTAGAACCTGAGTTTGACACCGGTACAGCTGGACCGCAGGACAGGAGCCACAGAGTCGAACCCGAGGTCCGGATCTCCACAGAGGGTACGAAGAAGGGGAACTCGGCTGACCAATGACCTGCGGGTTAACCCGTGAGTGACGTGATCTAGGTCCAATCAGAGCGGGGAAAGGTGGACACTGACCCCACCCACCAGCCTTGACGCGTCTTCTCCATGAAGCAACATGACGCTATAACCTCGCTAATCAGCGAAGAAGAACTTTACCCCAAGCGGAGAGAAGTCCGCACGACCCGAATCCACGAGAAGCGCACGAGACAGTTTATTAGCCTGAACTGAAAAAACTGGAAGACTGCGAATCACTGCAAACTAAAGCCATAAGAAGGACATTTGCTTCTACGGTGGAGGATCCAGCAGCGCGAGCAACCTCACAGAACACGTTTCACTCAGGTCCACGCTCCGGAGGCAGCTCGTCCCAGCAGGACTAGTTTCAGTGAAACCACTCGCTCTGCATATGCACATGTAACACTAGGTTCTGCGCTTTATTTCAAAAGTGGCCAGGAACCAACAGACATTTACACGTGTTCATACTGTGTAAAGTATCAGACAGCGCTGGTGCCACCACCAGTAGTACTGGTTCCAGTACTACGGGAACCAGTACTACGGGAACCAGTACTACGGGGACCAGTACTACGGGAACCAGTACTTCAGAGCCCACCGTGTGGTCAGAAGGAACCATGTTGAGGCAGGACGGACGCTGAAGAGCTGTAACATGAAGGTAAAGGCTGAAGACCAGGTTCCTGGTTCCAGGCTCAGGACGCTCATCTGCTCCTGCTGGCGTGTGACATCAGGAGATGAGCCACGTCGCTGTTACGGTGCTGGGGTCAGAGGAATCAAGGAGCCCGAGTTTGGTCCAACCTAACATCTCACAATGACCCACGAATATACCAGCTACGGTTAGATCACATCTAGGAAAAAGCAAATATTATTAGACTCGAGCAGCTCTAAACATAAAACCTGACTTTTGTCCTAAACGTATTGGACATAGAACGCTGAGCTAATAACAGCTGAGCCATAGATGTCATGAGGTCTGTGTGAGTTATCTTTAGCCGATGATGGCAGCTGCTCTGATTAGCGGCGGTTGCTCGGCAGCAGTTTGGTGTGTTTATAGTGTGTTTTAAGGGGACGTTAACAGAAACCAGCCCTTGACTGAAGCTTCACCAAACGTCTGCTGCACAGTAGACGGTATAAGTAAAGCTTCGCGCTGTTCATACAGTACGCAGTGTAAAATGTAAAGAGCGATCAGATGTCTCTGATTCACCATCACACAGTGATGCTCAGACTCCGTTCTCTCGGCTCGTTAAGCGTTTGGCTCGTTCAACGCTGCTGTAAGACGGTGCCTGGTTCCTGAGCTCTGAGATGAGTCACACACCAACGTCTGAAATGCTACCTCTCATTCAGATCAGATCATGCACTGAAGCCATTTCAGTTGTGTTTTCTCTCAGGTAGAAACCTGCAGCTGTCCTGTGTTTCATATCTTCAACTAAATGTAGTTACACAATCCGTCCACTTGTTTATTCTTTATCCTCACATATAAATCTTGCGTCATTAACCAAAGCCGGTCACCACACATCTCCAGCTCAGGAATATTTCCCATCATTATCCTGCTCGGGCGGCTCTACAGAATATCTTCCATCAAGCTAACAGCAACACTTTTAATCCATGGAAATATCAGATGGAATCAATACAAACACAACAGATGCTCATTCCTGAGGTGGGAGGACAACGTGCCGTGTGTTACAGATACGAGAGAAAGTCGCTGCAGGCTCCCCTCCCAGCTCTGTCCCCAGAGACGAACGCAGGCCCGAGCGTGCAACGTCCACATTCAGGGCTCGTCAGAGTGAAAAGTAGATGTAAACTTAATACGCGTTTCCTCAGTGACCCATGAATCCATCGCAGGTGACAGACCTTTACTACGGAGGTTTCAGGTGATCTGTTTGGTGAGAGGTCGCAGTGAACCTCAGCTGTTAGTAACCGTTTAGATTTGAATCATGGAACATCATGGCCGGTGGAGAAACGTGGAAAACGTGAAGCTTCTGCTGTCTGGGCGTTTGGCAGAAGGAACAGAAAAGCCAAGGTGCTGTGTCACCACGGTCCCGGAGCAGATCGATACGCAGTGAGTCAGCACTGAATCGCTGTTCAGGTCCTTTACTATCATTCTCTATCGACTGAGGGGAGGAGCCAGACCTCACATGTGGCTGTTTTTAGTTAGTACATATTTTATTTCTGGCTACTGTTGTGTGTAGTCATCCCTGTGTTTCCTGCTGTCGGTTGCTCGTCTTATTCTTCTGGTTGTCGCCTTCGCTCGGGTTGTTGTCAGTGTGACCACGTGTCTCTCCTTTAACACTGACTCACATCCTTGTCCACAGAGACACACTTGGCCATTAGGCTGATTCTGACACAGTAGGTCAAACACTGAAGCCTTTATGTCGGCTTCCGTCTGAACCACATCACAGTGAACAAACTCGCTCCCACTAGTCTACAGCCTGCAGCCACAATGGGCCCACTGTTTACCCAGCATGCTTTCTGCTCACGTCTTCGTGATTTCTTTTGCTGCTCGCCTTTGGGATATAAATTCATGAAGTAGGCTACACAATAACAGTATTAGTTGCCATAACCCAACAACAGAGCTCTGCTGAGTCCTGCAGCCAGTGAATTCCTGATCAAACGTTCAGTTAGAAGAATGAACGCGCAGCTTCAGCCGATCACCAGCATGTCACAATAAAAGCAGGAAAACCACTTAGAGACTGATTCACTTGATACAAACTCGTGGGAATATGAAGCGCCTCACATCCAATAAAACGCAATCAAAAGCCCTGCACTGTATAAAAGTCATTACTCATTGAGCAAGGTATCCTGTAATCCCTTAATCTGGGATTAAACCTTCAGCCGCTGCAGGCGACAGACTGATATGATCTAACCTGTCTTCACCCTCAGTCACAGCAGCAGCGCCTGAAAGACAGTCCCAACAAAACTGACACCTACTGGAGCTGATGGAGGACAACTGGTCCACAGATTAAACCCAACAGGCCACAGTCACGATTTACTAACAGCGACTGTTCAGACTCCAGTCAATAAAAATGGTTCTCCTTTTTGTGACATGGTTGTTGTTTGACTTTTAGTTTTTAAATGTCATCCCACAAAACACAGAGTCTAATAATGATTCTGATACAAACTTTAAGAAGAAACGAGTTAAAACAGCTGTTTGCAGTAACTATTCTGTGATTAATCAACCTGTGGAAGGTCGATGAGGTTCTGGTTTCACAGGAAGACGTGTTCCATGAGCTGTGCCCCCTCTAGATCAGGAGACAGGACTCTAGTTCCGCTCTGGTCCAGCAGAATGGACAGGATGGCTCGGCTTAGGTCGGATCGGTTCAGCCCGGAGCACAGAGATGACACATCGGTCCAAACGTCAACAGAAGACCTGCAGTCCTTCAGCATCACCTCCTCCAAACCCTCTGAGAGGTGAGAAGCACATAGTGAGGTCAGAGGTCAACTCCGGTTCCATCTTAACTGTCAGATTCAGTCAGAACATTTTCTGTCCTTTGACGCCACAGAGTGACACCGTGCAGTAAAACGCTGGTGAAGTGTTAATAAGAAGTGCTAATAACAGCATTTTTCAACCAGTTTCTCACTATGTTTTGAGGTTGTGTGAATATTTTCTATTTGTTTGTGGTTCAGCTGAAACAACACAGTTGTCCTCCTGTTTGGAGCCGGGAAACAGCCACACACAAAGAAGCCCTTCAGCTTCTGCTTTGCTTTCTGACTATACCTCGGCCTTTGCTGATGAAGCTGTCCAGGAGCTGCAGCGCTAACTCCTGCTGCTGAGCATCAGACAGCAGAGCGCAACAGACCACACCGGCCGACAACGCGGCGGCACGGCCCTGCTGAGGCTCCGTCAGCAGCTGGATGAGGGCGAGGCTGGGAGAGCGGCGCGAAATCCACAAACAATCCTCTGACAGAGAGAGATTTAAAATGCGAGCTGTCAGTCACAGCTGAACACTGACAGGGTTTCACATTTACCAGGAACAGGATTTATGATGAGACTGTGTCGTTATTGACCCACGTTAATAATCAGCTAATCATAAAGCAAACGCTTTCACCATTCGAAGCTGCATTTGAAGACAAGAATGTCCAGATCAAATGTTCATGCTGGGAAGTCACAACTGCAGAAAAGACGCACACAACAGCAGCTAAGATGGAAAAGTGTGAATAAAGGAAAGGATACTGACGTCCGCCATCGTTAGGGTGAGACCTGAACCCCAGTCGAACACACACGCACCAGTTGTGAAGTCTTCGCAGTGGGTCAGGAATTCAGCTGCACTGTGGCTCAGGCCTCTCCTGCACATGCTCAGTGCAGTCTTCCTGTTCAGCCCACAGGCCTCGAAGACAGTTGTGGCCAATGCCAGAAACAAGTCGGCCACGGTGGGGTTCCTCTGAGCATGCTCAGTCAGGACGTCACCCAGATCTTCAGAGAAGGTCAGTCTGCCAGGACAAGGACAGTAAACACCAGCAGACGGAATCAAAACTGTTCACCCTTGGTGGCATTTACTTGCTGTGGGTGAAGGCGTGGGTGACGAGCTCCGAGGCGTCGTACTGCAGGGCACAACGGACGACCTGCACGGAAAGAGGAGCCGCCAGCTCATCGCCGGCCGGAGCGGTGATCAGCAAGGCCTGGCAAAAAAACAGGGGAGGGGGGACTGAGCCCAGGGAGCCCGTCACACCTGGGAGGACAAAGAAGTCAGAGGCGTTCACGTTTACTGGGTTTACACGTTTACACGTTTACATCTCAGGAGCAGAACTGCTTTTCATGACCCTGTGTCTGATCCACAGTGAAACCCTGCAGTGACACAGATTTTCGGGAGTTTACTTTGCCTCATCTCTGACGGTTTTTGTATTGGTGTTCCTCACCACTGAACATCTCCATGGTGCCCAGGTTCCTCAGGACTCCCTGAGGAGATCTGGCAGCAAGGAGAGCAGCCTCCTCATACTGAGCTGAGTCAAAGAGCTCTGTGAACCTGACAGAGACAGGGAACGTTTCAGAGCGACGTCACCTAAACCTGTCAGAACAGCCTGTGAAGGCAGCACCTGTGCAGGTAATCTGTCAGGAACTTGGACTCATCGCCTCCACTCGGCTCTTCGTCCTCAAACAGACCAGCGTCGATGCTGCTTTCGCCATCTTGTGTCACTGCAGTGAAAACAGGAAGTTCAGCGATAAAGGTATTAACACAGTTTACACAGCACGCTTGTGACGTTCGTTGCTTCAGGGCCTCACCGGTGGCTGGTCTAATGTTCTGCAGTGCAGAACCCAGGAGTTCCTCCAGAGGAACCTGCTGCCCCTCCTCCTCCCAGCTGGACAGACTGTCACATACAAACCTCAGGCGCTTGTATCTGCAGACAAACACACAGCGACTCCATAATGTCGCCTACGTTCTCTCCGATCAGCTGGTTGCGTCTGTTCTTACAGAGCGTTCAGTCGGTCGTTCTCGGTGCCCAGCTGCTCTCTGTGCTTCTCTGACGCCTGCAGCTTGGCGTCCAGCTCAGCTTTGACCTCCACAGAGACACCGTGACCCTTCCTGTCCAGCAGAGCATCTCTCTGCGCCTGGAGGAGCTCCAGGTGCCGGTCCAGAGCCTCCGCATCCTCAGACCCAGCCACTGTCAAACCTGCAACGCCACACAGATGTTTGGGTTTTACTACGGCGGTGATCTGTTTGGCGGGAGGATGCAGTGAACGACCAGCCGACACAGTGAAGCAGTGTTGTGCTGCATGCCTGTGTTTCCACACTGGACGCATGCAGCACCTGGTATCCAGGTGCTTCGCTCCTTTGAGGATCTGCGTCTCTGGATCTGCTCTTCAAGTTCAGCTGTTTCCCTGCGAAGAGCTGAGATCCTGGAGAAACACAGACAGGTGTTTAGGTACGTGTCAGCGCTCGGAGCTAGACCCAACCGGTCCTCACCCGTCCCTCAGCCGAGCGGCGCGTCTCCCGCACATCAGCAGCGCCTTCGGGCGCGAGGTCAAGGTGGCCCGAGTTCGCTGAGCGGTCCTGGCTTCGTCCTCCCTCCGCTTCAGTTCCCTGATGGCACCGTCGTATTCAGCCTTGATGGTCAACAGAAGCCTCTTGTAGGCCGAGCACCGCGAGATCACCTGGAAGACGTCAGACAGGACGGTTGCTTCTCTGGATGTCAGCGAGCAGAATAACGGTGGTCGCTGCTGTTTATGACACATTTGATCAACGCTTTACTGGCCGTTTCCAACCTGTCTATGTCATCTGTGATTATTCTAGACTCTCCTCTCATCTGCTTTTCTCGTTGTTAGTCGTGTGGCTCTGTCTCTGTTGCATCTCAGGTGAGGTTTACCTTGCTAAACGCGGAGCGGTAGATGACGTAGCGCAGCGCGTCCGGACCGGCTTCCGGACACTGCTGGTACCGCTTCTCATGTTCAGTGAGGTCATACAGGGACTGAAGAAAGCCGAGGTCGGTGCCAGACGTCAGAACGTCAGAACCGCTGGACATGTTAGCGCTAACCTCTATTTGCTGGAGTCCATTTGCAAACCGTGCAGTTGTCATGGTGACCTGGGAAATCATTTAAGCGATGTCTTTTATTAAGTAGGCTGGGATATGCACAATATATATTTTCATTAATGCAAATCCTGAAGCTAATTAGATAATACGTCAAACAGGCAGTAAACGAACGTTAAGAAGCGTTTTTGATCAGGCGGTCCACGGTCACCTGCCCCTGCAAACGCTGGCAGAAAACCCCGTCGCTCGAGCCGAAAGCCCTCTTCTCATGATCCGCCATTAGGAGCGACCGGTGGTAAGATCGTGCTCTGTGTTTCAACCGACACTTCTTGTTAAATTACGACTTTAAGGCCGAACCAGCAGGTTGAAGAGCTGTGTGTGTTTCTTGTGCAGGTGGATTAGACGCCAGGATGCAGATTTTTGTCAAAACCCTCACGGGGAAGACTATAACCCTCGAGGTGGGTGAGCCGGACCGTGATGGAGGCTGCGTTCACTGGCCGAGTTACCCCAGTGTTCGGCACTTTGCCGTCGGTTCAAAGCGAGGCGCTCCCATTAAAGCCCAATATTAGAGTAACTAACGGCTGCGGTGCTCGGAAGCCGTTCATGAGTCGTGGAAGCTGTTGGGCACCAAGTACTGAAAGCTAAATGGCTAATTCAAGCTAGCATTTCCGCGCAGTGCTCCGTAAACACGTGTGGCGCTCTTGCGCCCATAAATCTCGCCATGAAGTGTTTCAGTCGTGTCGCCCCGTCCCGTCACTGACTTCACGTGTTTCCGTCTGTTGCAGGTTGAGCCTTCAGATACTATTGAAAATGTCAAAGCTAAAATCCAGGACAAAGAGGGTGAGTTCACTGTCAAAATGATCATTAGTTTCGCTGCAGTGAGACTAAAATGAACAACGGCTGAGCTGTAGTGCTGAAAGCAGCCTGTTGTGCCCTGGTGGCTGCTGAACCACAAGGTGGAGCCAGGACTTGAGCATTTGTTTGGCTGTGCTGTCACAGGACGCAGCTTTCGCTTGGATCTGCTGCTTCTGTAACTCTGGTCTGTTCAGGGGGTTGGTTGAGGTGTAGATGTGATTGACACGTTGGCTTCGCTGTTGATCAACACCATAGTTGTGTAAGAGCTGTCCAGCTTCTCATTGTTATTATTGGGAATAATATTATTCAGCGTACTGTAGGAAACTGGACACTGAAACTGTAAAAATCTATGAAGCCTTGTCTGAATTCAAGTTTAAGCTCAATCCTTGGGTGTATATCAGGTTCTGGCTCGGTGTTAATGCTGATGTGTTGGCCCGCAGGTATCCCTCCTGATCAGCAGAGGTTGATCTTTGCTGGAAAGCAGCTGGAGGATGGACGTACGCTGTCGGACTACAACATCCAGAAGGTGAGCTGAAGTGGACGTGAAGCATCCTCGCTCTCACCTCATGTCCTGTCTGTACTGGGGCAGAACTCGTTTTCTCCAACACTGTTGGGAGAGGCTGAGTCGGTTGGCTTTTTAAAGTGGAGAACACTGGCCTGGTTGTGCTCCAGTATCAGGACTGAGAACATTGATTTTACAGCAAGTGCTTCTGTTGTGGCCTCAGCACTGAAAGCCCATGACTGGGCATCACAAACTGAATATTGGTTCTTCTGCAGGAGTCCACCCTGCACTTGGTGCTGAGGCTGCGTGGTGGTGCCAAAAAGAGAAAGAAGAAGTCCTACACCACCCCCAAGAAGAACAAGCACAAGAGGAAGAAGGTCAAGCTCGCTGTGCTCAAATACTACAAGGTAGGAACACCTGACACCGCTTACATCATCGGGGCAGAGTAGAGATTCTTCTGAAGGTTTATAATTTACAAACCCCAAACGATGTAACTCGGTGAAAGCGCTTTAAGACATGACTGTCGGTGTTTTATGTAGACAGATGACTGTGGTTTGCAAATGTTGTTTTGTTGCAGAACCTTCATTTGTTTCCCTGTTTGCAGGTGGATGAGAACGGTAAAATCCACCGTCTGAGGCGCGAGTGTCCGGCCGACGAGTGCGGCGCCGGGGTCTTCATGGCGAGCCACTTCGACCGCCACTACTGCGGAAAGTGCTGCCTCACCTACTGCTTCAACAAACGTGAGGACAAGTAGACAAAGACTGAATAAAGAAGGCTTTGACACAACTTTCTGTGTATTTATTGAGGGATGGTGATGAACTCTAGCCTTTTACACAACGTGATAAACCGCAAGTTGTCCTGTCAAATAAAATGTAAGGATGTAAAGTTAGAATTTAAGTAGTTTTAAAGCAACAAATTAACTATTTTAATTCTTACAACTGGATTTTACCTTTTTTACTAGAACCAGTCATTTTCTGAATCAAATGTCACCAGCTTTAAAGGTTTAGATGCTGATTTCCAGCTGCAGCCAACACTGTTGTCGAGGCATTTAATTTCTGTATTTTAGCCTTGTGCCTGTAATAGAAGTTACATCTCTGGTCATCAACAGATGTTGATGTTGGATTATTTGTAGTCCTTGTGCTATAAAGAAACTGCGACTTTGGCTCTGACAAAGTTAAATGACCTGGGTAATGAGATCTCTTAAATGTCCAGAACCTAAGTTCTAATGGAGAAAATTCATTTTTTTGCTAACTCAACTTATTGTTAAAAGTTTAATTATTAAGACTTCTGTCACAGAAAGCATGGACACAAACAGCTGCTAAAGGCCTTGAAGAAGCAGATGTGAATCTGAAGTTGTTTACTAAAATAAGGTTATTTATTTAAAAATTGATACATTGGACAGACTTATACAGTTTTCATTTTCTTTAGTAAACTCAAGGCACCAAAATGAGATGCTGTACGAAATAAACCAAAAACAAACATGTACAGGTTATTTCTATATGGACACTTGTTGCATATTTAAAACTGACTAAAGTTACTGCACTTAAATAGCTACTGTACGAGCGGCTGGCTTCATTCACACGTCGTCCTGCTGCTGAGGAGAGAACACAGTTAATGGAATTCTTCCACACAGTTCCCGATGACGCTCCTACAGGTTCTGGTGCTGATGCCACGGAAGTACCTCACTGATCCGACAGCCTGAGCTCTCACCCGATTTCTGCTCTAATGACTCAGGAAGGACAGAAGTCAAAGCAGACGCCTGCGTGTGAAGAACATCTTAACATACTTCAACTGTGTTTTGGTCACACAACCTGTTGATAGTCAGCTTTATGGGGTGAATCTACTCTGGGCCTTTTGTAATCGGTTCTACTCTACATGTTAAATCAAATATCAACAGATGAGATGTCCAGGACTCAGAAGCTGAAGCGTCTCGTTCCAATCTCGACTCTTGACTTCACCCACTGACGTTTAATTCAACCAGAGCAGCTACAGGCTGGGTCTATTGTCACTCTCTCTCTCTCTCTCTCTCTCACACACACACACACACAGGACGGTAGCTGTCACCACTCCTCCAGTTCTGCTTGTTGTGATGAGGAGGCACGGCGTCTACTATAACGTGTATTTACATATTAAATTTCATAACAGTACCTAATGTTTAACACTCTACTGTAAGAGTGGAGAGATATTTCATGATGGCAGGAGAGTCCGCCCTGAAGTGAAGGAACTCAATTAAAAACTGGCATTTGTTGCATTCAAACAGGAAGGAGGTGACATTTTAAACTCCTCTCCATCTGCTCAGCGCCTCCGGCCCCTCTCCTCCTTCCCCTGGCCATCAAAATTATTGTCTGGTTTTGCTTTCACAGAAAGCATCACGCGTGGCTGCGTCGACTGGAAAAAGGAGGAAGGACTCTGTGTTAGTTCCCGGACGAGGAGGAGGAGACGCACAGTTTAACCCCGTTGGGTCCATTGATCCGCTCCTCCTCTTCTTCCTCCTGATGACGGGTGAATCCAGTGATGCGGGAGGCGGCGAGATGGTCGAGGGCTGTCAGATTTTGATGTCCTGAGACTCCACCATCTTAGCGAGCGTCTTCTTGACTCTGAGGATGGTGAGGCGGGAAGCCGGGTTATGAGCCCAGCACTCAGACATGAGCTTCAGCATGGCCCGGAGACACTGCACACACACGCACACACAGATGAGGCTTCTGTGCTACATTTACTGGGAGGAAGCATCAGCCTCAAACTTTAGCTTATAGAAGTAGAAACTAGTGTTGCAGCCACTGACTCAATTCATAAAGTGTGTGTCCTGTGACGGAGGCGCCGGTTCTCACCTCGTCGCTGTTCCAGCGGTTCGACACCGTTGGTCGAAGGCCTTTCACACACACCACCTCCAGCATGTCTTCGTAAGAGGGGTCAGAGGGCACCATCTCGTAGTACGGCAGCTGGTAGTCCTCCACGATACCTGAGCAGAGGGGGAGAGACTCATGTTTTCCTCACCGTGTTGCAGAAAGCCAAGCTACACAGCCTGTATGTGCGAACCTCCGCTGACGCAGCGTCGGGCCATCTCCCAGATGACCAGGCCGTAGCTGTACATGTCGGCCATGATGTAAGCCTGGAAGTGGTTCTTGTTGAGGCTCTCGTCCAGAACCTCAGGGGCCATGTAGCGCCTCGTCCCCACCCGAGTGCTCAGGGGGATGTCAACCTCGTTAGTTTCGCTGTGGCAACAAGGCAGATGAGGACAAGTGACGTCCAGTGACAGGTTAGGCTGCAGCTTTATTCGTAAATAGTGAAAACGTTTTTTATGTCTGACCACGAGTCCAAAACTCCACAACATGAATTTACTACAATATTAAAGAGAAAAGCAACCTAACTCTGAATTGCTACACCTAAAACAAGTTAATTGACAATACTGTGCCCATTCCAGACCTGTCACGGCCCAAAGCTGCAGCTCTAATAATGACTGATACGGAGAAACGAGGATCGAGGAAATGACTGATATGCTCTGCTCCCAGACGTCACCCACCTGTTGAATTTGACGGCGAGGCCGAGGTCGGCGATACAGCAGGTGCCGTTCTTCTTGATCAGGATGTTCTTGCTCTTCAGGTCTCGGTGGGCGATGGCGGGCTTTCCCTGCGTGCCGTAGATCTCGGTGTGCAGGTGGCAGAGGCCGCAGGCGGCAGAGTAGGCGAGTCGCAGCAGGGCCTGCGTGTCCAGCGTGGTCAGCTTCAGGTAGTCGTACAGGGAGCCGTTCTCGTGGTAGTCGGTGATGAGGAAGAGCTGCGTGAAGGCGCCTGTGCCTTTAATGTCGGCTGCAATGAAGCCTGCAGGAGGAAGAGATGAATAATTCACCCCAAGAGCAAGAAGGAAGCCACAGCAGAGTCAGCTGCAGCTCAGCTTTTATCTGACGCGTTTGTCGTTTCTATTTCAAGCTGCTTTAAAAAGACAGATAATGAGCTGAGGTGAGTTTTTAACAATGCGCCGTGCAGCTACTCACACTCTGCTGCCAAACACAACAAAGACTAAACATTTGCTGACAGGTAAAGTTGGGTTTTAGGTTAAAAGAAGAAAGAACGATGCTACAATAAGCTTGTGTGGGTACCAAGGATGTTCTCGTGTCTCATCAGGACAGTCTGGTAAATCTCCGTCTCTCTGAACCAGCTGGCCTCCTCTCGGGTGAAGAACACTTTGACAGCCACCTTCTCTCCCCTCCAGCGGCCCAGCCACACCTCGCCGTACCGGCCTTTGCCGATCTGACGCACCATCTGGATCTGCTTGGCGATGGTTCGCTGCACCTGCAGGAGGACATTTCATGGCAAATGGTTTTATTCATATCTATTTTATCTGTATTAACTGTGTAATAACAGAAGAGACAGCTTAGAAAATGGCAAACTACTTAACAAAAGCTGGTTCCCATTAAAAAGGCGTTAGCAATAATTCAAGCTAATAATGCGTCTGAGCTTGAGCCTCGGCTCTGGGTGTCCGGTGAGAGTACGGCGTTCTCACCAGCAGAGGGAGCCCCGAGCCGCTGCCTGAGCTCTGTGACTGGTGAATCAGGTCTTTAAGTGACTCCCCTGCAGGAATGAAGACTTCCTGCTCCAGGTCCTTGTGGTACCGCTGGCGCTCACTCTGCCACTTATACCTGACACAGACACACAGTGTTACTCGTTTCACACAGCAGAAACTGCTGACGCCTGCTGGATGGAAGGTGAAAGGGCAGGCTCTGCTGAGCTTCAGAACTACAGGCGATAGAAACGTCAAGGCTCAGGTGAGTCGTACCTGTAGTAGCAGACCACAGTGACACAGACCAGCGTGCAGCAGCAGACCGTCATGGAGATGATGAAGGCCAGCCAGTGGGGGCTGCCTTCTACAAACACAAACAACGCTGGGTCGGCTTTGAGTGAAAAACGCAGACTGGCTGAGCTGTGGTCAGTAACAACATTACCGGCAGGAGCCAGCGGGGGGAGGGTGGGCTGCAGGTCTCTGTTGCACAAGTCGGTGTTGCAGCACTCGATCGTCCTCCTGGTCTGAGCTTTGGGAGAGTCCTGTCAATCAGACCGCAGCCCGTCACCGACTGCTCGTGTCCGTGAACGTGGGTATGTGACGTGTGCGTGCGCGTACCTTGCACTGGAAGTGTGAGCCTTCATACTTCATGCAGCCGGAGGTGAGGATGGGCTCTCCGTGCTCATCCTCCTCGATGATGGCGAAACACTGACCGTTGGTTCTGGGAGACACGCGTTCATGCGCATTAGAAACGCGATGACGTGCTTCTACTAGACTCGGTGGCGCTCTACTCACTGGCAGGTGTTGTTGGTGGCGTCGTCAGGGCAGTGTCCGGAACAGTAGCAGCTGAGGAATCGAGCCGCGTCCTCGGGTGCGATGGTGGAGTCCTCGCCGGGCCGCCGCCTGTCGGCTTTCACTCCTGTCTCCTGCAGGACGTGGTCTGGGTTCTGGCCGGCCGCTGGAGGGAGAATCAGAATCAGAAAGGAGAGGATGATGCAACGTTTACGATTATCAAAAGGAGCTCTAACGACCCCTGGGCTTCATTGTGGGACTGACTGTGGTATTTGCCGTTTCCTCTCTCCATCTTGCAGGAATTGGCCTAATTTCCGGCTTTTTTCTTCTAATTTTTGCATCACTTTCTTGCCTTCCTCCAAGCCACAGGCCTGTCTGGACATGAACTCCCTGCACACCTACACATTAAAGTGCTCCAGTCCGTGAATCCACAGGAGAACCCACCATCGTCCACAACGACGCTGCAGATGGGAACGTAGACTCATGAGGGAAAAAGGGAAATGATCTTATGCTGCCTTGCCTGTGTTCATAGCATTTAACGGACTGAGGTAGGGATCCTGCTGTGATGGAAAGCAGACGACCATAATACACTTATCTTCCAGCTCCTTTTTCGTTTTCTCCTTCTTGATGCCGTTTGGTGTAGAACTTCAAAAAGTTAAGACATATTTACCTTTGTGTCAGCGTTGAGGCCAGCGCCATCTTTGATTAGACTTTATTTAACATACACAAACCTACGGCCCATGTTTCAGCTGAACCATGACCGGACTCAAACCTTGGTCTAACGTGTGCTGCTTTGCTTTAAACAGCTGAAGAGCGAAGCATAAAAACCTCAATGACTTCATCACTGTCTAGACCTGAAAAACAGCACAGCTCCAGTTGCGCCGCCTCCTCCCCTGATTGGCTGAGACGTTACGAGTGACAGGAGGAAGGAGTAAAGGCTGAGGCTGGAAATGGCTGCTCTGGTTCTGCGTCTCCATGCACATGTGTGCTTAATTGTGGCAGCAGTCAAAGTGGAGACTGAGGTCTGGCAGCGTGAAGCTCAGTAATCAGACTCGAGCTCTTAAAGTCCCAGCACTGCTTCAGACCTTCTCCGCCTAAGGATCCAGCAGCTGACGGATGAAACCGACCTGGGGCCGCTCGACCTTCAGCCCATCCAAGCGTGTGGCCTGTAGACAGGTTAGCTGCTCGAACACGGAGTCACTGTCTGAACATGCAGAGCTTCAATGTTGAAACGTTCTGTTGAAAACGCAGCTGCTAGCGACACAGCAAAGAACTGAACACGTTGATTAAATACATATATTAGCAGTCGCTGCTTTGAGCCTCGGCTTCGTCCCACTTCTGCAGTCAAACGATGAAGCGGACACTCAGGTTTGGACGTTTCCAGTCCGTGTGGTCTGCAGATAAAATTAGCTGCTCTGCCCTAGTACAGAGAATCTTAACGACTCTGACTTAATCAACGATGACTCACTGTCTGCAAATATGCAGAATAATAAAGAGAACATGATCGACTGAAAGCCACACCGCAGTAAAGAGAAGTCAAATATGTGACAGAAGAAATAACCTGCAGATAAAACACAAGCCCACTGCTTTCATCAACATAAAACCAGGAAGGGAAATGAAATGTACGGCCTGGGATGAACAGGAGGAAATTAGATGCTGTCTGAGAGGTGGTTCCTGGCTCCCGCTGCAACAACAACTATTACACAGAAAAGTCAAAGTCCAGGTCAGAAGGGGCCTAAATGGGTCGGTCCAGGTCAGATCTAAGCACATAGGGACTTTCTGCCGCTCACAAGCCAAAGCTTTTCATTAAAGTCAACGTCACCTCCCCTCCATCAGCTTCCACCTGGAAATGTGTATCTGGCCTCCCCTGTGTTGCCGTGGCAACGGCGAGCAGTCAAAATGGCTCACAGTGAGGTCATTAACAACACAGAGCTCATTAAGATGCCACAGTGGCCCAGCAGTCGGGCTGTGGGCTCAGTGCGCCGGACAGATTCTTCACAGAGCGGCAGAACATTTACCTCCATCATTTCACGTTGGGAACGTGAACCCACCACTGGCTGGTTCCAGCTCCCACAGAAACAGTCCAGTGAATGCGTCTCCAGAGGGACTGGTGGATATTTCCGGAGAACAATGGCTGTTTGGAGCTTTTAGCGCCAGGGACAGCGTGTACACTGACATACAGGAAATGGTTAATGTGCCGAGAGGAAGTGAGAGCGGCAGCAATCAGCTCAACAGCTTCCTGTTGGGAGGAGAGTTCGAGAAGCCGACACCGCTGCCGAAGATTAACGAACATGATTCACATGTGGCGTCAACGTTGGTTTGATATGCAGAAATTATGAAAAAACAATGGACAGAAATACGTTTTCTTTTCAAAACATAGTAAAAGTGTAGAAGTATTTGTCTGACGTCATACGACCTCAGGGCAGATGGTTTGGAAGACTCAACTTCTCACTTCTCTGCTGGACGTAAGCCAGTAGCTTTTCTTTCACTGCATATAGATTCATGTCGTGAAGACACTAGACTCTCCAGATGTTTTATTCCGGTTACTGACCATCTGCCCTTTACTCCTCCAGCTCCTCAGCCAGAGCCTCACTGCTCCAGACACTCCAGCAGAAAATCAGTTTCACAGAGCAATGGTTTTTGAATTGGGGTTTCATTGAAGAGGACGATGTCATTGGGAGACTAGATGCTCTTCATACTGAGGAAATGAATCCCAAGTCAACAGGCAGAGGTCGACGTGGGACCAGATGACTGGAAAAACTGCTCGATAAGAGAGAGTCTCTCCCTTTCCTCCAGATTAGTTGTTGCGTGTCACATAGTCAATCACAGCAACACTTGGCTGAGCAGCAACTGCTCTTATCAGCCCGAGTGTGTTTGTAGGTCGCAGGCTGGCGGGTCGGAAGGTGACCGCTCTCACGGTTAGAGCTCAACACCGAGCTGCTCGCAACAGCAGTGAAATGCTTGAATTCTATGGGAAGGCAGGAAATCTGCATCAACTGTAGCGACTGGTTTGTATCTACTGACGTTCAGGGTGACACATCCCCAGTAGCACCGTCTCTAAGGCCGGGGGTGGCTCTATGGGGCGTTGGAGTTGTTTCAGGTCCCACGTGCTGTGAGTTAAACTGCTGGTGTGACAATGTGTGAATTTCATTCAGGTTTAAACGTACAACTGGATTAAGACCCTTCATTCAGCAGCCGTCTCAGCTTGACAGGTGCCGTGACGACACAGAAACTGTGTGAGCTGCTTTTTGTACATTTGTCGTTTAGCTCCATGGATTAAAACTGACGTAGAAGGGAGGCTGAGCTTCATGCTTGCGAGTCATCTCCAAGTTTTTCCATTATCAGCCGGTTGACACTTAATCATAGACTGAACAAAAGGCTTCTGGTTCATATCTGTATGCACAGGGAGGAGGTGCTGACTATAAAGGAGGAGACGCTTTACGCAACGCTTATCTCCCAGCATATGAACGGCTTAATGAGTAACTCGGCAGTAGAAACACCTCCCTCAGTGATGTAACGACAGTTTATAGAAACTAAAACCAAGATCCAGGAGGATAAATCACAGCTACGGAGAGAGTAGAAGGACGCTGCCCATTTTAAAGTAGCCGAGTTCAATGGGAAGCACGAAAAGTTTTCTGTGTAGATGTTAAAACGACTAACCGTCAGCTCTGAGGATCAGCAGGAGAGCCATCACAGTCAAACAGAAAGGCAGACCTGCCATCCTGCAGCAGGACCGAACCGAAATCAGACCAGAACTGGACCCAGACCGGGCCATTCTCTGTGACCCTTAGCAAACTGGACAGCGGGAGTCGGGAGCCTGCGAGGTGCTTGTGCTGGACTGTGGAGGCCTCGGTGGTCAGCTGCAGGTAAACCGGCGCAGGTTGAGGCTTCAGGAGGTGATATCACAACACCAGGTCCTCTTCTGTCGCACTAAGTCCTTGGGTCCAAAACCCTGGAGACAAAAAAACAAGACATGATTATGAAAATGGTTCCCACAAACAAATATCTACCAACGTAGAAGCACGTGGACAGAGTAACGTCTGGGCTCTGGCTCTCCCTCGTCCCCAGTGCTGTGTGACCCGCTGACCCCTGTCGGCCCAGAGCCGGCCTCCAACAGTCAGACTAACTGCCAAATCATTTGTCCAGGGATGTTCTGCAATTACAGGCGCTGGGCCTGTGCAGCCCTAATAACAGCTTGTCGAGAGGGATGAAGGTATGTGTGGCTGGCGTCTGTCACTCTTCATTTGCGCAGAGGTCCGACCTGTGACCCACTTTTCACACATCTCTGGCTGAGAAGCCAGAACAAAGGCGCACACAGAGGACGGTGCAGGTCCCAGCCCACGCGAGGAAGCATGTGTGCATTGCTGCTGGTGAAGCTGGTGAAGCTGGTGAAGCTGGAGCCTGTTTCTCCTGGTTTACAGCGACAACAGCGTCTAAAGTTCTTCATACTGCTCCCAACAACGGGCCTGGCGGCTGGATTCTAGATATTTGTACACATTCATTCGATGAAGTATGACGCCTGCTTGGTTGATGATAGTTTTTTCATCAGTGCTTGGCCCAGGCTCTGATGCCTTGACAAACACCAAGACAATGGGATCCACAAGTTAAAGCGCCTCTGGCACAGACACCAGCTGAGTTTGTTGTGAATGTCAGATCATGGAGTTGGACTATGATGAAGCAGCTGGGTGCGAACTAGCAGGGAAGTAATAAAACCGAATCTGTTTTGTTTTCCATGTTCACGTCAGGACGAACCGTAAACATCAGCACAAAGAGGCCAATTGAATCGCTCGTGTCCAGCAGCTGCTTCTTCCAACAGGCCAATTCAAGGCGATCATAAAGGGAGACCCATGGTTTCTACCAACACAACAACCTTCCAGTTATTACCCATAAACACGATCACTTGATGAAACATTAATTGAGAATCAGAGTTCTTCCTTTGCCATCCAGTGTCATTTAGGACAAATCTATAATCTTCCGGCTTAGTGAAAATTCTGTAGGGAAACGAATGCGGACACGTAGTCATATAAATGAACAGACCCCACTGTCGGCATCACTGAACAGAATTTTCCTCGCTGCCAAAACAAGAAGCTGGAGTTTGTTTGTGAGGCGACAGCAGCAGCAGCTCGGTGAGGTAACGCACAAAGACGCAGTTAGATGTCCAGACACATGGAGGCAAGTCGAGACAGGTCCAGGAAGTGTCCCTTCACACACCAATAACACACATCCACTGCCCTTTGACGGAAGGCAAGAGGACCAGTGTCCGACGTGACCAGGTCGCATCCCACAGCAGAGATATGGAGAATGGCCACACAAAGATTTCCCCCTCAGGAGAAATGTCATTAGAAATGGCATAAAAAGCAAAATGCTGAGCAGAGCTGAGCTCTGCGGGTTTGACTTTCACTCCCGCCTCCCCGTCTTCAGCCGACGAGTCCAGACTCGTCTCAGACGCACAACAAACCGCGTCTTTTAGTGCAGATACTTGACACTTTAGATATGAAACCAGCAGTTTAACTCACAGCATGTGGGACCTGAAACAAACGCTGCTTTTGATTTTCTATTTTCCCACTTGCACAACAAATAGCCTACATTTACTCCACTTCAACTCAAAAACAAGCCGTGATGTCAAAAATCAGCGATAAAACCTGTCGGCCTGTGTCTCTGTCACATTTTAGACTTGTCTGAATTGTTTTCAGATCAACAAAGACATGTCTGTATTCTCAGCTCACATGTTCATCTTAGCTTTAAATCATAATAGGAGACAGAATGCACCCATTTATCTATGAGCTAATAACAGAATGCAGCATATTTTGGAAATTACAATCTTATCAGCACCAAATTCACTTCCTCTAAAGGGCAGGAAGAAACAAACAAGTTTAGCTTTGGAGGTAAACCAGACAGTCCGATCAACTAACGTTCCCACCGTCCTTCCTCCCCGTCTTCAGCTGCTTGGACTGGCTGGATGCGACATCAGAGTCTTGAAGGAGGAATGAAAGGATGTATTGTCAACAGGCCCACCTGTGCAGAATAAACTGCCCTTATAGGGAACCACTGAGCCATAGCCCGGCTCCCTGGGGAAGGAATTTCAGGTCACACTACTCTGGGGACGCGAAACATTCGGTGGGATGGAAACCCAAGCAGTGGGTTAAGACTCGTAGAAACAGAGCCTTTTAAAAGGCTTCGGCTTCTGGTATAACTGTTAGACACACTCAGGTGGGCTCTGGTGACTTCAGGTTGTGGACGTCTGCCCCAAGTTTAATGCAAAACAAGATTTGTGAGGCAACATAGCAAAAGTTACCTGTGTGGGAACTGAAGCCCAAACAGGAAGACAAAGAAAAAAGGAAGTGAGGTCTGCGTGCTGTCAGTTTTTGAACATTAAGTTCCTCAGAATGTTGTAGAACTGATTTAGCTTTATATTGTTTTAAGTTGTGGCAGAAATGAACCATTATGAGCTGAGTTTAAGAAGCAGTCATGAGACCAGTCATGAAGACGAGTTTGCCTGAAGTAGGGCTGCATGACCAAACCTTTCGTCCCTATATAAATCATTTTTAGATCCATCTGCATCATGCATATCAGACTGGGCCGTTCTGTAGACAATTCAGAGCGTCGTGAGTCTGGGGCCAATCTTAAATAGGCTTTTCTGGGTCGTGTCAAATTACATCCATGCGACAAAAAGCTCCTTATCTGGTTTGACAACAGTAAAGGCTGGTTGTCGACTGAACGGTGCCGGTTATTAGTAGCTTCCCAGCCCTTGAGACTTGATACGACGGCACTGGGTCGGGTGGTGGCTGCAGGCATTAATAATCCACTCCCCTCAACGAGCTGCAGAGTCAGAGGCCAGACATCAATAATCGAGCTTTAATGCGTCTCCTCTTCCTGCTCTGGCCGAACGGCGGCAGACTAAATAAACGATGAGAGGCCTGATTGGAGGAGCAGCAGTGAGCAACAGCTCCAGAGCTCTACAAACAAACGCTGTAATGAGGGAGATTGGGATCAGTGCTGGAGGTGGTGGAGAACATTAACGGAGCACGAGACAGACTGAGCCCGTTCACGTCTGCTATTACAAACTGTTTTATCCCCAGCGTAGTGGGTGGAGATCACGCTTGTCCACAGTTCACTTTCTTCGTCTTCGTTTGTTGAATTTATATATATTTGAATTTAGATATAATAGAGAGAGAGAGAAATTAGAGAAATACCAGGGGCTCAAAGCAGAACTTGAGAAGGCCTGTAAGTCAAGGCGAAGGTGGTGGCCGTGGTCATCGGAGCACTCGGGGCAGTAGCCCCCAAACTGGAGGAGTGGCTAGAACAGATCCCAGGAAAGACCTCAGACATCTCAGTCCAGAAAAGTTCAGTCCTAGGAACAGCTAAGATACTGGGAGAACCCTCAAGCTCCCAGGCCTCTGGTAGACCCGAACTTGGATGGATGACACCGCCCACGTTGGGCGAGGAGGGACATTTTTATTTTTTTTAATATATATATTCCTTTAGATATTGTGCAGTCAAGTACTTTGTCAAAACCCATTTCTCCTATTAATACTTGTTTCTTCCTTTCCTCTCCCCGTTCTAAAGTCATATTGCTCCTTAAATTTTCTCTTAATTTCGTCGTTTTTTGATTTCTCTCCCCCGTCTCTCTCTTCTTACCCTGCCGCTTCTCCATCTTGGCTCTGTTCCCTGTCCCCTCCAGGGGCCCCTCCTTGCAGGCGGGCCTCTAGGTGCTGCAGCGGCCTCCCGTTGGTGTCGGCGCCCTGCCCAACATGCCTTTCAGGGCCTGGGAGACTGCAGGCCAGACTTTCTGGCTCCACTGCCATTGTTTGCATGGCTGCTCTGCACCTCATCTCCAGCAATGGATTAGCATAAGAATACCCAGAACGACCCGGACCGGTGGGCAGCAATGCGGGCCCCTTCCTCCCTGCATCTTCTGCCTCAGTTTTCCTCCTCACCATTCACTTGACTTACACAGACAAGTTAACGGAATCTGGAAGCATCTACATTTATCCTTTAACTCGTAGAGTTAAAAGTGCTGCCTCTTTACTGGTGAACAACGCTCTACCTGGTGAGACCAGGTGCGTTTGATGCTCAGTCCTGATTAGTCAGGAGAGCTGCACCCTGGTGTCTGGGATGTTTAGTTGCATTAAATGCCGTCCATAACAGGTAGGTCACAAAATAATGCAGGAATAAAGCAGCACAGACCGCGAAGGTGTTTTTAATTGCTTTAATCTCTATAGAAACAGGCTCGTCCATCATTAGCACAGTGTTGCCTTTGTCCTATAGCTGACTCATAAAACCAACACACTCAGACCATAAAAGTAACATAATGATCATAAATCACATCAAGTGAAGTAGACACTGGAGGACTGGAAGGTTCTCAGCACAACCCTCCCAGTTAACCCAGTCTGCTTCCACTGCAGCCTATGAGCACACCTCACTTCAGTTGAGGTGAGTGAACTGTTACTGCTGATGTTTTCTCAGTAACCATACGTGTGCTGAGGAGGGCAAGGACCCCAAGTCTTCGGTTGGCTCCTGCCCGCTACCGCCTACAGAGAGTTTTCCGCTGCAGCCATCGTCTGCAGGCTGCACTGGTCTGAAACATGAAGGCATCTACCTAAAATATAACTATAATTGCAGCAGACAAACATTGGCCTCATCTGTGGGTGGTCTGGTCAGAAACTGGACTCTGTAGACGGATGGTTTCATCCACCGTGTCGCCACAGAGCTGGCCCTGTAGGACACAGCGATATAGGTGGGCTCGGTGTCTGGGTTTTAGGTACAGGATTGGTTCAGATGCCTTCAATGCTGTTGTGACTGAAAGTTCAGCAGTGACTCATAAACCAGTCAGAGGAGTGTCGACTGCAGAATGCGTGATGAGCTGCAGCGCTACAAGTGTCACATGTTTATTTCCTCCTAGTAATCCTCATCAGGACTTTCTAGCATGTTCTAGTGATGGGTTAGTCCCAGTGTCAGTGTGACCTACAGTGTCAGGCTCAATGTTAAAATATGAACACAACTGATTGTTTGGCTATTTGAGGAACATTCACATTTACAAACTACAGGAAAGTCTGTTCTGATCCATATGTTTGTTCCACACCAGTTCAGCACAGTTAATCTAAACACTATGCGTGACTTGAGGTGTCTTTAAAATAATCGGACGTTATTAACACAATGAATGAAGGACACATCCCTGTTTACCGCAGCGCAGCCTAACCTCTGCACACAGACTGAGCCAGGATTTTAACTGCTCAACAGTTCTAGGTCTTGGTCAGTTTGCCAGTTCAGCAGATCTATGCTGTTGTCATAAACACAGTGGCTCAACAGTCTCTTCCTTTTTAGCATCTCTTTTCCGTTATCTATTACACGCTGTCTTGTTTAATGTCTATTACACGTTCTTGCTACCAATTCCAAAAGGTCCTTCTTAGTTTCCTACATATGAAATAAAACGTGTTTAGATGTGAGCTCGCGCGTGAAGCTTGTGTGAAGCCCATAAATAAAAGTAATGAAGTGACGAGGACTTCTACAAATGTATACACTATAAAGGCCAGCATTCCCTCTGTAGTTACATAAAAGCCGTACAGCGCTGAACAGTTGGCCAGCAGTGACTGAGGCGAGGCTTTTAGGCGGCTCTGTTTGAAGGCCTGTCAGCAAGCTCTGAAACTCCCACAGTCTGAGTCACCTCATTCCAAGACGAAGGCAGCAGTCACATCAACCTGCTCAGGGAGAACGTTCAGAGGATAAACAACGTTTCTAAATATGTGTAAGGCAGCATGTCCACGGTTTGAGCCTATAGCCAGCACCGAACCAGATCATCATAATAACCATAATCATTCAATTCCAGGTCCTCATCATTTGAATATCCAGCGTACAACAATAAAACCAGCTGATAGTAAACATCCTACTCAAAACTGATGACCCCACTTGACCCCAAGTGTCATGTCAATAATTACATAAAAGGAAAAATTAAATAAAGTCAAATTACGTGAACATTTTTCAATCTCAGTTTCACATCAGATTTCCAGCTGGGACGACACGTTAATGGATACAAGGCACTGCCTAATGCCTCAACTCCAGAGAAAACTCAATAAGGTCTACAATGTCAAAGCTAAAGGACACACAGACACAATCTGTACTCGGGTCAAGTCATGACATTACCTACACAGAACTTCAAACACTCCAAACACACAAACACACGCTTTAATTCTCCTACTTCACCCAACCCAGACGCAGCCTTCGGGCTCAGTGCAATCAGCGCTCCCCTTGCTCCTGCTCTGGGGTTATTAATCAAACTAGATGACAGCTCAAATGACCCAATCACAGCCTTCAATTAAAAGCCAGGAAGTCTCCTGATTGGTCAGCAGTGTCTCGAGCTGGTGGTCAGGGGTTAATCTCATCAAAGAGCAGAAAGTGGAAGCGAATTGTACATTCAACCTTTAGGAAGTAATCACCGGTGCACAACAAGAAAGGTTTGACTTTTAGATCAATCTGTGTGAGACACAAACAAAACCAGAGCTAAGGATTCATGTTCATCCATACGATCACACAAACACACGGTTCCATACCTGACTGGTCGTTCCACGGCAGCTCCATAGCAAGTGTAGTCGCAAACCAGAGGAGGCCAGTCGCATCAGACCAACATCCCAATCGGTGGCCTGATGAAGAGAAAGAGACTTTAAAAACCAAACTTGTGTTAAGTTATTAGAGTCAAACTTGAGAGCAGAGAGGCATGAGCCTCTGTACCGGACTCTGGCCGGGCTCCTTCCACACAAAATCCACATTAATGCTCACTTCCACCTGCTACTCTTATGGAAATGTTTGTGACAAATCAGTCAGGTTTCCATTAAAACCACCATCCTTTCCCAGCCATTCTGAGTTCATCAATGCAGCAACCTTTCCACCTTAGTTGAGCCTGAACACTTTAACTAGCACCAGGGAGAAACTTGAACTTCTTTTCCTCAGTGAAGCCGAGCTGGTAGTCTGGTATGACGACGTTCAAAATAAAACACTGCAAACATTTAAACAGCCAGGGTTTTCAGGCCTCATCCAGGACTCCATCACTAGATCTACGTCTGTCTGTTGTGTCTCGTTAGTTAGTGAGGAGATAAGTGCAGCGGTGTTGCAGACACAGAAGCTTTTTCTTCGACAGCTCAGAGCTCCTCAAAGGAGCCTTTATTTAGTCAAGAGGGCAGAAGTCAGGACAGCGAGTTAATACTCACTGCCAGAGGAGAGGACAGTCGAACCCCAGCTGGAGGTTTACAGAGGCTCCACACAGAGCAGGAAGCTGAACCCACAGCAGCAGAACTATCAAAATAAAAGCAGTGTCATTTTGGACACCAAAAAAGTGTCGCGCACACAAACCCTCAACCAGCCACAATATTAACAACCCCTGGTTATGAGCAATCAGCGTCCTCCGGGAGAAAACTTTTTTTTTTTTTACAGGTTTCCCGTTTACAGGACAGTGAAGTCATCTGTGTAGTGGAGAGAGCCCACAGCAACCTGATGACTGTGGAGCACGTGGTCAAACAGACACTCAGCGCTCAGCTGGAAGACTCGATGTCGATTAGCTGACCAGCAGACTCACAGTTCGTGTCCAGCTCCACCCCAGAAAGTAAAAAAACAAAAACGACAGTGGTTGAGATTCAGCTGCCGAGTAATTATAGAACAGAGCAGGAGAAAATAAATGTCCGAAGACGGGGGCTGAGAGCGGTCACGAGGTTAGCGGAAAAACAGCTGCTGCGCCTGTGTCCAACACACAGAAACACCTCGTTTCTGGAGGGAAAACGGATCCTAGTTCGGCTGTGCTCTCTGTCCAACCATGTGAAATCAGATCAATTCTAACAGTGGAAACAGCAAAAGGCTGTACAAAACCGTTTTACTCCTGTCTGAGGAGCAATAGACATATACAAACTGAATTCAATTGAAAACACTCCTCCATCTTCTCCATTTAAATGGCGGATCAGACAAACTCATCCTCAAGCCTGAAGTCATTAGTCAAAGCTCGGTTCATGTTTCATTTGTTCTCTGGTTAATTCTCTTAAAAAAACAGGCTCTTGTAGTCTCGTTCCTTCTTGTGACATGTGACACATTTAGTAAACATTTCTTCAACCACAGGAAACTGTGTGAGGTGACGACAAATGAACTTCCTTACAACTTCCACTCCAACCGTTCTGATGGACAGAGCTGATTCTGCTCATCTAAAGTAATAGTTCTGTAGAATTTCTGCAGTAGAATTATCAACTTAAAAAAAAGAAACTGAAAGGCGCGTGTATTACGTTGATGTGGACGTCACAGCTGGAAGCAATAAGATGTTAACAAAAGTTCTCATCTATCGTTATTGTTGCACACATGGTAGTTTAGGTCAATCAGACACTAAACTAGGATTTAGCTAAATTATTCATAACATCTGTCCAACTGTCAGCTCACGCATTTAATGGGCTCTAATGTTAAATGTAATTCCAGTAGTGTTTCGGTTTTTCATGAGGGCTCGTCCTGTGTTTCTGCACTTAGGTCGCTCTGGGCTGTTTACACTTCAAAAGATCAACCAGTTGTTTAAAGCAAAGCCAACGGTGTGAGAGACGCACGGCAAAACAAGAAGCATCCAGTTTCCCTCTTACACATTGTTCCACTACTGCAAGCAACTGCAGTCATTTGTTTTGTGTATTCGGACACACGTCCTGTATCCCCCTGTAAATCGAAAGTAGTAAATAGCTGGATCCTCGTCCATGTTGGAGTTGTATGTCAGTCTGACAGAGAAGCTGTGAAACCAGTCCTCTTCCTGGAAGGTATGCAGACAGGCAGAGGAATGCAGACCGTGATGGTAAACGCACAAACACAAGCTGAGAGTGACAGCAGAGCCCCAGAAGACAAATGCTGGGTCACATCCCGCAGCCGTGACGAGCCGGCCTGATGCGATTAGCCGTTATTATCCAGAAACACACAAACATGAGCCATCCAACAGCCTAGGACTGGGGGGGTGAAATCTAGAGACCATACTTTTTAAGTAGAGCCTAGTAAAGATTTAAAATTTAAATTAAATGTTAATAAATAAAGTGGCTAAAGTAAAAAAAAAAAAAGTCTGAAGAAAAGAAACAGTGACATTTTACAGCGTATATTATTGACATGGGGCGGCACGGTGGTGTGGTGGTCGCCTCACAGCAAGAAGGTCCTGGGTTCGATTCCCGGAGGCGACCGTGGGCCTTTCTGTGTGGAGTTTGCATGTTCTCCCCGTGCCTGCGTGGGTTTACTCCGGGGTCTCCGGTTTCCTCCCACAGTCCAAAGACATGCAGTTAGGTCAATTGGAAAAACTGCGTAAATTGCCCGTAGGTGTGAGTGTGTGCGCGATTGTGACTTGTCTGTCTATATGTGTGGCCCTGCGATGGACTGGTGATCTGTCCAGGGTGGACCCTGCCTCTCGCCCATAGACAGCTGGGATAGGCTCCAGCACGCCCGCGACCCCTTCGGGGAATAAGCGGTAGAAGATGAATGAATGAATATTATTGACATTTTATGAACATGAACCCTGGACGCGTAACTTTACTTGCTTGGCCTTATGTATCATGCACCTGAATGCACCGCGCCTTGGGCTTCAAAATACAGGCTTCTGTCCAATAACGGCATCCTGTTCAGCTGTGTCCAGTAGGACTGTGTGTGTTCTGCTAGTCAGAGGCGACCAGAAGGGAGTTTTTTCAGACCCCGCACAGCCTTGGTCTTACAAATGCTTGTGGCAGTTTTGTTGCATGACAGATTGGCAGGAAGTGGAAGCAATGGGCTTAGATTCTGATCACAGGAGCTGAAGCTGGAGGAATTCACAAAAGGAACAGAGGATGATGAGGGAAGGGCAACGACTGCAGTCATTCATGGCATTAAAGTCAGAAAGCAGCCAGACCTAATTAAAATTAAAGACCAGGAGAGGGAGTAGCGCTGCAGGAGCACAGGCAGACTGGGAAAACTACAGCATCCTGCAGCCCACCACACCGGCTGTCTAACAATGCTCCACTAACAGTCACGATACCAGCCCCGGACGCCAAAGTATCTGTGGAAGAAGCTGAAGTCACAGTGGAGGAATCGAGGGTCAGGGGTCAGGAATGAGGCCAGGGGGCACCAGTACCTCAGAGGAATCAGAGCACATATTACTGAGAAAGGAAAAGTAAATCCTCCTCATGAGCAGAGGAGGAGAAGTTGGACATTTCTACTCCCTCCTGCAGCTACAAACAGCAGACGTCTGGTTTCATTGTTCAAATTTAGACTTGATGTTTGCAAATAATCTGATAAATTCATTGATTCATTTAGTTGACAGAATCAACAAAACAATTCTTTATTTAACCAAAGACGGTAAAAATGGGCGGTTCCTGTGTGTTGTATTACTTGTTGTATTGTAATAGATTAGCAGGTTTTACATTATCAAGCAATTTTCAGACAAACGTGTGTGACAAGATGGAAGCTGACATTTAGTTTTAATTTAGAGTTTCAACTAATCATTAGTGATTGTCGCACCAAAATCCCCAAACTGAAGCTATCGTTTTACATAAAGAGCTAAGAGAACAGAAAACGTCTTGTTGTTTGTTTATTCCTCTTGATAACAATAATCGGTGCAGATCTCACGACGCGTTACAGCTCGATATCCCACGGC
The DNA here is from genome assembly GCA_030770545.1 of Macropodus opercularis. NCBI lineage: Eukaryota > Metazoa > Chordata > Actinopteri > Anabantiformes > Osphronemidae > Macropodus > Macropodus opercularis. Next base: position 558,950 of record CM061103.1, on the reverse strand, counting down.
TACGACAGAAGACCGTGTTCTGGGCTCAGTTTTAGTCGTTCACTTTCCATCGCATGAGCACAGACACACGCGACCAAATGATATCACATCTTTAAAATATTTTTTAAAAAGCAGGTTTTACTTGAAAGACTTCGAGTTCAGTCAGAGCGTGCAGCCCAGACAGGCGCCATCTCCACTTTCTCCATTAGAAGAAAGGGGAATGTTCTCTGCCCGACGCTCTGCTGCCACTGTGGTGAGGCCATCTGAATTATTCACTGGGACTGACTGGGTGTATTTAAAGTAGAGATCAATACCATTAAAGGACAAGTGGAGCCGCTGGAGACAGTGAAGAGAGACAACGTCGACCTTCAGCTGAAACCAGGCGGAGAGAGAAGTGACGCAGGAAGGACACAAATGTTAAACTCCAGTAAAACAAATCAAAGTGATGAAACTGAAGGACGTAAAAAGCTATAAAATGCTACAGTGGCAATTCAATTCAATATTTAGTGTTTGAGTGGGTCAGTGCCACTGGCGGCACAATTATTTTCAGAGAATAAAAAGTATATCTGCAAATAATTGGCATTTGTTACTTCAGCTCTAGATGGAATAAAAACTGCAAGAACAGAGCAAGAGACCGTAAATAACGGTTGGTCGATACAAAAACTAGCTGGATTCTCAGTGTTTTTCTTAACCAGTAAAAGTCAGTGGGTAAAACCTTCAGATCCAAGACTGCGCCAACAGTATGAAGCCCAGAAAAGCCAGAGGAAGAACACAGATTACTACCAATCACCAGCACAACCCCCACTGCAGTTACCTCCCAACACAGCCTTCTGATTCGAGCCCATGCTCGGTCCTCAGCTTTAGTCATTTTGAGAAATTTAATTATCATTGAAACTCTTTCACCTTTGCCACAAACCCAAGAAAATGAAAACTCGCAGTGAAGGACAAACCAAAAAAGTCTGCAGGGATGGCCGGGGAAATGAACGGGGCAGAAGAGGTGAAGAATCGTCCCTCTGTGCGCTGGGCTCCCATTTACTGCCTTTATTTATCTGCTGTGCCGCAGCAGAGAGGCTGAACGTATGGGGGGAGGAGGACTGGGTGGATTGCATGTTTTGCTCCTTGGTGCAGCCACTCTGTCTCCAGGCCGCCTGGGTGAAGAGAAGGAGGAGGAAGGCGAGGCAGACAGAGGAGAGAGCTGGGAGATGTGAAACCTGATCTCCTTCCCTACCTCCTCCCTCCTTCTTTCCATCCCTCCTCCACTGCCACCTCTCCCTGAGCAATCTGATCCTTGGTCTCCGAGACTGCAAACACACTCCAAGATAGAGGCAGAACTGGAGGAGGAGGGAAGAAAGAAATGGAGGGGGTTTAGAAAGGGAGAGGGATAGAAATAGAGTCAAGGAAAAACAGAGATCCCCGAGCTCAACCTCCGGGACTGGAAACACTCCCAGGAGACAGAAAACTGAGAAGCAGACCGAGCCGAGGAGGCGGACACTGAAGAGACGAGAAAAAGAAACAGATGTAAGAGAGCAGAGGACAAGTTCACGGCTGCAGAAGGAAAATCTGCTTGTGAAGCGACTCTGTGGAAGACTTTGTGTTTAAGCACAGCCGTTTGTAGGTCATTTCTGAAGCTGGTTCAAAGAGTAAGCCAATAAAGTGACAAGAGCCAAGAGCCAGACAACACAGACACGCTGGACATCACTACATCAGGAAGCGTGTAGGACGTGGAGCGTTCCTAATGCAGAACAAACGGCAGCTCTCCGTTGACCTGGAACTACTCACCAACAAGCCACGTGTTTTATGTGAATGACATCATAATTACTCCTCAGATCAGTTAGAAAAGATAAAACCCACTTGAAACACACTAACTCCAGTAGAAAATTTATTTCCAAGGCAAATTAGTAGTAGGGTAGCCACTCAATCAGTCACTTCTCACCACACGTACCTAGAAAGACACTGAATGATGCAGCAGCAGATTTTACCTGCTGTTGGCTTTCTGATGTGAGATTTACCCCCGTTCTGCAAAGATGAAGCGAAGGCAACACACCATTTTCTGCCAGACTTAATCAGCATTAACTGGTCTTTTCCTAAAGATTGTACTGGTCTCAGCACAGACAATCAGCAGACTGGTGCTTTGTAGACTGAGTGACAGCACAGACTAATCACTGACAGATACACAATCGGGAAGAGAGGGAGTTGGATAACATGGCGTCTGTTCCAGCAGGGAGAGTGATGCTGTGGAGAGTTGTTTTTTTAACCTCTCAGACCTGTTCATGTTACAGGAGAAAACATGGAAATGCTTTAGCTGCTGCACAAACCCACTGCATCAGTAGGACTGTAAGTGGTTTAAATAGTTATATTGGACTAGGAAAACAAGTGAAGCAAAGCAAACCGCAGTTTGACTGCCTTTTACTAGTTGTTTCACAGCTTAATCTCTGCTTAAGGCAAAATTTATGTGAATTTCTTCATCTTTTGGGCTGTTTTTTAAGCATTTTATGAGACCAGGGCTTTAGCAAAATACTAAGTGTTTTCTTAGTTGATAAACAAAACCCAGTGTCTGAGCCCACAGCTTCAGGTTTGCTGCCATCATGCTGAAATCCAAAAACATTTTGCTTCCCACCTCATAAAAAACGATGACTACAACTAACTACTGTGCAAACGGCAGAGTAACCGGCTCTCAGACCGTTTGTAGAATAAATGTGCGGTAAGCTGCAGAAGGCAGCATGTTCTTCATATCAAAAAAAAATCCCTCCAACGTCTTCCTCCCCTCCCGCCCGTCTGTTGTTGTGGCCTCACCGAACGTTGTCTGTCACTCTGTTATTTCGGTAACTCAGATCCTGGGCTTGGCTGTGGAATGTACAGCTGTCTGGCATATGGATAATAGTGGATTTTGAATTTCCAACTTGCAAAAACACATTCTCCATGTGAAGCTGTAGGAGAACAAAGCAGAAGAACAAGAACTCAATTCTACCAAAGCACACAACACAGTTCAATCTGCTCTTCCCCCGCTTGGATTTTCATTTCCTGCAGCCAAACTGTGAAGCGTGCTTCCATGCACTACGTATGATCGACTACAGCTTTATTACGTTAGATTAAATGTCACATTGTTACATCTACTTCTTTGGGCTCACACTCCTTCCGCATCTGACGGCAAACATGGTGTGAAATACAATCCTCTGGTTGCCCAAAAGCAAACATGAACATATCCCAATGCTGAGTGGCTGCCCGTCATGACACAAGCCTCCTGCAAGGAAAGTGTGTATCCCCTCCAGTTCTAATAAAAAGTTTAGCTTCCAAAGACAGCGCAGGAAAAACATGGGGCTCCACAATGTCAAACAGTACATGGAAGAGAAATACTACAGCGTTTACTACGAGCAGACAAACATCTTCCTGTTTACACTGAGCCAGGATCCAATCGAGCTCAGTTAAACCAGGCTGAACCTGTGAGAAGAACCTCATCCACAGCAACTGAAACAACAACGTTCCACCCAGCACCTGGTTTTTCAGACAAACGCAGATGACAGGGACAAGTTGGTTCTCAGTCAGAGTAGCTGACGAGACAATTCCAGCTTTAGGCCACAATTAAAGAACAACAGAAAAATGAAGAAGTGGTCACAACATTCAACGCTTTACTACGACACTGAAAGATTAGACAGCTGGATTAACCACCAAGCCGGGTTTCGTCGTAAGAGGCATGAGTAATATGAGCTAATGCGTTTGAACCAAACTTGAATTAAAATGAGCATAACTGATATTGGCCGAAGACGACAGTGCTGCATCCTTCCAACGACCACATGCTTTTCAGATTAACCAGGCATTAATGTGAGGGACAGACAGCAGCTATTTCTACTTCAATGACACTCAGCTGTCTCACAGATGTGTTTGACGCCAATACCACAGAAACTAATTAATATGTGGATTCTGAAGAGATTGATTCAGCATTAATGTTTAGTCTTATACAACAATCAATCTAATCAAACAGACTACGATGATCAATGTCAGCGTAAATCTTTACACAAGCAGCTAAATGCAATCAAACAGCTTGACGTGCGGTTGATTCAGTCTGCGAATAAATCAACACACACGAGTCCGTGTTTGGTCCAACGTCTTAAAAACGAAATCCCACAGAAACAGGCAGCATCTCCGGCGGTTTTAGCATCGAATGTCTCCACATGAGATAAACTGTTGAATCTACAAGCTGCCGGCGGAGAAACCCATCAACGCAGGAGACAGAAAGGCTGAAACGGTTAGAACTGAAGGAACCAGGCGATCAGCCCGTAAACACAATAAGCGACGAGTGGAATCACAAAGTTAGCAAAGAGAGAGACGCTAAGCTAAAGTGAAAGCTGACGCGTTTGCTTTAAAGACCAACGTTTAGCTACTCAACAAACAGTTCGTGGTCGTTTATTTTCATTTTAAACCTACAAGAATTCACTTTTAATTCGCGTTAAAAATCTAGTACATAGAAATCAACGAGGCGCCTCGTTACGTGCGTCGCTAAGCTAACAGGAATGCGGCTAACGGCGTCGTTCCAGACTGAAACAAACGGTCGCCGCGGCGTCTTCGCACGCGAGCGACGGACACGTCCAGCGGTTTACACGCAAACAAACCTGGCGCTGCTGAAAAGTTTTCCACGACTGCATCGCCAAGGGTGCGTCTACGTCCTGGCGCCAACTCTAACTTCGACTGCTGAAATCATTACAAAAACAGCCACATACACAAGAACATGCAAATTCAACTCACACATAGCATTTAAAATAGCCACAGAGCCGAGACTGAAACGCAGCGGCCTCACCAAAATGCTTTGACAATCCAACCCAGATGCCGCGGAGACGCGCTACTTCCAGCACGTAGACGCATCCCGAAACCCGCAGACTGGGACTCAACTTCTGCCCCGAGGTTCTCTCACCTTTCTTGGTTCCGTCTTTTTGTCCTCCTCCTTTCTTTAATTTCTCCGCTGATCGAAGCTTCCTCCGACACTATTTCATTCAGGTTCACAACCACAGAACAGAGCTCCTTCCCCGCGTTTGGCGGCGCTGACGTCGGCGCCCTGCGGCTCTACGGCTGGAGCTGGGTGATGGAGCAAATACCGCACGAAGATCAACTGAGTCGGAAGAGGCATCACTCTGTAGTCCAAACCAAAGCCAACAACTTCCGGTCGGGGAAAGAGCGTGAGCATCGAGTTTTCTGCGCGCATGACAGTACGAAATACTAGGTCAAATTAAAACTGTGACATAAATGATTATGGATTAAGAATATTTAGCTCTGATCCGGGGGAACGGCGGGCCTTGAATCTTGACTCAGGACCCGACGAGTCAGTTTGCGTCCTGGCACAGGACAAACCCGAAGGGTTGGTCTCTAGACACATTGACGGAGTGAGAGCTCGTGGCGTCTGCTTCCTCACGCACCGCTCAGGGAAAGCTTTTCCATTGGAATCAAATTTAGAGGAGATCCGGGCGCCTCCTGGTGTCCGTCAACGCAACACAAGTACTATTAACGACTACTACTAGTACTACTAACGGCCTCTACAAGTACTACTAGTACGACTACAAGTACTAGTACTACTAACGGCCTCTACAAGTACTACTAGTACGACTACAAGTACTAGTACTACTAACGGCCTCTACAAGTACTACTAGTACGACTACAAGTACTAGTACTACTAACGGCCTCTACAAGTACTACTAGTACGACTACAAGTACTAGTACTACTAACGGCCTCTACAAGTACTACTAGTAGGACTACAAGTCCTAGTAGTACTTGGACTAATACTTTCTAACGGCTACTGCTACTAGAGGTACTGGTACTGCAAACGGCTACTAAATGTACTGGCTACTAGAGGTACTGGTACTGCTAACGGCTACTAGAGGTGCTGGTATTGCTAACGGCTACTAGATGTACTGGTACTGCTAACGGCTACTAGAGGTGCTGGTACTGCTAACGGCTACTAGATGTACTGGTACTGCTAACGGCTACTAGATGTACTGGCTACTAGAGGTACTGGTACTGCTAACGGCTACTAGATGTACTGGCTACTAGAGGTACTGGTACTGCTAACGGCTACTAGAGGTGCTGGTACTGCTAACGGCTACTAGAGGTGCTGGTACTGCTAACGGCTACTAGAGGTACTGGTACTGCTAACGGCTACTAGAGGTACTGGTACTGCTAACGGCTACTAGATGTACTGGCTACTAGAGGTACTGGTACTGCTAACGGCTACTAGAGGTGCTGGTACTGCTAACGGCTACTAGATGTACTGGCTACTAGAGGTACTGGTACTGCTAACGGCTACTAGATGTACTGGCTACTAGAGGTACTGGTACTGCTAACGGCTACTAGAGGTGCTGGTACTGCTAACGGCTACTAGAGGTGCTGGTACTGCTAACGGCTACTAGATGTACTGGCTACTAGAGGTACTGGTACTGCTAACGGCTACTAGATGTACTGGCTACTAGAGGTACTGGTACTGCTAACGGCTACTAGAGGTGCTGGTACTGCTAACGGCTACTAGAGGTGCTGGTACTGCAAACGGCTACTAGAGGTACTGTTACTGCTAACGGCTACTAGAGGTGCTGGTACTGCTAACGGCTACTAGATGTACTGGCTACTAGAGGTACTGGTACTGCTAACGGCTACTAGATGTACTGGCTACTAGAGGTACTGTTACTGCTAACGGCTACTAGAGGTGCTGGTACTGCTAACGGCTACTAGATGTACTGGCTACTAGAGGTACTGGTACTGCTAACGGCTACTAGATGTACTGGCTACTAGAGGTACTGTTACTGCTAACGGCTACTAGAGGTGCTGGTACTGCTAACGGCTACTAGATGTACTGGCTACTAGAGGTACTGTTACTGCTAACGGCTACTAGAGGTGCTGGTACTGCTAACGGCTACTAGATGTACTGGCTACTAGAGGTACTGGTACTGCTAACGGCTACTAGAGGTGCTGGTACTGCAAACGGCTACTAGAGGTAGTCCAAGAAGCCCTGGATGACCCGGAAGGTCCAGCAGCTGCTGAGGAAGAGGAACAACGCCTACAGGTCTGGCGACAGAGATCTCTACAGCGCAGCCCGAGCTGACTTGAAGAGAGGCATCAGAGAGGCCAGAGCAGACTACAGGAGGAGGATTGAGGGCCACCTGGACAGTAACAACAGCCGACAGGTGTGGCAGGACGTCCAGCACCTCACCAACTACAGGACCAACGTCAAAGCTGCTGAAGGTGACCTCACGCTAGCAGAGGAACTAAATATCTACTTTGCTCGCTTTGAGGTTTCTGCACCGGAGGCGGCGCAGCTACACCACACGGTGCCCAGCAGCACGATCCTCAGTCTGGAGCAACACGAGCTGAGACGTACCCTGCGACGTCAACCCGAGGAAGGCGACTGGTCCTGATGGCGTCCCAGGACGTGTGCTGAGGGACTGTGCAGACGAGCTGACTGAAGTCTTCACAAAGACCTTCAACCGGTCCCTGGCACAGTCCACTGTCCCCCCTGCCTGAAGTCCTCCACCATAGTCGCCCTGCCCAAGAAGCCCCACATCTCCAGCCTCAATGACTACAGACCAGTGGCGCTGACCCCAGTCGTGATGAAGTGCTTCGAAAAACTGGTCCGTAGCCACATCACAGCAGCTCTGCCCTCAAGACTCGACCCACACCAGTTTGCCTACAGAACCGATCCACAGAGGAGCCATAGCAATAGCGCTACATGCTGCTCTGTCCCACCTGGAGCAGCAGGGCAGCTACGTGAGGATGCTCTTTGTGGATTACAGCTCGGCTTTCAACACCATCCTCCCACACAAGCTGGTGGCCAAGCTGGAGGACCTGGGGCTCCCACATTCAACCTGCATGTGGATCAGCAGTTTTCTCTCTGGTCGCAGACAGAGAGTCAGAGTAGGCCCCCACACATCCACGGCCCTGAGCCTCAGCACCGGCTCCCCCCCAGGGCTGTTAGTCTGCTGCTCTACTCGCTCTACACACGACTGCAGCCCTGTCCATCACTGCAACACCATAGTGAAGAACCACACTACAGTGGTGGCTCATCTCTGACGGGGACGAGTCTGCCTACAGAGACGAGGTGGAGCAACTATCGACGTGGTGTAGGACCAGCAACCTTCTCCTCAACATCTCAAAAACAAAAGAACTCATAATAGACTTCAGGAGGAAAAAGACAGACGTTGCTCCATTACTCATCGCAGGGACTGTGTGGAGAGGGTGGCAGACTTCTGCTTCCTGGGAGTCCACATTGAGGAGAGTCTGACCTGGAGCACAAACACCTCTGAGCTGCTGACAAAGGCCCAGCAGAGACTGTACTTCCTGAGGATACTCAGGAAGAGCAACATCACACAAAGACTGTTGGTGTCCTTCTACAGAGCCACGATAGAAAGTATACTAACATACGGCATCTGTATTTGGTTCACCAGCAGCACAGCGGCTCAGAGGAAAGCGTCCAAGGCATCATCAACACCGCACAGAAGATTGTTGGCTGCCCTCTCCCCACACTGGAAAACCTACACAGCTCCCGCTGCCTCAAAAAAGCACTGAACATTATAAAAGACATTCACACCCAGGCCACTCTCTGTTCGAAGTGTTGCCTTCAGGCAGACGGTGCAGACTATGTAGAGCGAGGACAAACAGACTCAAGCACAGTTGTTATCCCACTTTAATAACCGCTCTGAACGCTGCTAAAAAATAATGCCGGTTCAGTACAACGTATGATGTTTGTGTGGGTTTTTTATTCTTCTTATTTATTGTTTTAGTTGTTTTTTAAACCTCGTATGAATGATGCAATGAATGGAGAGAACCTTTTAATGACTGGAGAGCACTGTTTAAATTTCATTGTACAGGTGACAATGACAATAAAGAATCTATCTATCTATAAGTGAGGATCTGAACCTTTACGCTGTGGCTGGACTGGCAGGGAGCGAACCAGAGGCTTTGTCATTTATCATTACTATGGTTATTATAGGTCACGTCTCACCAATTCTAAAACTAAAAAAGAAATTTGAAAAGTTGTGTTATACAAAATCATGTTAATTCTCTTTTCACAATATTCTTGAAATCAAATTTTTGAAAACATGATCCTAATGCTGTGGTGTCAGACGATATTAGGTTCATCATGTTGAGCAGCCACAAACTAATGTCCCCACTGTGTTAGCAGTGAAGGCTATACAATAAATGAACTTGTGCTTTGACAAATACAGTTTTATTTCAGATGTTAAACTGAACAGATTTATCTTTGACTACATTTCAGTAATGTTATCAAAGAAAATGCACAAAATGCGTTGGGTCGAACAGCAACAACCCTTAAAGCTTATTTATTCAAATCTCCACACATACATCCAGTAAATATTCTGAAGCTGGTGATTGAAGTGAAGCAGCTGAAGCTCAGGGACTAGAGGTTGAGTCCTCCTCCAGTCACCACGTGGCATCAGATACGTGCTGCACGCTCACATTCCCCCTGAAACTCAAACCCACAACGTGTATAAAATACTCAAAGTAAAAACTGTACAGCAGCCACATCAGACCCCAAGTCACACAGCAGAACATGAGCAAGCAGGAGGATGCAGCCATTCCGGCACAATCCGCATTGAGTCAATCAGAAAACACGGGTTCTACTACAGACTTACATCTCAGAAAGAAATGTAAAAGCTTTAAAAACTGGGAGCTCTGCTTGGAAACCGGCGAACAGCAACTACCAAGCGATCTGAGAAAACCTGACGAGAGAGAAACGCAGGTTCCTCTGTGGTGAGGATGCTCTTCAGGGTTAACGTCGTTTTCAGACGCGCTTTGTGTCCTGTCAAAGCCCAAATCACTCTTCTGTAAAACACGACGACAAGAATCACGGAGGCGTCACAGCATCGGATTCAAGCTGCTACACGTCGGAACAAACACTTACAGGGTCGATAAAACTGAAAATACTTCAAGTGATGCCAAGAGAATTAGCTTTGAAATCATTATCACACGGTCAAAGACTACACAGGTCGAGGCTGATCGCTGGACGTGACGAGCAGCTGCTTCAGACTCGCTCCCTGAGCAGGTTCACCCGGAGAAAGTCCGTCCAGCGTCAGGCTGAGCAGCTTTATTTATGCCTCCACGTTTGCTTTAACGCCTGCTTGACTGACGAGGCGAAGGACATCTCCAGGAAACCTACCACAGTTCTTGTGTTGCATCCACCGACCGTCCGACTGGGGCGAAGGCTCAGTGGGTCTGGGTCTAAGCACAGGCTCCGCTGGAAGCTCCACCAGGAACAAACCTGGCACAGGACAGGTTGAGTCCAGAGAGCTTCACCAAGATGCACTGGCCCAGTAAAAGGTGTGCTAATATTCAGCTATAAAGTCCATATATTCAATATACATTTAGCCCGTAATTGTAAAAGAAACAGCCAAATTCAATCATTTAGATTTGATATATTGTTAATAAATATTCAATTTAAATGAAAACAACGACCTTTTTATTCAAATGTATGGAACCAAATGAGTGTTTCAGTTTGAAAAATAAAGGTGCAATAAATGAACAAACAATCTGAAACTGAAATAAGTGTTGAAGCTTGAAAAACAAAAACAACCAAACTTTAAATAGTCAATGAAAAGTTTCTTAATTTAAATATAAATAACTATTAATACAATTTATTTTATTTTCAACATTTTCAAAGTTTCAACACAAGTGTTTAAGTTTCAGACAAATGTAGATGTTTAAAAACTAGTTCTAGTCAGAACCAGTTCTACGTGTTCTGCTCTGCTAAGTCACAGCCATGTACAGATTTATTCACGGATTAGAATCGTCCTACTTGGCACTGGACTCCATGTGAAACGCGAGTACAAAGGTTGCGTCTGGTCAAAAATGAAAAATGAAAGTTAGGTGCACAGCTGTCACATGCTGAACACGGATAACGCCACACAGACTGTGTAAGTGTATTTACACGCGTGTGTCAAACGCGTCACTGATGCTGCAGGAGGCCGTCGGTCTACACGTTGATGGCGTGAGCGTGTTTCTTGCACAGAGGCTTGTCCTTCTTGGAGTAGAAAGGCTGACCCTCCAGGTTCACATGGCAAACCTGCAGGGGCACCAAACACAGAAGCAAAGCATTTGAGCAAACCTAATGTTGGCGGACTCGGTTCTGACCAGATGCCTGACCACAGTCTGTGTTGATGCCTTCAGACAGATGGCATTTTTAACTCTGGTTCCTACCGCGCACACAAAGCAGGTGTCATGCCAGGTGTGACCCAGAGCCTCAATGAATTTATCCCCAGCTTCAACGGGGAAGTCGCAGCCGTGACACTTGGTGCTGAAGAGGGCGATATAATCTGGGAGGGATGGTGAAACAGGGTTAAGGTTACGGACGTCGCCTTCCTTGGTTAAATGCCTGTGAGCAAGCTCGTACCTTTCTCGCAGTACGGCTCCCCGTCCTCCATGTGGAAGAGGCTGTTTCCAAAAGGTTTGCCACAGGCTGCGCAGACGAAGCAGGTGGTGTGCCACGTCTGCCGCAGAGCATGCATCACTTCCTGCAACACACACAGGTCACGTCCGCTTCCTAAAGCTGGGCTCAAAGGTCAAAGGTTTCCATGGAGCAGGTCTGATCAGGACAAACGTGAGTCACCGTTTACCGGTACTACGTGGGTTGGCGAGGACTCACCCCCATGATCTTGGTGCTGCAGCGGGCGCAGGTCGGAGCGAAGAACTCCTCGTAGCAGTTCTCACAGTACACGTTGTTCTGCTCCTCCACGAAGCTGACGTCAGCCAGAGACATGTGGCAGTAGTGACAGTTGAACTCCTCTGGGTGCCAGGACCGGCCGAGGGCCACCAGGAAGGGGCCCCTGGAAGTCACAACAACACACGTAGGTGTCTACTGTACAGGAACACTGTCTGCCTGTGAGCCACAGAGCTAACTGGAACTTGTGTCTAAAATCTGTGAATTACCTGATGATGCTGTTGCAGGATGCACACAGAGGAGTGCGGCTGCTGGCGGCGAACCTCTCCGCCCTTTGAGCCACACCCCTGGCCACAGGTGGGAAAGGGGCGGGGCTTGGAGTGATTGGGGCGGGGCTTGGAGCTGCAGGTGCAGCAGGAGGGTTGGGGATGTATGCCGGTGGAGGAGGAGCAGCCTGGGGCAACGGCTGCACCTTCAAGGCGGTAGTGCTCTTGCCGGGGGTGAACTTATCAGCAAAATTGGTGTCGGTCACCCAGGGGGGTCTGTTCGAGGAGCAAGGAGCAGCTGGAAGAGGGGCCGTGGCACCGGCTGGAGGCCGGGGCTGAAGGGTCACCGCAGCCGGAGTTGGACCTGCAGCAGAGGAAACGGGACGCATCAGTGAATACTAATAAAAAGGTGTCAATCAAAAAAGCACATTTACTACGAACGATTAATGGAAGCAGAGAAATAACGTGGATGACTACTTAGTATAAAGACTTGTTCTGCCTCCTCTGGGGTTGAGGCAGCGTGTAGCTGTGCTCACCTGGCTGGGAGGGGTAGATGCAGGCTGTGCTGACAACCTTGGGAGGAGCAGCGCCAACAGGAATCTGAATGGAGCTTTGCTGCGTCGCAGGCTGCTGGTACTGCTGCGCCGCAGGCTGCTGGTACTGCTGCGCCGCAGGCTGCTGGTACTGCTGCGCCGCAGGCTGCTGGTACTGCTGCGCCGCAGGCTGCTGGTACTGCTGCGCCGCAGGCTGCTGGTACTGCTGCGGGGGAGCTGGCCGATGCACAGCAGAGGGCTGAGTAAACTGACTGGAAACAGAGGAAGACCATCACGACCACGTCCACAAAGCGAAATGCCCAGACAGTCAAGAGACAAAATGGTGGATGTGCTAATAGAATGTTTGAGGAGCTGTCACTACAGGATCTGCTGAAACAGGTGCACATGTTTTCTGGGAGGACTATGCATCCAGCGCTGACTGGGGCTACACAATGGAAGTCCTGCAGTCCAGTCTGTAACAAGGCCTCCTACTGGGAAGGGATCTGGTCAGTGCTTATCAGAGACTACATGTGGAACAGGTTATTTCTGTTGCCTGGACGCCTCTGATCAACACATCAGAGACTCACCCACATCAGTGTTCTAGAACAAAAAGAGAACTAGTCTTTTAGCCATGATGGACGTTACATGATAAAGCTACGCTGTCAGGGTTAGAGGTTTGGTTCCCACCAGCTCAGAAATATAGGCCTCTGTATGCTGAAGGCATTAGACATTCATATTCAGCTCCTCCCCAGCTACGGTAGAGGCTATGAGCCGCATTCAGGTCTACCAGAACCTTCACAGGGTTCTGCTGGAGGTACAGGTGTCCTCAGAATAAACGCAGGCCCTGGTCACATTTGCCTTCAGCGTCACCACACTTTCATCAAACCTGCTCAGGTAAACCCACACACACAGCTCGAGACCAACTAAGCAGCTCAAGAACTGATTTTCCCTCAGGGTGGAGGAGACCAAACATAGAGCAAAAGGGACGACTGGAGCGCTCTGGATGTGGACGTAGGCAGCTCACGGGATTACACGTCACGTTACAGAATGTTCTGCTACAACAGGAGTCCGTGCAACAGAACCAACTCACCTGAGTCTCAAATGTAGAAACACACAAACCTGCACTTGCATACATACCGGATAAACAATCATGCAGGATGAAACCTTCAGTCATGTGAATCTGCTCACAGAAGGAGACGGGTCAGGGGAGGCAACTCTGGAGCATGCTCAGTAGGGCCGCAGCACACCACGAAAACACACAAGCAGGGTCTGCACATGCACTTATATGGATGCATCCAGTCCATCCACCCATAAACGTGCAGGTCTACACACGTCACACTGTCCAAAGGTTGAAGGTCTGACTGGTTTTCGCAGACATGCAAAATCAAAACACCCAGTATTGCTCTAGATGTGAGGATGTTCATTAAATGGAACGTTTTTTTAGTGCAGTGACAGAAACTCCAAACCTGTAATTAAACACATCTTTATGAATTCAAAAACATCTGCTGTTTCATCTGCAGCTTCCCTCAGAACAACAAAGGAAAGACCCAGATAAAAGCCTGACCTCTGCTCCTGTTCACCCACAGTGACTGACTGGACAGCAAATGGAGTCTGACGCGAGTCGGGCAGGCAGCAGCTCAGAGGCATCAACCGAGCGTAATGGAAGAATGATTCAATAAACATGCTCCATGTAAAAGCTCCATCCATCAGTGATGAGACAGAGGAGGAGACCGGCTCCTGCTCAGAGATGCAGCAGATACTATGGAAGGTGATGGACTGAGCCTCGACTAACATTACTGTGTAATATTACAGTTACTGGTTCAAACTGAAAATTTGCTCGTTTGACCAATGAACGTCATTCCTTTGATTCCAGAAATATGCTGCAGCGTTAATGTCTAGTATGTTTGTGGTGAATAAGCTGCGTCTTGACGGAACATGCATTTTCTTATTTAGGTGAATATTAAGTCACATCAAAACATCAGTGACGACATAAACAGTCAGATGGTTGTGGAGCAGAGCAGGGACGAGTCCTGACTGGTTCTATTCTGGTTCTACACTGGTTCCATCAGTTGTTTCCACCTCAGCGTGTCTGCCTCCCAGCGGCCGTCATGTAAAGAACCCGTCACATCCTCCCGGTTTAACGTCAGTGTGGGCGGTGGAGGAGGGAGCGACTCCTGGGGCCAGTGCATCACTGCTGTGGTGAACTGACCCTGCTCCCACCTCACTCTGAGCTTTAGGGACCTTCTATGCGTCTTTGTGCTAATTTAGCTTTTCTTGTTTCGTCTCTTTTTAGAGCTTTGAACGTCTTTGTGCTTGTTCCTCGTCTTACTTTGGCCGTTTCGTGGTCTGTCTGCTGGCCTGGGCCCTGGGGGCCGGTCAGTACCTGTCCACAGCTCTGGATGTAGGGGCGTTACGGGGCCAGGTGCAGTGCACAGGTGAGGGGCCGCGTTCAGCAGCCATCTAGCATCGTCCTGCCTCCTACCTGCTGCTCGTCAGTGCCTCCTCCATCGCTGTAACACAGACAGGAGACGTTAGCTTAATTTGAATCCACCTGGATTTTACCGTCCCTGGTTAGTTCTCCTTCCAGGCACCAGGTGCCGCTGTCTCCCTGCATCTACATCTGCAATGTCAGTCCCTGGGCTCTTTCTCATGATGCTCCTCCAGCCTTAGACTCCTGTAGATTTCGTGACATGTTGCTGTTCAGGTGTTGTCATCTAACTTGTTGAGCTTTTGGTCATCTGCATATTTCTGTCCATTCTGGTACAAAACACATTTTCTGAATTGCTGAGAGCAGCTTTATGGATAAAAGCGCAGCTTAATCTGCGTAGAAACAAACGCTGCGCAATAAAGAAACGGAGAACTGAACAGAGGAAACTTACATGATTCAGTTCCCGTCTTGTGGGCCAGGACCTGGAAGGACTTGGACGGCCTGCTGGAGCTGCGGCGACCCGCTTGGAGCAGGTCAGGGTCCTTCTCTGCACTGTGGACGGCCTGGTAGACCAGGGAGGCGCCGTCTACAAGCTGCTCTTTGACTGGGACAGAACTACAGCCACATCGTCCCCACAGAGTCAACACCAAGACCCAAATTCACAGCTTCAGTCTCAACAAACAAACCATTCAGTCGAATGGTGGAACATCCGTCGGTGCAGAAGAAGCAACACTGAGCTGCTAGTAGTTTGATTTTGCATGACATGAAGGTAAAATGCAGATAAAGGCAGAGAGAAGAGGCTGAAGCACATTTCAGACATGACGAGCAGATGTGGAGAAAAAAGCTTCAGAGCGTCTCCTTCTGTTTGCAGCTTTGTGCTGGGAGAGTGTGATGATGATGACGACGACGACGACTCTGGCACACAGAGGTAATTGGTTTTTCAGGGAAGGGGTTTGTCCAGATGCAATTTTCCTCAATTGATTGTTAGCACAACAGCTGCAGCTGAATGAAAGAGGAGCACGCAGACCACAACAGCAGCGCTCGCTTCAAACGAAATGAGTTCAGGAAGGAAAGATGAACAAAAGCGCCAAGATGCAACGATGAAAACGTGCACGGAGCCAAGAAGCTGGATGAAGAAGCCTCGTCCGCTGACTCCTGAGGTGACAACGGTTCATTTATCGATCTTGTGTCTTAAATGTTGTAACTGATTCACACTCTCTCATATTACATGTGTGTAAACTGTGTGAAGCATCAGCCCCATGAGCTTACGTTTCCTACTGGACCTATGTGTCACCAAGAAGCAAGACACGCGATCGCAACCTGCTGCAGCACCAGTGACCAGAAACCTCCAGAACCCGCTGGCGTCAGAACCACGTGACCCAACCGCAGCACAAACACAAAAACTGCAGCATCACCTGAAAACTTCTGCTACAGCCACAACAATCAGCAGCCGCAGCTTTGTTGTGGTCAAACCCACCTCATGAATTGGATTAGTCTCAGAGTTGGGAGCTTAGATAGAACCTGGGAGGTGAGGCTGGCCTTACCCGGCGTCGTGACCTTTGACCTGTGCCTGCCCTGCGATGGCGTCCATGATGGAGTCCTGGGAGTATATGCTGATGGGAGTGTTGTACTGGGCGTGGATGATGGTGGCCTTGCCCCCCGGGCCCTTCACCTCTATGGGCTTGTTGGTGGAGACGGCCGAGTCCTTCAACACGCCGGGGCTGAAGCCGGGGCTGAGGGTTCGGCGGAGACAGCGAGGAGCGTGTAAAAAGATCAGAGTGACGCGGTGGAGAAGGAAGCAGCAGGTCACATGCAGACGTCACGCTTCACGTTCATGCAGTAAAGGTCTGCTGACGGCTGCAGGAGACTCATGCGTGTGCATGCAGCGACGCAAAACAGGCAAAAACTCCAGACAAAGAGCCGCTGTGTCACCTCATCGAACACATCGAGCTCCTCGGCTAAAGCAGCCGAGCGTTTCCAGGAACACGACCGAGAAGCTGCGTCACAGGACGGGTCAGACAGAACCACATCTGCTGACGCCGCGTCCACTAAACCACGAGGCTACGGCAGCACTTCAGAAGACAAACACGTCAGAACGCATCCACAGAACCAACGCATGCCCAACACATCCAGATACTAACTTGGGAGCAGGGGGGGTGAAAACCTTGTTTCCCCAGCATCAAGGAGGCGAGAGAGAAGCAGAGGAAAGACAGAAAGACAGAGATAAAGTCAGTCACACAGTTCGTTTGTGTTCCGGCGGCTCAGCAACAGGACACGAGTCGGCTATAGAGGAGAAGCAAAGGTCAGAGGTCAGAGTCTGCCTGGACGCTGATCACTTCTCATCCAGGTGCTGCAGGTGCGACTGGTACGTCTTGACAGCTCTTACCTTCCCGTCAGCCACGTGAGCCCATTCAGCTCAGAATCCCCAACAAATGCCCAGTTGTGAGTATGTGTGTCTGGAAGGTCCCCTGACCTTTAAAAGCAGCCTGAGGAACCAGCGTTTGGTCAGTAACCGAATCCCACTGTGAACCCAGGAAGCTCCCTGGGCATGCTGGGAAGCTGACAGCGGCTCAGAGAGTCTGCATGCTCTCATGCGTTAAACCTCCATCATCATCATCATCATCATCATCATCATCATCATGGGTGAGCGTCTGAGCCACATTTATCAGACTGAGCTTCACACTCAACAACATCAGATGCAGTAAAGTACATTTAAATAAAGCCCAGATCTTCTTTAAGAAATTGAAAGTTCTGATGGGGCCACATTTCTCCTTCTGCTCAAGGTCAAAGGTCTGAACAGAGCTGAGGTTCTGAGGTCCAGTTATTACAGTGAAAAGGCAGCAGATCAACGTTTGTCTAAACGCAGTAAACGCTCGCTTCCCACTGTTTGCACAGAGCAGGAAGCGAGTCATTCGTGTTCCAGACCTGCAGCTCTGACGTGTTCTTCTTCAGCCGTTTCTCCACCTGCCTGTACGTTGTACGTACCCCGCAGGCCGACCCGCCCGCATCGCTGCCATCTCCCTCAGAGTGTCCTCTGAGTACAGGCCGATGGGGGAGTTATACTGCTTCCTGTGAGGGGGGCTGAGCGCTGCAGCGTCTGCAGGCCCGAAGGCGCCGCCGCAGGCCGACAGGCGGCCGTTGACCGGCACCGCCTGAGGCGTCACATGCAGGGGAGGCACAAAACGTCGGGTCACGGTATCAGTGGGTGAAACTGCTTCATCGAGGATTCTTAGTAAAACATGTCAATGTTTCTGCGTCTGATCGTTTAGATGTTTTTAATTTAATTTCTAACTATTTTGAAGGATTTCAGATGTTAAATATTTGGGTTTACTTGGGTTTGGTGCTGAAAACCACCTGTCAATCATCAGGTCATAAACAGAACTGTGGAAAAGGTCGCCCGTGTTATTTGGATGTGACTTCATTTGAGCTTTTGCACAGTCCTGTTCATCCCGAGCCACACAGACCCGATTTAAACCCAGAGACTCATTGCTGGGACCAGTAACGTTTCACCACCTCATCACGGTGTCATTTACCTGCTGGTGAGGGATCATGGGAACCACATTGTCCGTTCTCTGTGCCGCCGTTGGAACGGGACGCTTCGCCCTGTAGGACAGAACTAGAATCAGTGCAACACAAACCATCCACGGACCAGCACCTGTCTAGTCTTAGTCTGACCAGGCTACTCGGTCGCTCTCCAGCACAGGCTCTTACTTGGACATGGTGAGGGCCAGGTTGTGAAGAGCCATCTTGATCTTGTTCTGGGCCTCCAGGTGAGTCATCCCATCGGTGCTGACGCCATCGATGGCGACGATGACGTCGCCCTGGATCAGGTTGCCCTGCGCTGCTTTGCTACCAGGAGTAATCTGTCAACAAAGACAAAGCGTTTAGGCCAGACGTCCCGTTGGGATTGGAGTCGCCCGGCTCGAGGCTGTGGCGTAGCCGGTTAAAGTGCTTGTCTAGCAAACAGGAGACCCTGGGCTTCCAGCGGTGCCTTGCTTATTGTGCGTGTTAAACAGATGACCAACGTCACGTATCGCAGCTGGAGCTCGGACCTCATTTAGGTCCAGAGAGACAGACGCCACAGGAGCCACTTAGCAGCTACGAGTCCTGGGATTTTCCAGGCGCCTTCTGTGTTCGCATGTTCTCTCTGGAAACTCCAGCTTCCAAAGACTCGCAGCTGGAAGCTGCTGGCAGGGACGTGACCGGTGCCCGAGCTGAGCAAAGTAAAGTCCTTATCTAAAGGTTAGTTCACTGACCCGGCGCTACATCACGGAGCAGGAAACCGACCCGCGTGTCGCTCTGCTCTACGTTACGAGCTGAGACCAGCGACGGCGTCTCTGCGGTCCGGAGGCTTCAACCGCTGCCCACCTCTACCTGCAGATGCTGGCTACTACCTGGAGTCTGACGGTACTTTCTACTGGAGAACGACGGGGAGCTGAGTCAGCACAGCTCAGCTTTCAGCCCGAAGGAACTAGAGCAGCTGGGAGCGACGCCTCAGCAGTCAGGTCTGTACAATCTGAGCCAAAGACGAAGTCTGATGGAGTCCTGACGTGAGACCAAGAACAGCTGAAGCTCATGGACCCCCATCGTGGGACTGACCAACTACAGGCATGTGTGCGATTCCACTTCCCACCAGGAGGGAGGGTCTCAGAAATAAAAGGCTCTGCTCAGAGTCCGTCAGCGTCCAGACGCGATAATCAGCCTCATCTCCACAATCCCATGATTGGAGCAGAAGCCACAATACGGTTCTGATCTGATGGGACGGCGCCTCGTCGCCAGCAGATCCTCAGCGAATCCATGAATGAGCCTCGTTGACTCTCGGTTCTAACGACTGTGACGGGAACAGCTGAGCGTTGTCTGGTTCCAACACGGCCACGAAAACTAAAAAAAGAGCAGAAGGGCAGCTTCTGCTCAGCTGTTCCTGAATGACTGAGCAGCTGTCGGAGCCACGATCCAAACTCAATGAGCTCAGACACAAAAGTGAAGGCGTTCACGTATAACCGTCACATGAAGAAGCATCACTTGTCTCTTATTAGCTAAAGGAGGATCAGCGGACGGAACGACCAGAACCCAGAACCCTGCTTCTGATCCAAACGAGATTCAGTCTCCTGAAGCTGTCATGAGCCACAACCTTCCTGTCTACCTCCAAGCATCGCCCCCGATCCAACAGAGGTAAGGTCAAAGGTCACGGATCAGAGCATCCTGACAGCAAACGACCGGGGTGAAGAGGAAGGCGTGTTTGGCTGTGAAACCAACACCAGCTCCACTTTTAACCCTGCGGCTCTGCTTTCGAGCTCCCTGACAAATCCTGGAAGCCGCTACGATCCGAGGGCCCGCGGGGGGCTGCTACCCTTCAGAACCAGGCCCAGTTTCTAATCGCCTCTTAGACTACCGGACCCACAGAACAGAGTCCATTCAAACAGAGGAGCAAGGCTTTGATTTGATGACGCCCACCTGCTGCAGGAATGGAACCATTGGCTGCTCACATTCAGGCGTCCTTTTGTTTTAGGCTGGTTTTGAACTGCTTGGATTAAAGGTGGTGACAGGATGAACACATGAAGGGACAGGAGGCAGCTGTGGCGCCTTGTTCCGTCCCGCGACTCCAAGACGACAAGCGCCGTCTTCCGGCTTCGCTTCTCTCTGACACGGTTGAACGGAATTTAAAGACGGCTTTTGACACATCAACACTTTTACAAGTGACGTGTTAATCTCCAATAAACGTGTTCAACTGGTTGTTCGGCTCTAGTCTGAGCTGCATCCGCCTGCAGACAACAGCGTTACAGAGCGTGAGAAGCTGCTTCCTACCCTGGAGATGGTCAGCGGCGTGTTGAAGTCCTTCCCCCCCTGCAGCCTGAAGCCCCAGGGGCCGGGGCCGGGCAGAGACACGGTGTAGGTGCTCATTCTTCCAGAAAACCACAAGATCCTCGATCAAGCCAAACTTCGGAAAACCTCACCGCAGCAGGAGCGATGGAGGGAGGTCGGCGCCGAGAAGCCTCTGAAAGCAGACAAACGCCTCAAACAGCAGGAAGCGAAGAAACCAACCTGGAGCAAGAGATGCACAGAAAAGGAAGGAGCTGAGAGGAGAAAGAGGAGGACCCGCCTGCTCCGCGGGGTGACGGCCTAAGAATAGCCAGAGACAGCACTGTGGCATTGTGGGGGAGGGGGGGGGAGGACTTATATGGCGTGAAAGGGGACACCTGGTATGCCAGTGTCGCCGTGATTCACTGGCACCAATATAGACCCAGCAGATCCTTCTAGACCCCCCCGGCACCAGCGTCAGGAACCGGCTCATTATCTCTGCGGTGATAAAGCCCAAACAGAAAGACCACGAGTGAAGTGGCTCCGATAGCTAAAGGTCAGCAGCAGAGCCTCCAAACCCACAGGCCGCTGCAGAAGGTCCCCGCAGCAAGGCATTAACCGGGCTTGGAGCAGTTCGGCTGTAACGGACACGTGGCTTGGACCTCGGTTCGGTCTTTCTAGCGCCACCTGCTGGGACACAGGCTTTGGACACTAAACCCTGGACCTGACGACTGAAGCTGTGATCGCAGCGACACCACGTCGTGCATTCTTCATGGTGGAACACGCCGAACCTGGGCTGATCCCAGAACAGCGGAGCCGCTCAGCCGTTACGTCACCAGCTCAGCTTGGAGACACGTGGATCAGAAGAGCTGGGACCGTTCAACGGGTACAAAGACGAGGCTGAGTGAACGAGTTTAAGAAGAAGCTCCGTTGAAACCCAGGACCAGCCGAACTGTCCTACTAACGCAGCAGGGTCCAGTCGGAGGTTTCTGGTTGGTTGATCTCAGGTGATCTCACCTCGGTCACTGACTCCGCCCACCCGCTGTCTGCTCCGCGCTCCGAGCCAAGCGTCCCCCAGGAAACATTTAAAAACAACCCATTGAATAAAACCTGAGCCCGACCGAGCTCAAACCGAGCTCAAACCGAGCCAAGACGGACGCTCAGCGACGCGGGTCACCGTCGCCCGTGTCACAGCCCGGAAGCGCCTGGAGCCCGAGGGGATTAAAGGGAGCGGACGGTGCCCAGAAAGGTTCTGAAACTGTCCAGGACGCGAGTCCGGACCGGGCCGCCTGCGGTGCGTGGACCGGACGGGGATCCTCCTCCGGTACCGGTGGGGTGTCAGCGGCCGGGCTCGACTTTAAAGAGGCAGCAGTAAAGCAGGTGGTGGAGCCATCAGACCGGAAACACGAGCGAACAGATTTAAACCAACATCCGGTTTTTCAAAACACACACCGGCATTAGAACGAGTTTTATAAAGTGAGATGCATTTAAGGGACAACTATGATGGAGGTAATTATCATAATGATGAGGAAAGAGTCCAGCTGTGACAACACATTTATTTACAAATCGAGTCAACACCACTGAGATAAACAACATGTACATCAGGTGAGTGGAGCAGAACCAGGCACTGACAAGCAGGTGAGTCACACCTTCACCGGGTCGAAGCCCCCATGAAGGTGCACAGAGATCCGTGACACCGGGACCTTGAACTCACTGAACCTAAACAGCTGGATTCTGGTTCCACTCAGCTTCACCCACAGGGCTGTAGCAGGGTGGGTCCGGTGGTTCTGGCTGGTTCTGGTTTCAGACGTTTAACACCGTAGAGCTGATCTGGTTTAGTTGTGATACTTGTTTTGGTGTCGGACTGTGTCACCAACAACTAAGACACATCGCCATGATTCACAGTCGTCAGCAAAAAATGTACTTTCAAAAGCAACAGAACACAGAAATAAATAAACCGTGATCGTGAACAAAGCTTCTGCAGGAAGAGAACATCCAAACACTGATGGGTTAAAGTCCTGCACAGGCAGAGGAGGAAGCTCATCGCCAGGCTGTTCGCTCACAGCTCGTCTCTGGACAAACACTAACAACGTTTTGGAGGATTCTCCTGCACAACAGAACACGGACTTAACTTGTTTGGGTTTAGGAACCTGCCTGAACGCAGCCTCAGGTGTGTCTGTTAATCTGTCAGGAGCGGCTCAGACGGAGGGACCGAGCTCTACCCGGACCCAGACTCTGCCTTGGTGCTGGTGGCTCTGGGGCGAGCGGTGTGGGAGCCACCGTGTCCGGTGGGGAGGAAGGGGCTGGACTCCGACGTAATGACGATGCTCGGGATTCGACCGACGGCGGCCCTCGTCAGGTGTCCGTCTGCCTGATCCCCGCTCTGTCAGACACACATACAGAACTTAGCAGGGAACAAACCAGTCGGGTTCTGCTGCTCGGTTCTGACTGAAACACGCCTGGTGTCCTGATCTGACCTCATGTGAGCTCCGTCCTTCGCTCTGCGGTCGGACGATGCTGGCGTTCACGTTGCCGCTGCGTTCACTGACCGCAGCCGCGGCGATGTCGACGTCGTAGGATGTCTGAAAAGGAGACGAGCATCAGCCAGTGATGGTGGCAGAGATTAACCAGGACCTGCAGC
Source organism: Macropodus opercularis (assembly GCA_030770545.1). NCBI lineage: Eukaryota > Metazoa > Chordata > Actinopteri > Anabantiformes > Osphronemidae > Macropodus > Macropodus opercularis. The sequence goes on along the minus strand of CM061103.1, from coordinate 535,659 downwards.
GCCTTCCTGCCATCAACGCTCCTAAATTAGATTTTAATCCGATCACCTGCACCACCATCAAACTCATCACTAATTAATTACCCACAGTCTAATCCACCAGAAACGGCGAGAGGGAAAGAAAACTAAGGGAAAAGGGGATTTTCAGGTCTGAGCTGAGATTAAACAGCACATAGAGCAGCAGATTAAGAGACAGAGGAGCTGTTTCACATCACAGGGACCTGCTCAGGCTCCAGCAGGTCGTAGGGTCGCCGCTCCATGATGCCAACAACAGGACCCCCCTGACCTCCTGACCCCTGACCCCTGACCCGACGCAGGTCCTGGAAGCAGCCTGGAGTCATACACAGATTATATCTACAGTGATTGTTTTGCTGTTTGTTGCTCGCTTTTCAACTAAATTCACTAATTGCTCATCAAGCTGACGCCGATGGTTTTCTGCTCAGATTAGGGTTGAGCTGTGTGTTTGATTGACAGGCGGGCGGTACCCTTTCAAAGATGCCTGAGTCGTGGCTCTTCGGCTTGGACTTGAAGCTGGACGAGGGTTTGAAGTCTGGGACTTCGGCCGTGTCTCTGCTGATGTCACAGGAGACCTGGCGGCTGGCGAGCCTGGAGCCCATACTGGACAGGTCAGCCTCGATGTCTGTCAGACCCTGCAGAGAGACAACGCCGCTCACTGGCCGCCCCACACCGCTCTGTCGCGTTGAGGTTCTGAAGGTGGAACTCACCGATTCGCTGTCGGAGCCGGAGGAGAGCCGGGACTTGGCCGCGCTCTGCCGCCTGAACTGGCCGCTGATGTCCGAGGTCTGACTGGTCACAGTGGAGCGACGCGTGGACGTGAAGCTGCTGCTGGTGGAGCGGAGGTCGCGAGGGTGAACGCGGAGCAGGACGCCGAGACAGGGGACGTACTTGGCCAACGCGATCCTGCAGAGACAGAGGCCTTCAGCACCAAACGCAGGCTGGAGCTCAGCTCCAGGTCAGGATGCGCGTTACCTGTACTTCGGGTGCGTGATGGCGTAGATGATGGGGTTGTGGATGGCCGAGGCCTTGGCGATGACAGCGGGCACAGAGTTCATGTAGGGAGTCAGCATGTCTGCGTAGCTGCAGTAGGAAACAGATCCAGGATCAGACTAACGACGCAGTAAGAGGAATATGTAGACATTCACTTTACTTATTATCAGTCTGAGGTGGCTGCTCTGCAAACTAATGCATCTCACATGCGTGTGTGTTAGTAGTTAGTCAGTATACTGGTCCAGTCCGTGTTTTACCCGGCGAAGGCGGTCAGGGCCACGGTGGAGTACGGGGACCAGGAGATGACGTAGAGCAGGATGACGATCAGCGCGACCTTCGCCATCTTCCACTCGTTCTGCAGTCGATGGAAGCTTTTCATGGAGTCGCGGCTGCTGCCGTGGATGCTCCCGTTCATCTTCCCCACAGCCCTGAAACACAGACCTGTTCCTTTAACTTCAGTCTCATTGGATGTGACTAATGGATCTGTTGTGTTATTATTATTATTATTATTATTATAGCTCATAGTGACACAGGAGATGCTTAAACCAAGATGTAGAAGCTGGACTGACTGGTTGGTGGAGCGGATGGCTCGGAAGATGAAGATGTAGCAGTAGATGATGATGAAGAGCGGCAGGAAGAAGACGAAGATGAAGAGCAGCATGGTGTAGGCTCGCACCGACGGGGTGAAGGTCATGTAGTCCCAGGTGCAGGACGTCATCAGACCCTCTGGAACGTAGGCACCTGAGGGGCGAGAGATCACATCCAGGTCGTTTTCCTGAACAAAGGCAAAACCATGACGTCGGTGTCCTAAAGCTTCTGAAGCTCGTCTGTGCGACCGGCTCCTCTCAGAATATGAAGCGATACGTGCGCGGATCTAACCTGGAGAACATTCCTCCGTATCTGCATTTGCTCACGATCCAGAACGGCTTGAACGTGTTCTCCAGAAGCCCCTCCCCCTGCCCCATCGTTACCACTTAACGATTCTCTGCTCATTAGTCAGAGGGTAAATCAGCCACTGAGGTTTGACTGGTTGTGTGTCATGTCACTGAACCATCACACGTCTTTAACACGACACACGTGACCAACAACACACGATGATCCAACGAGTAACAGCAGAAATCAACAGAGAGACGTGTGTGTGTGTGTGTGTGGGGTCCTCACTCCAGCCAAAAAACGGCGGCAGGCTCCAGCCCAGAGAGTAGATCCAAGCTACCGCGAGGATGAGGAGGGCTCGTTTCCTTGACAACACACCAATGGAGGTCAGAGGTCGCGTGATGACGAAGTATCGGTCGACTGCGATCACCGTCAGCGTGATCATGGAGCAGATCCCGAACAGAGCGCCACAGAACGCGTACAGCTCACAAGCTACAGAGACACAGACAGGAAGTGACGTAGCCGCGGCGCCGTTCAGCTGCACCAGCGCTGGACTCAGACTCTCAGACTGACCTCTCTCTCCAAAGATCCACCTCTTGTTCATGCTGGTGATAAAGAACGTGGGCGTCTGGGTGACGCACATCAGCAGGTCTGTGACGGCCAGGTTGATGACAAACATGTTGGCTGGTGACCGAAGGCTGCGACTCCTGCAACACACACACGCTCACATGGAGGGAACGTGGTCCAAACTGACCTCTGACCCCACACTAAGACATTCTCCCGGAGGTCGGACGCTCCCTCAATCTTAAGATACCTGCTGAAGGCGTAAATCACCAGGAAGTTGCCGACCAGGCCGGTGATGCCGATGGCGAGGATGACGGAGCCAATGGTGTAGTGGGCGTGGTCAGGAACGTCCACCGTGGGGAACGCGAGCCTGGACTTGGGCACCATGGCGACCTGGAGGACAGAACACAGAAAAATCCAGGGAACTGGACTCGTCTTTGTTGTACGTCATACTGTGAACATCATCTGACCCGGACCCAGACACTTCTGACCCGGTTCTAAACTCTAACACGTGGGCCCAGACTCTCCTGACCCGGTTCTAAACTCTAACACGTGGGCCCAGACTCTCCTGACCCGGTTGTAAAACCAACGGGATGGATCCTAAGTGCTGTTCCTGTGATTTTCGCTGTGCGATGATGGATTTGTGTGACTCGGTTCGATTAAAGCAGGAATCGGTCGGTTCTGATCTGCAGTGACATGAAAGCCTGAGCAGAGACTAAACGTCGATGCTCTTCCTCCCACGCGGTGAAGAGCCTCCGACCGTCGCGGCTCCTCGCTGCTGTTTCTAATTGCCAGCTCAGATCCGTGTCTCTGTCAGCCTGCGATTGCTTAGACGTCACCCGTTGCCATGGTAACGGCCTAAACGCCTTCTCTGCTGGCGGAGCTGATGTGCAGGTATTCAGGGATGGAGGTCAGTCAGAGGCCCCACCTCCTCCCTGCAGATGGTTCTATCATCAGCCTGTTGAACATCAATCCTACGTCACATGAAAGATGAGACCCTTGACGGCTCAGAATGGGTAAACGGGTCAGACCCTTCTGAACCAGGCGCCGCCCTAAAGGCAAAGCCAATAACAAATTTAAAGCATATTGACGCCACAGATTCCATGACCCGCGGAGAAGTGGGCCGGTCCCGCTGAGTTCAGAACACAGCTACACGTCAGATGAACGTCATCACAACCTGACTGCCCTCAGCACCACACCCAGCACTGAGTCTGGTACCGGCTTCACCTACAGGCCCACCGCTCCTCCAGATGGCTCACGTGGATCGGAGCCGTTCATTAAAGAATAGAAACTTGCTTGGTTCTGTTTGTCAGCTGTGACATCATCACCTCTGTGTCCATGGCGACGCCTGTAAATTCAGCAGATTTCACCTCAAATCATACTTTTCTGCTGAATGACGAGGTCGTCTGCTGTTCTGGGATCAGTCTGCAGGTCTGTGGAGCCTTTTGACTGGACCCACACCATTTGGGTCAAGTGAACTGGAACCAGTTGCCCTGTGAGAGCAGCGTCTCTGTTCTGACAGCCAGAACCGAACCGAACCATCTGCCCCATGAACATCAGGTCAGAGAAACAGAAACGGGTCCTATTACAGTAAACTGTCATAAACTGCTAAAGTTTGGGCCGAGGACCCACACAACCCAGTAAAACCCAACAAAGCCCGGTCTGGTCCCAGAACCTCTGCTGGAGGCCTCAGATCCTCATCATTCACCCATTGAAGGTGAGAACGTGAACAGACGGAGCCGCGAACTGACCTGAGACCAGCTGCACCTCAGCTCCTCCAACGCGTTAGTCACGCAACTCAACGTCATCTGAACTAAAAACGACAAACTTTTCTGTGTTAAAGCGTCTCTTCATTAAGGCGCCGGCGCATCTGTCCAATGAACCGACGGTCCTGGAGAAACGCGACGCAGCAGTCAAACAGCTGAGCTTTAAATTCGCACTCACCGTTTGCGCGGACGCAGGAAGCAGCTGCTGCGCGTCCCCCGACCCGCTTTCCGCGACGCTCTGCCGCGTGGCCGCCGGGAACGCGCTCCTCGCGCCGCTCATCGCCCCTTCTCCTCCTCACGCGCTCGGTCTGTGGGCGGTTGATTGACAGGTGAGTAGCGACTCTCTCAGTGCTGAAAAGGTAAATGATGGACGTTCAGTTGTTACTTTAAGCTTCCTGCTTTATGATGAAGGCCACGTGCAGCAGCGTCATTACGCAATAAATCAAACACTGAAAATACTTTGGTCCTGCTGCGGAGGCGGATTTCTCGCGACTCAAGGTTGTGTGTGAGCGAGTGCAAAGAAAAGGTGAACAAAGCAGCTGAGAGCTTTTCTCTGTACCTGGAACCAGAACCACGATCAGGTCCAATCACAGCCCTGTGGACTGTCCCAGGGGCTGATGGGTAATTCAGTCTTCAGGTGTTCTGGTGCACTGAAGGAGACTCTTCTGCTGCTGATCACAACTCAAACCAGCAAGCGTCAAAACAGATACTCCTGCAGCTCAGAACCGACTCCTGCAGCTCAGAACCGACTCCTGCAGCTCAGAAACGACTCCTGCAGCTCAGAACCGACTCCTGCAGCTCAGAACGGACTCCTGCAGCTCGGACCCGACTCCTGCAGCTCAGAACCGACTCCTGCAGCTCAGAAACGACTCCTGCAGCTCAGAACCGACTCCTGCAGCTCAGAACCGACTCCTGCAGCTCAGAAACGACTCCTGCAGCTCAGAACCGACTCCTGCAGCTCAGAACGGACTCCTGCAGCTCGGACCCGACTCCTGCAGCTCAGAACCGACTCCTGCAGCTCAGAAACGACTCCTGCAGCTCAGAACCGACTCCTGCAGCTCAGAACCGACTCCTGCAGCTCGGACCCGACTCCTGCAGCTCGGACCCGACTCCTGCAGCTCAGAACCGACTGCTTGTGTTTCTGTCCTAATGGAGTCAGATTCCATTCACCATCTGTGTTCAGTCAGAGGCAGAAGGAGCAGACGAGCACAGCTGGACACGGTTATAAAGTGTGTGTGTGTGTGTGTGTGTGTGTGTGTGTGTGTGTGTGTGTGGATCTTCAGGTCACTGCGCTGATCATCTTCTGCTGCTGATGCTCTGATGAGCAGGAACACTCTCACTGATGAGAAGATCACAACGTGTGGACGCCTAAATGTAGCACAGGGTCGCGATGCGTTCAAATCCCCTCTGGGTCAACGGTAGTTGATGATAAAGAATGAAAAGCAGGTCAACGCTGCGATCACATTGTTCAGGTTGGATCCCTCTCGTCACAGGGATCATTTCATCCCTGTGACAGACGTGTTCATATCAGATCTGACCGATGGAATGATTGACACACACACACATTGAACAGACGTCTTACTTGATCTCAGCGGATCAGTAGCAGCAGGAGCCTCATGTTGAACTGCCGTCTGAAACCATGTGACTTCAGAGGAAAGACGTGTTCAGGGCTCGGCCCGTTTCCTGGGTGTTGGGTGCTGTGGCGCAGGAAGCAGCGGGAGCAGTAACCTCTGAGATGTGTGACGTGAGTCCTCTGGTCCTCTGCTGGTCCCGGCTGCAGGATTTTCATTAGGAAGCTTCCAAGTCACTGAACAGCTTGAATGTGACACTTTGGTGAAGTGGACGTTGGACCTGCAGGTTCTGTTCACGGCGTCAACCCGCTAGGAGAACAGTAAAGGAGAGAATGGATCAGAAGTGCAATAGTTGTGGAGACGCCACATCTCAGACTCCAGCAGCAGAACATCTGGCCCATCAGTCAGATACGTGAGGGTTCTGCTGGATTCAATCTCTCTGAGCTTTTGGCCTAGATCCAAATTGTGTAACGTTCATTTGCCAAATGACGGCTGAGCTTGACCTTGTGTTCTGTTAAACTGGGTCAAACTGGTGGAACGATGCAGCTCCATCCAGGGGATTACACACAGGCAGGTGTGTGTAATCCCCTGGATGGAGCCTCCTGCTCTCATTCAACCGTCTCCACAGCCTTTATCAGAACAAAGCTGAAGGGTCCCAGTAGAACCAACACCATCTAGTCAACATAGGAACGAACGGAGCTTCGCTGCTGCCCCCTAGTGTCCGTACGAACTAACCATCATCACACGGACCCAGCTCCACGCATCTGACCAACCAGCAGTTTATTCAGTGGGTAACCTCGCGCCCTCACGACCTTTGACCCATGACCTTTCAGCTCGTCCATCACAGAGGCGGGACTTCCTGCCTCACACTTGGCGTGAAATGGCTCCGCCTGCAGGCTGCGTCAGATGCGAAGCGGCCTCAGTCTGATGCCGAACCAGTGAGTGACCGCCCCGGAGGAAGTGGCCGGTTCCGGTCCAGCCCGGGGAGGAGGTGGTTCCTTCCGAGAATTGTTGTAAAGGAGCTGAAATGAAACCGAGAGAAATCATCTACATGAGTTACAGCCGGGAACCATCAGGCCTCGGCGTCTAAAGGAAGCAGCGTTAAATGACCCAGAGCTCAGGTCCAATACGCGTAAAGTCGTTTACCCAGAATTCACCCTGGACAAGCAGCCGTCGGGGCCAGGAAGCAGGGGGCGTGTCCCGCCAGGGGCGTGTCTGCCCACTTAAAAGCAGCTGCTGGCGGTTCGAGGCCCAGTCAGCGGACATGGCAGCGGCGGGGAAACTGGGCCTGGTGCTGGGCCTGGTGCTGGGCCTGCTGGCTAGTGCCCACTGCGAGGTGAGAGCCCGGGACCCCGAGGTGGAGGAGGAGGTGCCAGGAGGAGCGAGAGGAGTGAAGCCACACCCAGCGCCGACCGAGGACCCCCCGCTGGGAGAGACAACTCGGTGAGTCCGTTAATGGGTCAGGACCAGAACCGGTCCCAGTCAGGTCCTTTACTGCTAGTGGTTCTGCTCAGTGTGTGTGGTCATTTGTGGTCCAGTGCAAACGTTCACACCTGTAGGTCTGGTACCGTTCGGCTCACGGGTCGTCGCGCAGCGTCTTGTTTGCGTCTGCGTGACGGGTCTTTTTCTCAGCGTGTCGCCAGATGTTGGACCAGGAGTCGCTGCAGTGTTTGTGGCTGAACTCAGACTAAAGACTAAACAAGAGGTCGGAGCCTCCGTTCGCTCCAACTACGCCACAGTTCGGTGGCTCAGAGCTTCACGTTTCCGCTGGTCCTGGTTCTGAAACCTGGAGGGCGTCAGGCCTCCAGAGGATAAACCCTCTCTGTCTGGTGTGAAGTTGAGATGCTCGCCCCAGTGTTGTTCCAGACCCACGACCCAAACCAGCGTCCAGCCACATCCGCTGGCTTTCTGGGAAAGTTCTGCTCTGTCTGATTAACTGTTGTTTGTTCCCCTCATCTGTGATCCAACAAAAACGTCTCAGCATCATTAGATTAGATTCAACTTTATTTTACAGATGAATATGTGGACATGCTATGATCAGGGATTTACAATAGAGAGACAAAGACTAGCATATATGCTGTTGCTATAGTAACCAGGGGTAGGCAGTAGAACATAATGTACAGGTTGCTATCACTACAACCAGAAATGTACATAGAGAGGCGTCCAATCAAATACGTGCTTTTTTACTGTGTTTACAGTGTAGTGCGGTGGTTATGGGACAATGTGGGGGTGAATGAACGGGGGCGTCATGGGGCAGAGCTCAACAAGGAGACGGCTCCAGGAAAGCAGCTGTTCTCAGTCGGCTGGTTCCGCGGGAAGCTGAGGCGCCTGCAGGGGAGGAACAGTCTGCGGCGTCGGGGGTGAGGAGTCCAGCAGGCAGCGCTTGTCTTGATGTCCTCAGTGGCCAGAGGTGGAGTCTCTCAGCGTTGGGCGGTTTTCGCTACGCTCCTTGGTCTTGTTGCTGTTAAGGAGCAGCTTGTTGTCCGTGCACCAGATGCTGGACCTCCTCCCTGCAGGCCGCTGACAAGTCCGATCACTGTAGTATGGATCCATGCGTGAGTAGAGGCGCCAGCGCTGAGCGTGATGGTGGCCTGACCCGACACGCTGAGGTCCGTTGGTGCAGAGTGAGGCGTTGACGTCCAGGTCTCCAGGTTTGATCGTTAACGAAGTCACACGTGTTCTCGTTGTGCAGAACGGAGAGAGTCCTTCAGCGCGACAGGACCAAAGCACGGCCCAGTTCTAACAGCACGTGTTTCATTTCAGAACCAAACTGCTCTGAATCCCAGCAGCTCAGCAGCTGTGAGGTACTGCAGAGTCCAGTAATGGTAAATGGTCGTACAGCTGCGTCTCATTCACGCACGCAAACACACATTCACACTGGGGCCGACTTGGGGTTCAGTGTCTTGCCCAAGGACACTTCGGCACTTGAGTTCAGCCGGGAAGCGATCCACCGATTGGTGAGCGACTGCCTCTGAGCCACTGCCCCGTACGCGGTTCTGAGAAAACTAAAACAGACAGAGAGGAACAGAACCTGCTGCCACCTTGACCCAAACACAGGAGCAGCAGCTGCGTGGTTGTATCTCGTGTGTGACGGTGGCCCAGGACGAGGAAGTGTATCGGTTCCTTCCTCCACAGGAAGCCCGGTCCGGTGCTGGTCCCGCCCACATACCAGGAAAAACAGCTTAATGTGGGCTCAGAGACACAGACGGTCCGAGCACAGAGGAAAACCATCCAGGATCGGAGCCGGGAGCCGGACCCGCACCTGAGTGTGTTGATGATGATGATTGAGCACATTCTGACTCTAACAACGTGTGTGTGTGTGTGTGTGTGTGTGTGTGTGTGTGTGTGTGCGCGTGTGCGCGCAGGCTCAAGCTCGACGCCCACAAACAGAAGATCTTCACCGTTGTGCACTGGGCCTGTTGCAAGGGACACGGAGGAGACCCCGAGGCCACAGGTGGGAACAGAACCAGCTGCTTTCACACGGGTCCACGTCTGTTACCGGGTCTCAGCTCTGGTTTTCCCCCCGTTCGCTCTATTTTTAAACGTGTGTGTGTGAAGTGTTTATCTGACATCTGGAGGAAGACGTTGTTTATCAGTGTAGACGCCCTCGTGCCAAATAAGGAAAATGAGCCGACAGCGTTGAGTAAAGTCTGACTTGAACCATGTGAGACCATCGGGACTCTGTGCTTAAACCCGGTTCTGTCCTCGGTGCGTGGATGGGTATTAACCTGCCTGTTTGTTGTGTCTGACAGGTCCTGACGCTCAGCTGGATTTGGATTCGGGTGTGAGCGGAGGATCTGACCCAGAGAAACCAGAGCTGCGAGCTCCAGGTACGGCGAACCAGCCGGTCCGGTCCGGTCGAGGATGCACTGATCCCGGCAGCCGCTCGTCTATTTTCCATCCGGCCGTAGACACAGTGACTCACACTGAACAGAGGTCAAAGGTCACAGCAGCATGACAGGGGGTTAAGAGGACTTAAGCTGGCATGCGGGTGTGTTTGTTTCCCCTTCAGCTCCGCCCAGGTGGGTGGGGTTTGGTGCAACATTTCCTCATCCATGTTTGGACGTAGCCGTGGTTAGTGTGGTAATAACGTGACAGAGAACTCTGAGAATCAAAACAAACTGTGTTTTTGAAAACTAAAATAGACCTTTGACCTTTTAGAGGCTCGAATTAACAGAGGAAGACAAACAAAGAGGCAGCTCGGCACATGGAACGGTCCCACCACGCCTCCGATTCAACGGCTTCCTGTGGAGGCTGATGTGATGAAGTCAGAGGACTGGGTTAGTTTCCATTATTGTACTGCTTTGAGCTTATTACTGAGCTCAGTGACTGCAAGGCACCAAAACGGTTCATCCTCAGAGGAGCCAGAATGTCTGAACCATGTTGGTCTGATCCCTCAGCCAGTCTCTCTTTAAAGCAGCCAGATGTTCTGGTGTCAGACGTTCGGGTCTCGTGGCTCTGGGGTTTCTGTCATCCGTTATCGTTTCGTCTTCCGGGCCTTTCCTCTGACTTCGTTTCCTGTGTGTGGGGTAAACGTGGTTGATGTCTGTCTGATGAGTCTCAGCTGGAGGGAGACGGAAGCTGCAGGACTTCCTGCTCCTTTTGTTTAACTCCAGAGCTGCTGACGCAGCATTGATGCGTTTGTGGCCTCGACCTGCTGCAGGTCACTGCCTCAAGTTAAACAATGAAGTCAGAGAAAATTCCCCAAATCCATCAGCTCTGTGTCGCTCGCTGCACGAATACGATAAACGCAAGGATGAGGCAGGGACACGCCTACACCAGGCCAGTAGAACGTTCAGTCCTCTCACCCTCCATCGCTTACTTCTAGTCCATAATAATCAGCTGCTGGACCCGGTCAGAACCTTTCACTGCCTGTGTTTCAGACGTTCACGAGTGGCCGCAGCAACGCGACGACTTGACCCGCGAGCAGAACGACCACCACGCATCCCAGGCGTACGACACCAGCAGCTGGACCAGGAAGCCCGAGCAGCCTGGTGAGTGTGGGTGGAAGCAGGTGAAGCGACACACGCTTCCTCCATCTGTAGCAGCTTTCCCACACTTGCATCTGACCCTTGACCCCACTGACCAGCCCCATTCAAGTTCACCTTGAGTGAACCCGAACCACTGCAGCAAAAACACAGCCTCATTTTAAAGAGGCTGGAAATGTAAAAACACCCGTAGCACTGAACCTGTTCACCTTCTCTCGTGACCCCTCATCATTATGTGAAGCGGCCGAGCTCCGTAGGACTCGACAACAGGATCGATTCCTCTGCTGCTGAGTCTCATCTGTCATTGTCTGTGAAACTGTGAATGTCAGAGTCAGGAGAAATGCAGATTTAACTCGACTGACTCTTTCAGTGGCAGATGAGGTCGACGTCATCTCGTACCCAGAAGCCACTGCTGCCCTCCCCGTTCCCCATATGATGGCCCTAGTCATGTCCCAGCTGCAGCCGGTCCTGGAGGGCTTCAACCGCTCCCTGGAGCGCCTGAGTCGGCAGCTGGGGGACCTGGCTCGAGACGTGGCCGTGCTGAAGAGCAGCCGGGACGAAATGGACCTGGAGCTCAGGCCCCTGGACGAAGCAGCAGAGCAGCGCTTTGACACCAAACTGGAGAAGGCGTTTCAGCAGATCACTGACATCCGGACGCAGATAGAGAGTCGGCAGACAGACGTGGAGAACAGGCTGCGCTCCCAGAATGCAATGCTGCATTACAATGTCACGACCTTCAAGATGGACGTGGACCTGAAGCTGCAACGGCACCAGAAGATGTGGCAGGTCAGATGAAAGGTTTCAACACTTTCCAAACTAAATCGTTTGTTCCTTCGTCTGACCTATGACCCTGATCTTAGGTCAGCCTGCAGGCCATGAACGCAACACTGGACCGGGATCCCCTGCAGGACCACGACCCTCCTCCCTCGCCACCCCAACTCCAGCGGCTCTCAGACAGCTCTGCGCTGTGGGAGGCCATCGAACGGCTGGACAGCGTGGTGGTCAACAACACGGTGCAGGTGTGTTCAACCACAACACAGAGATGAAAGATCAGGGAAGAGGTGAAACGCAGCTGGAAGCAGCACTAGATGCTTAACACCGTAAACCCAGAGACCGATCTCAGCACAGCTTCAATCCCGTTACACACATAGCGGCACGTCCCCGTCATTAACAAGTGAAGCACGCGTTACAGTTCCACCTTCTGGCTCGTTGCGGCAGGTGAGCGGCCTGATGGAGGACGCGGACGCGACCTCAGGGAGCGTCCAGCGGCTGGAGAGAGACCTGAAGGAACTGCGGGAGCAGATGCAGCAGACGGGCCGGAAAGCCCAGATTCAGTACATGATGACGGGGCTGGAGGTGGATGCCGCCAAGGTGACGGTGCTGCGGCGGGTCGACGAGCTGGCGGCCAACCTCACGCTGCAGGACAAGCGGCTGCAGGAGATGGACGTGGACATGGACTACCTGTACACCGTCCTCTACAAGAACAGCTCGTCCGACTGCGGCGCGCTGAAGGCGTCCGTGGCTCGGCTGGAACAGGACGTGGCCAACGCGATGGAGCTGGCCAACGACAACAGGCTGGCCCTGCACGAAAACAACAAGGCAGAGGAGGCGCAGTGGAGCAGGGGCAGCCCGGTGGAGGCGCTGAAGCTCGGACTCCAGCAGGTACCGAAACGGGAGCAATTAATTCGTGTTGTTGACGCACAGGTTGGAATTCTGTGACTGAACCGTGTCCGTGGCTCTTATCTCCAGGTGAACGACACCCTGGTCTCGGAGCAGAGCTGTACCAGATCTCTGAACCACAGCCTGACCCAGCTCAGCGGCTCTGTGACCGTCGGTCTGGCCGAGGTCTCGGGCCTGAAAGACACAAACAGGCAGCTGTGGGAGGAAACGCAGAAGTTGTCCGGCTCCTTCAACGCCCTGCTGAGAGACGCCAGCCGACACAACGATGTGCTGGAGCTGCTGCTGGGTGAGGAGGTGCTGGAGTTCATGGAGTGGCCCAAACAGGACCAGGAGGCCCACTCCATCCCAGCCCTGAAGCAGCAGCTGTCAGAACACAGCCTGAGGATCGCATCGCTGGCCAACGGCGCAGGTCTGGTGGTTTATGACGTTTCAGGTTGAAACGGCTTCAGATGTGCGACGGCTAAGTCAGAACATCTCAGTCCGTAACCATTCCCAGCAGCTTGTTCCTCCTCAGCCTGATGAGTAGTTTTATTTGTCACCGTAAAGTGGCGTTAGACCGAATCGCTTCAGCATCAGTAGCTCAGCGGCTCCGTCTAGTGGAGCTTTAATAAACCCATTTAACGATCACTTCATCTCTCTATTTCCAGGAGCCAGAGAGGAGCAGCCCTCCGCCGACCAGCCCTCCTCCTCCCACCGCCCGCTCCCCGGTGCCGTGACCAGGAGCAGCGGCAGCGGTCCGGCTAGGGAGCGGCAGCTCCTCCTCCACCCTGAGCAGGCAGGAGCCGGCAGCGACCTCACGGAGGAGGACATCTCCGCTGAGAGCGTGGCCACGCTGCAGGCGGAGGTGCTGTGGCTGAAGAGAGGCCTGGAGCGTCATCTGAGCGTGTTCAAGACAGTGTTCGGCAACGCGGACGTGCTGACCCGGTCCAACCACACACTGGAGCTCGACAGGCTGTGGGAGCTGGTGAAGAACAAAGACGGAAGGAAAGACAAGAAGAGAGGAGGACGAGGAAACAGGAGCAGGAGGAAGTCGACAGGTGAGAAACGGAACCAACGGTTCTGATTCATGACCACAGCTCAAAGACACATTCAGACCCTTCCGCTGACCTACAGAGCCCATCTGACCCGTCTCGTCTCTCCAGATGTTCCTCCTGCTCCAGCCGCACCCTCAGACGTCGCTGTGCAGTTCGTGGCTCGATCTCCTCAGAGCGTCTCCCACAGCGGCATCGCCTTCAAACCGTGTGTGAACCAGGGGCGATTCCGCCAACAGACCGGCTCCTTCACGGCTCCTGTGGGCGGGGCCTACCTGTTCATCCTCACCTTGGACCTGAGGCCGGGTCCTGTCCATGTGGTTCTGAGGAGGCGCTCGGGCGGATCAGTGTCTCTGCACCACACAGAGGCGCTGGAGGCAGGGCCACGTACAGGTGTGAGCCTGCTGCTGCTGCAGGGAGGGGAGGAGGTGAGGTTGGAGCGGAGGAGAGGAGCGTGGCGGGAGAACCAGGACAATGTTTTCACCGGGCTGCTGCTCCACCGGACCACCTGAAGAACCGGAGTCACTCACCAGATCTGACAAACGTGGACACGTGTTTATTCCCAGACGTCCCGTCAGGAGCTGAAGTCCAGACATGCGCCGTCCTCCAAGCTCAGCGACTGGAGCTGGACACACAGTCAACGGCGAGCCCACCTGCCCAGAACCAGAGATATCACAGTAGCGCACCGGTGCATTTCTGAACAGCAGCTCTGCTAAGCTAGGCTAACTGCGCAGAGGCCCCACCAGAACTGAACCAGTTCTGCTTCTCATTTACATATGGGCCTTGAATAATCATGTAAACCGCAGCAAGTGCATGTTTCGGCAAAGGAAGCACGGAGCCGAGATCTGTGTGAGACTAATAAACATCTTTTACCTACACAAGTGGTTTCATGAAGCTTCACGTCTCAGTTAAACCTTCAATGAATCTGCTGTAGACGGACCAGTACTGGGGTTCGGCTGATGGGTCATTGACCCACAGGAACTGCGTCTGTTCCACTTAACCCTCGTGGGGCCTTCAAGGGGTCAAATGACCCCAGTGTGAACTAGGAAGCGTTCAAAGCTCAAAAACACACCAGGGTTGGATCAAACAGCCTTCGTGGGTCTTACATCCAAGCAGTGAACACGTGGGTCTATGATGAACACGCTTCATCTAGATTCTAGATGAAGCGTGTTGTGATTTATCGTCTGTCTGTTTTGTCCAACCCTTGTCTGGTTTTTGAGCTTTGAGCCCCGTTTTCCTGTTAACTCCTTGAAGGCTGCACGAGGGTTAATAGCAACAGTGGAAAAATTCCTCTAGAGGAAGAAACCTCCAGCAGACCCAGGATCAGTGGGAGAACATCTGCCTTGACTGGTTGGGGTGAAGGGACAGAGAAGAGAGAAAAGAACAGCAGCAAAACAAGCAGCAACAGACTCAGGCAGGATGGTTGGACCAGCAGCTGAACAGAGACACACGACTCTGAGTCTGACGATACCTGGAGATGAGAATAGAGACAGAAAGAGAGAAACACAACTAGAGAGAACAGACAGTGTCACCTAAATAATAAAGTGCATGTTCCGCCAACACTCAGCTTATTCACTATAAACAGACCAATAACTAATTAACAGGCCACAGTGGACTGGCTGTAATTGACCAACTTTGGATTTGTCTGATCAGGACATTTCCTGACAGAACCAAGCCAAACCCAACCCTCAGCTTGTGGTTTATTCATTTTTGGTTACAACATGGAAACACACTTATTGTTAATTGGTTCTGGCTCAAACTTAGTTTGGTCTGTTTGTTGGTTTCCAGCTTTTTTTCCCTACCAATCCAGATGTGAATGAATTAGCCTGGAAATGGACCAGTCAGAACATTTAAAACGCATTTGCACCAAACCTCTGCGTTTGAAACACTGACGTGAGGTAAATGCTGAACCCACGACTGGGTTTCTGAAGCCGGTGGCCCGTTCAGGACGCTCATTTGATCCTGCTGCCGTGTGAGGGAGCGAACCTCTTTAAGCCGTTTCTCAAAACGTATGTTTTGCGTCCTAGTAGAAACTAAGGGCGGATGGGAGGGAAGCGTCGGAGGACAAATCAAACGCACAGACCTTTGGCTGCTCCTCCGTCAGTGCTGAAGTCTTTATTGCAAAAATACAGAATCTTTTCATCAGCAAAGCATCAACACAACAAGCTTCAGAAACAGACTCGACTCAGCAGGAGCTGACACCGGTACCGATACGGTCTGGTACCGGTCATGGGGCACATCACCTGCTCAGACGGGTCCAGTGGTTGAAATCAGCAGGAAAGGAAACATGAGCATTAGATGAGTCGACCCTTGCTCTGCTCAGCTGAAACTAAATCCGAACAGACACATCGTGTTTCTGTGATAGTTTCTCAGACTCTTTGGTTAAACTCCTGTTTCAGTCCGAAACATTCGTCAAGTTCAACAAGATGTCAGAAATCAAACTAAAAGCTGGAGGCAACACAGCAGCTACAACAGTGAGGGAGAGTTTCCTACTAAAATAAATCCTCTAAAAAGAGAGAGTCATCTCATCGTCTATCAAATGTAGAAAAATACGCATCAAAAACATACTAAAAAGAATTTTAATGTGGCAAAGCAAAAAGGCCAAAGAAAAGCAAATGCTGAAAGAAATAACTTCATTTGAGCGATTGACAGGAAAACCCTGAAAAGACCGGAGCTTATTTATGCCAACGTTAAAGCTGTGAGGGTGGAAACGTATCAAGAATCGATCAATCAAAACCAAAATGCTTAACTGACGGTGATTCTGCAGGAAGGACTTCCATGCTTCAAACCAGACTCGGTTGGTTTGATCCTAAACCAATCAAAGGTCAGCGCAGAGAAAAGGCTGAATCCCCGGAACAAAGGAGCAACGTCCTAACAATCAGCGACGAGCCAAAGAAACAAAGCTACGTCCAACACTTGTGAAGTGCACTAAATGAGATCTGCATATAATCATCATTACATTAAATGCACAAGGCTAGAATACGTCGGAAATCATGCTAAATATTAGCTGTTAAAATAAAAGCTCTTCATCTAAGATCCTCTAGCGGCTTTGGAGCGAGTACGAGGAGCCAACATCCCGAACGATAGAACACGTTAGAAAAGTACATCGTTAGTCGAGTATATTGACAATAGGTTAGAATAGTTTTATCTATGCACAGCTCAGTCCGACAAGCATACAAAAATAAATAAGGACATTTCTATTCCCTCACTTTGTGTCTGACCAGGTCTGGCTGTTGTCTGTTCACCTGCTGAAACTGATGGCAGCAGTAAGTATTGATGCATCAGTACAACACCGATAATCTAAACTCCAGAAATGTTACATCACATCAGAACATTTGGCCAAACGTTCAGGGGTTTCATTCATTTCCTGTCAGTTGATTCCTTCATGCAGGGGAACAGACAGCGGCATCTTCAGCACTGATCACACTGAACCTGTCATCAAGTCCACAGTTTCATGTCCATTAGAAATCTACATGTGCTTGAATCCAGGAGACAATCATAGACTCGTACGCTCGTATTTGTCTGAGATGTTTCTTGTTGGGTTTGGACAAATGTGAAGCAGCAGGTCCTCAGAAGAAAATGACTGATGTGGAAACTCGTCGACTGTAAAGACACAACGTGGCTGATTCTAGAAGAAGGTTTTGTTTGTTTCCAGATGAAGCTGAAAAGCATCAAAGAGTTTTATTCCAGAGAGAGACGATCCAACAGCTGACGAACCCACGAGCTGCTTTCCTACTACTCATGTTGGCACCGTCCATAGATTCCTGTGCAGGCGCCGCCGGATGTCACATTTGGAATAAAACTCTGCTGCTGCAGAGTCCAGAGCTCGGGCCCAATCAGCTGGCTGGGCGGAACCGAGCCATGTAGGCGCCACAGGACAGACAGTAGGAACGTGGTGGCTCAGCAGGAAGCTGCTGGCACAGACAGCAGAGGTCCCTGTGAGGTCTGGGTGGCGGAGGTGGGCGAGAGTCAGACCGCTGGAGGATGTGATGGTGGTGACGAGCTTTGGACGAGTCACAGGAGGAGTTGGGTTGGGCAGTCCTGTAGTTTGCATCGTGGCGCCAGTCCCTCTCAGGGGGAATGTCGAGCCGGAGCGGCTGAGCGGGGGCTTCTCCTGGCATCCTGAAGGGGTGAGGAGCAGCGTGAGTGGCCGGATAGTGGCTATTGCTCCCAGTGCTGACGGTGGTGGGGCGGCAAGGGTGGGACAGGGTGGCGTAGAGACCGTGAGGAGGTGGAGCCGGGGACGAGGTGAGGGAGGGCGGCGGGGCTCGGCGTGGAGCCCGGGGCAGCGTGGCGTAGCTCAGCGTGACGCTGTGGAGGCTTTGACGTGAGAGAGCTTGATTCCTGTCAGGCACAACCAGAAACTGCTGCTGGACACTCGGTCCAGCTCCTGAAGAGAAGGAAACAACCGTTAGACCCTGACTGTCAATGCACATTTTAACTTCTTTCATGTGTGTTTGATGTTGGTGAATAGTGGACATGAAGCTGGAGGTGAAGGGCTGTAGATTACCTGAGCGCCCCCACGTGGAGGTGCCTAAGCTGGGGGGTCGCTGTGGAGGATGTGCAGGAGTGGAGGGGCCGTGGTGTCGGGGCTGGAGGTGGTAATGATCTGTAGGTAAGGAGGACGAGGAAGAGGGCAGGTGCAGAGAGGAGGCGCTGGGTCGACGAAGGGAGGAGGAGTGAAGGTCAGAATGTCTAGTGGGGGGTCTGGACACAGCAGAGTCCTTCAGGGTGGACGAGGAAACAAAGATGGTGATGAGACGACAGGCAGGAAAAAATAAAGGCAAAAACAGAAGAGAACACAGAAATGAACATGTTTAAAAAAAAAAAAAAAAGAAATCTGTCCGTCTTCATTTAATTCTTCGTGACGATCGTTCTCTCGGTTTCCAGTCAACAGTGATGATGTGAAACGCCATCGATGCTGGAGTCAAGGATTCCTCCTGCAGACGCGAACCTCAGCTGTCGGTTCAGATCAGGCCACTTCGCCTCGCAGCAAGCGCCACGTTTAAGAGCTTAATGGAACAACTAACCCAGCGATCAATGTTTAATGTGTCAGCCTGAGGCGATTCCTGAGGGCTGAATATATGCCGGCTGAGCCTGAAGCTGGTGCAGACAGCTCCTGCTTCAGACCTTCACCGTTAGCTTCAACGAAAACACGCAGAACCTCCGGTAGAGCTATTGCGTTCCGATCATTTTTGGCTGGCTTCTCTTCTGCACCCTCAGGCTTTGTTGAACCTGTTGAGAGCTAAACTCCAGTTGGTGCAGCTCCCAACTGCAACAGGAAGACGCCTCTGAGGCCAACGGCAAAACCATAAGTAAAACGTGTGGCAACGCTGCACTGATGATGTCTTCACACCAACACGCACAGAAAAATGAACATGAGAACGATGACGTAGCAAAACGTTCGTGTAGCTTACGCAGCTGTAGGAAGACCCAAGGTTCTGGGGCCGCGACCCGATGACGGTTCCACTCAAACTGCGAGCGATGCGCCTGAGGTTTTCTGCGCTGTAGTTCTCATCCTCACTCGATGGCATCTGCACAGGAACAGACAGACGTTGGAAACATTTTTAACAAGTGTAAATGACTTTATAAAGAGTCGTGTGCGGCACCTTGGGACGTGTGACTGGCGTCCTGTAGGCGTCTCTCTCTATCTCTGCCGTGGGTGTTTTGGACCGTCCTGACGCTGGCAGCGGCCTCCTCACACCTACACACACAGACGGTAACATCCATGGATCCAGCTGAGCTGCAGCTTCTCGTGATGAACCAGTTCAGAAGTTGCTCCACACCAACATATTTTACTTCTTTAAGTAACGGGGACTCGCAGGTGCGAAGTGTCCTCCAGCGGTTCCTACCTGGTTTAATGGTCGACTGAGCACCGACAGCACGGCTGCCCCGCTGCATGCTGGGAGCAAGCAGACTGGCCTGGTATAGGCAGTCCAGCTCCGACAGCTCCTCGTCGGGCTCTGCTGCTCCCCCTCCACTTGGGGAGCTGTAGTGTCTGTTGACGTTTTGTGCCCAGCGCTCCACTGGCCGCCCTGCTCTGTCCTCCTGGGTAGAGCACCAACCAGGCTGTGGCAGGGGGGGCGTGTGCACCGGTGGGAAAGCAACATCAGGAGGGTCCATGTTCAAACAGGACCAGGATCTAGTGGGGTTGGTGGGACTGGACCCAGGAGAAGTGGTCTGTGAACGTTTGGTATGTGGCTCTTCATGCATCACACGACACCTGTCGACAGGTGAAGGGGTTCGGACATACAAGCTGGATGAGAGTGGGGCCTGCGCTGGAACTGAGACAGGGGGCGTTGTAGTCCTCTGGGGGGTGAAGTCTGCCTCTTCAGGTATAGGAGGGGGAGTCAAGCCTCCTTGAGGGTCCCTGGTTTCCGCACAGAGACCAGGGAGGCTGTCATTCCTAGCGACACCTGTAGGAGCCTTGGTGCCAGAGGCAGGGCCCACCATGGAACTAGTTTTTGTAGAGAGGGGCTTAGCAAGACAGGGAGATGAAGGTGGGGGCTGCTGGTCCTGAGTGACAGCCGATGCTTCGCCAAGGCTGTGCGTCAAAAGTACTTGGAGCGAGACAGGCTTTTCACTGGAGAGAGGGACAGAGAGAGAGGCCGGTTAGGAAGCCGTGTGCCCATGCGTTGTTCATGCTTCTGGACGGTGAGTGCATGCTACTGCAGAACCTCACGTCCGCTTGCTGACGTAGACCAACCAGTTGAATGACACATATCCTTATGTACGTTTATATTATAATCTGATGTTTGATATGAAGCTTTTCACTATCAAACAGCTGTTTACATTGTGTCTGATATGAAGCTCTGGCATCTAGAGGCTCGTGAGGAACAGATGATGTCATTCGACAGCACTGACTAAACACAGGGTGGGTGTTTGTGTACGTGTTTCGACAATCGCTCATCACGGTTTCACTCCGAGTGAGCTGGTCGTCACAACAACAGTAAAGGCCTGCCAAGGCGGCTGCATACCAACATCCTGGCACTTTCCAGATGTGAGCTCAAAGGAGCTGATGTACCCGTCAAATGTGCGACTCCCAGTTATATCCAATCCAAAACTCAGTTTAACTACACATATTTGGCCCAGATCCACTTGATTGGACGCAGGAGGGGACTAAAGCCACAGGACGCATCGATGGCGTAGCTTCTGCAGTTAGTTCACTAGAATCCTCATGCGACGCATGACGTGCCTTACTTTGTCCTGTGCCACGTTTCCCCTACCTTAACAATTATAAAACACACAACACGTTTGATGTTCCATCACGTGACGGCGTGCAGATGCTGCAGGTCTCCTGACTGGCTGGGCAGACAGCATGTGGTACCTGGGCTGGAGCTGCTGCTGCTCCCGTTGCTCTGGTTCCTGTACTTGCCGTCTGTCTGCCTGAGAGTTGTGCTGCTCCTGCAGCTGCATGCGTTGCTGCAGGCTGCGGGCTCTCCTCATGCAGCGCTGCAGCCGGCTGTGACTACTAGCTCCACCCTCAGCTGCTGCCGACCGCAATTTGGCTGCAGCCGGGTCACGTCAACAGAAAATACACAACAGAAAGAAAAACAGAAATAAGGAAAAGAAAGATGCAGAAAATAGGTTATGACTTCATGCAAAAAAAACAAATGTACACCTAAAAGAAAATCACATAGACTGAAGGTATGATGGTGACTGGGTGGTAATGACAACAGGGCAGGAACTCAGGACTGGTTCTCAGTGATGAAATAACGAAAATCAATCAAGACAAAATTTAACCAAAGATACTGGATCGACTGTGCACTTCAAGGAACGTTCTGGTTTATCACAGCTACTAAGAACATTAAACCCACCAAGTTAATATGTGAACATGAACCTGCGAGCGGTAGCTGAGACCAGTGAGCGATCAGCAGCCATAATCCAGGCTCGTTAGAAACAGGGAGCTACTCTGCAGTAGTGTAGCAGGAAGCAACGAGGATTTCCCGATTGACCGACGTGATGCTGTGGGGACGTGTCGGACTCACTCACTAGTTAAATATCCAATGACCTCAGATTCTCTCTTCACTGTTTAAGGGGCTTCAACATATGGTTTAGGTCGTGTGGCTGAACAGAGTGATTCTCATGTTCACAGATATTAACTTGAAGAGCAAAAAAACCCTTTAAAGCTCAAGTCAGTTTTATTTTCTATGCTTTTCTATTACTTCCATTTTTGCCTGCTTTTCAGATGAATACTAACATAATACTAACTAAAGAATCTCGGTGGAGGGTCAGAGTGAGTGGGAGGAGCTTACAGACGGCGTCGTTGACTGCCGATAGTGCAGCGGCCACCTCGCCTGCCTGCTCCAGATGCACAGACTGGTCCAGCAGCAGCTCAGCCTCTGACACACAGCGCTCGATGCAGTCGCTTTTACCTGCGGGAAGAAAACAGCGTCAGAGCCGGTCATCCCTGTGTAAGCTGGGTCAGCTACTTTGTGTCTGAGGTGGTACGATATGACCCAAACCATACTCCAGCTCACGGAGAGGCAGAAGTAAAGAACCAGCGGATCCAGAGCTGCAGAGCTTGCAATGGCTTTGAGAGAGTCTTACTTGCAGGAAACCAAAACTGCCACATTTTCTGACTCCAAATCGTGCTGGACATTTACAAGACAAGCAAAAGCTCATCCATCATCTGCCATCACAGATTCTGAATGTTTTACATCACATTATACCTCATGCTGGAGCAGCTTCAGCTGTGAAGTCAAACATCATTACTAAACATCCCTACATGAATATGATGACATGTGTAACAGGCAGCAGCTGCTGACGCAGGCTTGGTTACTGCAGGGATCACTATTGTGTCGGCTGGAGCTGCTCAGTCAGGAACATTCCTGTGGTCCAACAACACCCTTGCTGACCCCGCTTCTCTCTCTGCGGTGATAAATTCACTGACTGCTCCCGCTCTCGGTGTGGGTTTGTGTGTATACCCTGGCTCTGCAGCTGGTCCAGGTCCATGTACTTGCTGGGTCTTGGGTTGAAGCCGAGCGCCGCCTCTCTCTCCTTCTCTTGCAGTCGTTGCTGCTCCTCCTCCTGTGCTCTCCTCAGCACCTCCTCCTGCAGCTCGTCCAGCTCACTGCGGCCTGCAGGGGGCGCTGGTCCACACAAATAAGCCCTGTTCATAATCACTTGACTAAAACCATGTGCTCACAAATCCTAAGGACAGCTTAGAGGACTTTCCACACCTTATCCCAGACATGGATGGTTAAAGGTCTGCTTCTTCATATGAGACACTGAATGTTTGCTACATTTCTTTTCTGATTTTCCATCTTGGCCTCGTCATGTGAACTTTTCAGATCTTAAAACCTCAGCCTCTCACTTCTGGCTTAAACTGGCAGAAAGCTGCTCTCAGTACATTCGCACAGATGCATCATACCGATCCCAGCCCTGTTGGAGGAGCTCAGTTCCTGCAGCAGCGCTCCGCTGCTCTTCGACCTGGTGTTCTTCCATGAAGGCCCAGAGGAAGAGGTGGCGGCTAAAGGCTTCTTTAGGATACCCTCCCTACAGAGAAAGAATCAGTCACGTAAGATATGGGGTTAAACAGAGGTCACTAAAAGCAGAAAACCCAAATTGGACCTTCAGTACCTGTCTCCCAGGTTCAGGTCCAGGCTGACCGGGCTGCTGCTGTTCCTATCACTGCTCTCATAGCCACTCTCCATCCTCTGAATCAGCCTTGGAGGAGGTGGAGGAGGGGAGCTGCCCCTTCCTCCACCTCCTCTCCCACTGTGGCTACTGGGAAGAGTCCAGGAGGCACCTGGCTGGACAGACACCAGGCCCCCCTGGGATGGGAAGGAGGCATCTGCTCCCTTGATAGCTGCAGATCCAAAATCCTCCGGCTGCGAGGGTCCAAGCCGGCTGTACCCCGCTTGCCTCCGCCTCTCTCGATTGAAGAGGGTGTCGATGTTGAGCGCCTCTCGCCTCGGTTTCCATGCCGGCCGGTACCTCCCTGACCCCACTCCTCCTGAGGAGCTGGACTTGGACTCGCTGCTGGTGCTGTCTGCCTCCCAGTCATGGGGTTTAGTGGAGGAAGCAGTAGTGGTGGCAGGGTGGTGATTATTGGTGGACGATGGGATTTCAGAAGTGACAGCAGTCGGTAAAGAGGAGGAGGAAGAGGACGCGAGAGGTCTACTGTGGACAAGGTTACTCATGGTCTCCTTGAAGTCTCTGAGATGACTTGTCGAGGACGATGCAGAAGGTTTGAGGAGGTGACGAGGAACCTGCTGCTCCTTCAAGGTCTCTCCTGGAAAACGGAACAGAAGATGTGCAGATTTATTCAGCTGTGAAGGTGTAATAGCAAAAGAAATAGAGAGAAGATAAAAATGTAAAGAAATAACAGCAAAAAAAGGACCAACACTAATGACTGAATATGACTAAACTGGAAAATAAAACAGAAGACTCAACAAAAATCAGGAGGTATGAAGCTTCCATTCACCGGTTTTCCCCTCCCTTCTGTATAGTAATCAATCTCAATCATTAGCAGAAAGACAGAGCAGCTCACTAGGTACAACCGGCTTGGATGGACGTCGTATTATATTTTCACACGCTCCTTCACTTTTGCATTGTGCTGTATATATCTAAATATTTTTTTTTGTAAACAGTAGAAGAAACAAAATGATTTCCTGAACGGACTTTACAGAAATTAAACCGTTGTGACACCAGCCTGCAACATGTCTCAGGTCTGTTGATGTTAAGCTAAAAAAAGCACAACATACATTCATCAAGTCAAAACGCAGGGATTCATAAGCTGGAAAAAAACATTTACACTCCGATTTCCAGTTTAAACTGAAAAGGCTGGGTTTCTAATCAAAGCCATTTCTGATCATGTCTAAAAAGTTGATGGTTGGAGTCGATTCGTCGTCGCCCCGTGACCGACCCACACCCCGCCTACCCTCGCTGTGGTACCCGGACAGCAAGCCTTCACTGTCGAGTTTAGATCGGTGAGAGCGGCTAGAGCTGCGCCTCCTATCCCCAGGCCCACCTCCCTTCCTCAGAGTCTGGTGCTGCTCGCTGTCCGTCACGTGGCCTTAACAATGAGAGGCATGGCAGCGGACGTTTACAGCATGGTCACCACATCACACAATGACAGACAAAAAGCCGCATGGTAGAGTGACAGCTCCACAGCAGGGTCTCACAGGGTCATGTGGTTCACATGTAAACAGGTTAAAGATGGGGGCTCTTTGCCGTTTGGATAAATAAACCGCTTGCCCCCACTGGACATGTGATGAATTGCATCTCATGAACAGCATTAATTTGAGAAGATGTACAACCACCTCTTCCAGTGAGCACAGCAGAGGTGAGGTAGCAATGATGCACATAGCAAAACACAGTTAAGAGCCAGTGCATTCGGAGAAATTACTGTGTGGACCCTGCTGTGACGTGCAGGACAACAGCTGAAGATCTGTAGATGCTTTGTTTACACCGCACACAGGATTAAATGGCTCACTTTATCAGCGCTGGCCGTTATCGTAGCAGCTATTGCAGAGATAAAAAGTCTGAGCAGGTCTGTCTACCTGCATCAGTCTCCATTTACCACGTGGGCCATTTTGGTGGTTTCACGGTTTTTCAGTCTGACCCTGAACTCTAACATGTAAAAGTCTTAAAGTCGGACCTTTAGTTCAGGTGACTGCTTGTCTGACTTGTGTTTATGTTGTACACGAAATAAACCAGTGAAAAGAATGAAGAAGAAATGAATCCTTAGACTGCCAGCGTGAGAGCCATTAGAAACACACTGTACATAAAGACATGACCATTTACCAAAAGATGTAGAGCGAAATACTGACGACAAGTGCTTCAGCTCTAGATTAGGACAGATCGTTACTAAATAAGTATTTCTGCCTTTCTGACCTGTATTATACATCATGGACGCACCTATGGCCTCCAGGCTGCAGAGCGAGGCGTGACGGGGTCTGTCTGGGTGTTCGATGCAGATGACGGTTCCCTGGGAGTCAGAGGAGTAGTGACTGGCCAGGGACTCATGGTGAGAGGGCTGTCGGTAGGAGTAGCTCTCTGTTGACGAGTCGGTGCGAGTGTCGCTGGAGATGGACGGCTCGCGGCCTGAGTGGGGGTTTAGTGGGGAAATCAGCGGCGATGTACTTGTGCTCATGCAAAGATGCATCATAACAGACACCTAAGCCTCACTACTGCAAATCCAACAGCAACAATGAACAGCTTTTACCGTACGTCATAGTATTACTACTTCGACTACAACAAGCGCTACTGATTCTGGTTTAGTTACCTGAACGTTTGCTGTTGTGCTACTACTACGACTCCTAGCTGTGTTGTAGTTACCCGAGTCTTCGCTGTCGTAACAAGACTTGCTGAGGTGTTGGAGGTCGAGGCGTGAGGGCAGGTCCTGCATAGACACCGGCGTCCCCCGTGGGTCGGCGTACAGCAGAAG
This sequence comes from Macropodus opercularis, assembly GCA_030770545.1. NCBI lineage: Eukaryota > Metazoa > Chordata > Actinopteri > Anabantiformes > Osphronemidae > Macropodus > Macropodus opercularis. The sequence goes on along the minus strand of CM061103.1, from coordinate 509,787 downwards.
CAGAGGCTGGTAGTGGCCTTTAATACAGCGGGAAACCACGTCCTTCCACTTAGGGCCGATCTGCAGGAACAGACGAATGAATACTTCACAAGTCCAACGGACGACCACACCACTGACCTACAAAGCTCTAGACTGAACAATCATACGCTGTCCTTTTACTTTTTTCCTCCCTCCCACCACAATGACAGTAGACTGATAATCGGAGGTTGTGGGCAGTAATAACCCTCAGAAAGGTTTTGGTGCAGCACAGAATTCCCAACATGGAAAGTATGCGCTTGGCTACCTAATGTTTTGATCCCTGACAAATGCTCAGCTGAAACCTTTTCCTGCTCTTCACAGGTTTGTATTTGCAAGGAGGAATTCAGATTCAGCTTTGTTGGGCGAACAGCCTGATCTCAGCAACACAGATCTGGCATCTGTTCTTCATAGAGAATGGGGAGCTCCAGTACAAATAAACTCCTAAAGCCAGCAGCTCTCGATATTTACAGAAACACATTTAACAACTATTATCCATTAGGGTCTACACAGTCCCATCAATACAACTATTACCTTTAATTAAAAATTCACATTTGACTCAATAACAAATAATTCACCTAAACACTGCTGCCCTGGTTTGGTAGGGTCAACATTAACCTACCATCATATTGGACATTTGGATTTTTTAACAAAACCTTTCATCTGAACACCTGCAGAAACTTGAAAGTGTAATAAAGCTCCAGCCACAGGCGAGACGTCCACTTCACCTTAAAAAAACGCAGGTGGTGGTGGCTGACGTTAAAGTTCGAACCTCCCAGCTGTGACAGGTTGTAAGTTCTTCCTGTCCTCTGTGTGCAACTTTAATCCTCCTTATTTCAACCCTTTCTCCATTTTCCAAAAGGCTACATCCCGGTCTGCTCAGATCTACCAGGACGGCCAAAGAATCCAAAACGCCAACTTGTCCGTTCGTCCATCGTGTCCCACAAACATGTTTTTGTGCAGGATAAAAAGCAACAGAATGAAAGTCTGCAGCGTGAGCAAAAGTGTCGACTGTGCGGTGGTGGGATGTGTGTGTGTTTTGACCACACCCTGGGCTCTGTCCAGCTGGACTGACAAACAATAGAGGGATATCCTTGTTTTCATAACCAGCAGCGATAGAGGGGTGGGGGCACAGAGGGAGGGAATGTGAACTCTTTTTTCTCCACTGATGTTGAAACACAGCAAAGTAAGAAAAGTGTGAAGAGGAGCGAGAAAGAGGCAGGAAAAGGAGGTGAGGGAGGGAGGAGGAAAAGCCGATAGACAGGAAGTGAGTGATCTCTCACTACAACATGAGGTCATTTCCTTTCCAAATGCTTTTGGTTTGTTCCAAGACGCACAGACACAAATGTAAAGTGGAGATGTGGTGGTTCAGCCACCAGAGCCACCCACTACAACACGCCAATCTCACAGAGACGCCACTGATTATACCTCCTTGACATGTGCATCGTCAAAATACATCCATCGTCTGATTTTAGTCTGGAAGAAGAAGGTGGAGTAATGTTTCCCGTAGTAGCACACCATGCCGACCAAGTAGAGCTCCGACTGACGAGCCTTCTCCTCCGTCACCCTGTAAAACAACTGTAGAGAGAAAACTGAGTTTAGCAGAGCACCCGACCACACCGGAGAGACTACTGCCAGGAAAGCGTGAGCTCACATCCCCCAGACGCAGACAGGTGCCCAGGGTGTGAATGACATCCTCTGCCAGGTCGGAGTGATCAGAGTCCCAGACCAGGCCGATGGTGATGATCTCTGGACTGTTGAGGAGGACCCGGGCCATCCTGAGCTGCTGACCACACTGACTCTGAGGAGGACAAGCAACAAGTTCAGAATCCGAAATGACTTCAAATGGTTCCAAGCACATCTGTGCCATCAGGGATTCTTACGGGACAGTTGCGGAGGTCTCCCATGCTGGCGTTTCTCAGCAGCTCCCCAAACATGCTGGGAGTAGCCTTCACCCTCGACTCCAACATCTTCACTGCCTGGTTACTGAGGAGCAGGAGGAGAACAAGGTTTTCACCGCTAGTTTATGGCTCAAGTTGGTACAAAGAGATGTCTGCAGCTTTTGTTGACTGTTATGAAGCACTTTACAAACCACATTATCTTTCCATTACACAGACAATGATGGAAAACAATTAGTTAGGTATTAGAAAGGTGTTCCCAGACATGAGGAATGCAGCCATACATGCAAATTACCACTGAGCTGTACCTGCACAGTGGACCACCTGTACATAAGAGTGTATAAAATGCACTGCAGGAGGCAGTCTGTCAGGAGTTGGTTGCCTAGGTGACCCTGAAGTGTAACCTAGCGACGGGTTCAGGAAGTTAGCCTTTCTTCAGAACCTACCACAGGGAGGTGGTAGAAATGTAGTGGACCATCTGGATAAAGGGCAGAGGATCCGAAGACGCTCCACAGCTGCTGCACACACACTGAAACACAGAGTCACAAAGTTACTTAATGTTGTGTTGTGACATCTCCTTGGACCATTTGGATATGCAGCACCATCACTGTACCACATACAGCTATGGGCTGTCAGCACCAGATGCTGCAGCTAAAAACAGACCAGCCAGCCATTTAAAGACCACGTATGCTGAATCTGCGGCGGCTTGTTGAAACACTGATACTAGTTGATACCAACTGTCCAAATGCAAAGGCTTAACAAAGCTGAAGCTGCACCAACCACTCAGCTCTGGTGGAAACACTGAGCACTGAGCGCTTGTTGCTCAACCGTTAATAAAAAGCTTCTTCTGTGTGTGCTGGAGTCTCATAGCAATAGTAGGGAGCGGTTCTGATGTTTGATCCACAATGTTAATTTTAAACAACGTGTGATTCATGAAATCCTGACAGGTATAGTCCGATTCATGCCTCACCTGTTCGAAGAGGGTCATAGCAAACTTCTGGTGGGGGATGCAGTGTCTGGCTGTGCAGATGTCTTCTTTGGTCTCATCTGCGATGTGGAAGTGAATCCTCATCAGAATGTTTTCCTGCAGGAAGACGGAGCAGAACTGTTCAGGGACGTCAGAATCAATCACTTTTTTCTCCGGACGAAGTCAAAAAAGATGGTGACTAGAGAAGCCCGATATCTGAGGTAGAGGGTATACACATTTTTTATATAATTAATATATATATATATATATATATATAGATAGATAGATAGAGTAGGGTCTGAACGGACCCAGGTTTCTAGACCCTACGAAGTCACAGGTGCAGGGCAGAAGTATGAAAAATAATAGAATAATTACTGTCACTGATCATACTTTGGGACCAAGTACAACTACTTCAAGTAAGTGAATACTTGCAGTGTGAGAAGTGTGTTGTCTTACAAAGCACTCTGCAGCATCATCCATGATCCCAAGCTGAAATCTCTGCTCATCCTGGAAGGTCTTGGCGAGCGCGCTGCGGAGCGCGTCGGACGGTAAAACTTTATCGCTGCTGTACTGAAACTGAGCGAAGATACTCTGAATAACAAAATCAAAAGAGAGAGGTCAGACAGAGACAAGGCGGTCCACGAGCAGTTGCATCTGCCGTCCCATCAAATCTCACCTTGAGAGCACAAAATATGCACGAGTCGTCCATACACTTATGAGTCGTCAGCTGTCGGAAACTACGGCGAAAGATATCGAGGTGCCACAAAACCTGAGAGAGAAACAAAAAGGCAAAGATCAGTAAATACAGAAAACGTGTGCTAGTCGTCCGGTGGCCTCAAGAAAGAGGAGGAAGATGAATGAAGATAACTCACTTGGAGTTTAGCTTTGCATACAAATGACAACAGATGGATCCAGACACAAACCTGACAAAGCAGAAAACACACGAGTCAAGAAAAGCATTTTCCTTCAGCAGTTACCTGCCAAGGTCTGATCCACAGATACCCACTGAAAGCAGGACCACCCGTCTGAGAAAGCAAATACTCCCCAGTCTGCACTTCCACGGATGCATCAAACAAATCTGCTATGTTAAATAAAGCCATGTTCTTTAAAATGGATATAGGAAACGAGACACGACAGTGATTAATCGACAGACTTCAACCTGCTGCTTCGACTCCAGTAACGACTCGAGGCGGCGCATTTACATCTCCACAGCTACTGGCCAATTGGCTGTCAGCACTGATGACTGGACCAATCGTAGACCTTCAATCAAACTTCAGCGACTTGAGAAGAAGCTAATCTGTTGTGTGTGTGTGTGTGTCAAATTGTGTTCTGCTTTAGGAAACCACCTGAGCTGCTGCCAGATGATGGACCTAGTCAACGTGACATGACACTGGGAGAGAGGACCGTTTGTGACAGAGGGAAGAGAGCTGAAGTCCTCTGTGTTTGAGTGACGAGAAAAGAAGGGATGAGAGGGAACTGCTCAAATAAAGCTCCTGAAGAAACAAAATGAGCAGGAAGAGACTCAAAGGACACAATACACCCATTAACAGTAGGAAAATGGAAAGAGGCAAAATTATCCCACAAAACTCGGCAGTTGTGTTCTCTTCGAACGTTTGGAACAAAGCAGTTTCAAAGTGAACGGAACACACAATAACAGCTTTAGATGCTGCACGTACGGCTGCGAGGCAGGAATCCAGACAGGGAGGAATTTATTCCTCTCGGTTTTGTGTGGAGGGTTTTAAACCATGTTTCAGGTGGTGGTCTGGAGGCCAAGTCTCGAGAAAAAACACCCGACACCAATTCCAGAATCTGGCAACTTAATAAATAAATAAATAAAAATTTAAGGTTTTGTTTATATACATAGATTGAGCACACAGCTGCCTAAAACCAGTTCAAATAACACCTTATTCAGAGAAGTTCATATTCCTAGAAGTTCAGGTAGAGGTGGAGGAGTAGCAGCAATATATAACTCAGATTTATTAATTATTCCTAGCCCTAAACATAACTATAATTCTTTTGAGAGCCTCACTCTGAGCCTTTCTCACTCACTCAGACTGTAAAACCCAGAAACCAGTTGTGTTCTGTGTTGTCTACCGTCCTCCTGGTCCATATTCAGAGTTCTTAACTGAATTCTCAGAGTTTTTATCTAACTTAGTTCTCAGCACAGATAAAGTGATTGTAGTGGGCGACTTTAACATTCATGTAGATGTTGACAGTAACTGTCTCAACATTGCATTTAATTCACTACTGGATTCTATTGGTTTTAGTCAGCATGTGAATGAACCCACTCACTGTCTTAATCATACTCTCGATCTTGTCCTGACTTATGGGGTTGAGATTGATCATTTAAAAGTTCTGCCTCAAAACCCTCTGTTATCTGACCATTTCTTAATAAAATTTGAATTTACCATAACAGACCTGACAACAGTTGGAAATAAGTTCTATTACAGCAGATGTTTATCTGATGATGCTGTTATTAGATTTAAGGAGATGATTCCATCATCTTTTGTCTCATTCCCTTGTAGCTACACAGAGGAGAGCAGTCATCTGAATCATGAGCAGGTAAATTGTCTTGTTGATGATGCTGCAGCTTCACTGCGTACAATTTTAGACACTGTTGCTCCTCTGAAGAAGAAGCCAGTGAATCAGAGGAGGTTGGCTCCATGGTATAACTCAGAGATCCGCAGCCTTAAGCAGAGGACTCGAAAACTAGAAAGATTGTGGCGTTCCAACAAATTAGGTGAATCCTGTCTAGCATGGAAAAACAGTTTAATACTATATAAAAAAGCACTTCGGGTTGCTAGAACCACATACTATTCATCATTAATTGAGGAAAATAAAAACAACCCCAGGTTTCTTTTCAGCACTGTAGCCAGGCTGACTAAGAGTCATAGTTGTGTTGAGCCTAGTGTCCCTTTAAATCTCAGCAGCAACGACTTTATGAATTTCTTTACCAATAAAATCATAACCATTAGAGAAAAGATTTATCAGAATCTGTCAACAAAAGTCATAAACCGATCTGCAGATCCAACAGCCTTAGATCTGCTGGTTAGACCTATGTCTTACTTAAACTGTTTTTCCCCCATAGATCACACTGAGTTAACTTCAATAATTAACTCTGCTAAATCAGCTACTTGTCTCTTAGACCCAATCCCAACCAGATTACTCAAAGAAATTCTTCCATTAATCAGCACGTCCATATTAAATCAAATCAACCAATCGCTGGTTACAGGCCACGTACCACAGGCTTTTAAAGTTGCTGTGGTCAAACCTTTATTGAAAAAACCTACTCTTGACCCTAGAGAACTTGCAAATTATAGGCCTATATCCAATCTGCCCTTTATTTCTAAAGTTCTTGAAAAAACCGTAGCTAAACAATTATGTGACCACTTGCGTAGAAATGACCTATATGAAGATTTCCAGTCAGGATTCAGATTACATCATAGCACAGAAACAGCTCTGATTAGAGTCACTAATGATCTTCTCACAGCTTCAGACAATGGTCTAGTTTCTGTACTTGTCCTGTTAGATCTTAGTGCAGCATTTGATACGATAGATCACAAGATTCTATTGCAGAGACTGGAACATAGCATTGGGATTAAAGGAAAAGCACTGGGATGGTTTAAGTTTTATCTGTTGAACAGATTCCAATTTGTTCATGTTCATGATCAATCTTCCATCCGCACAGGAATTAGCTTTGTTGTTCCACAGGGTTCTGTGCTTGGTCCAATACTTTTCAGTCTTTACATGTCTCCCCTTGGTAATATTATTAGAAAACATTCTATAAATTTCCACTGCTATGCAGATGATACTCAGTTATATTTGTCCATGAAACCAGAGGAAACAAACCAATTAGTCAAACTTCAAACTTGTTTAAATGATATCAAATCCTGGATGTCCCATAACTTTCTCCAACTGAATTCAGATAAAACTGAGGTTATTATAATTGGTGCTAAAAACCAGAGAGACTCTTTATTGAATCAGATTGTTACTCTGGATGACATAACGTTAGCTTCAAGTTCTACTGTGAGGAACCTTGGTGTCATTGTTGACCAAGATCTGTCCTTTACACCATATATTAAAGAAATCTCTAGAACCGCCTACTTCCACCTGAGGAATATTGCTAAAATTAGGAGCATCCTCTCACAAAGTGATGCTGAAAAATTAATCCATGCATTTGTTACCTCTAGGCTTGACTACTGTAACTCGCTACTCATAGGTTGTCCCAATAACTCTTTGAAAATCCTCCAATTAATTCAAAATGCTGCAGCCAGAGTTCTGACTGGACTTAGGAAGCGAGATCACATTTCTCCAACATTAGCTTCTCTGCATTGGCTCCCTGTCAAAACTAGGATAGAATTCAAAATTCTTCTCCTCACCTACAAAGCTCTTCATAATAAAGCTCCATCTTATCTTAAAGACCTCATCGCTCCTTATGCTCCCAACAGAACGCTTCGTTCTCAGAGCGCTGGTCTGCTTGTGGTTCCTAGAGTTTCTAAATGTAGAACGGGAGGCAGAGCATTTAGCTACCAAGCTCCTCTCCTATGGAACCAGCTTCCAGTCCAGGTTCGAGAAGCAGACACCCTCTCTAGTTTTAAAACTAGGCTTAAAACCTTTCTTTTTGACAAAGCGTATAGTTAGAGATGGTTCTGGTCACCCTGAACCATCTCTTAGTTAAGCTGCTATAGACTTAGACTGCTGGGGGACGTCCTTCATTCACTGAGCTCTTTTTTCTCTTTTTCTTCTATCCACCAACATGCCTCCATTTCCACATGTGACTAACTTTGTCCCTTTTCTCTCCTAGTTGTGCTTCTCCCCTTCTGTCTCTCTCTATCCTCATCTCCAGGTATCGTCAGACTCAGAGTCGTGTGTCTCCAGTGTTCAGTTGCTGGTCCAACCATCCTGCCTGTGTTCTGTTGCTGCTTGTTTTGTTGTTGTGGTTGTGTTCTTTTCTCTCTTCTCTATCCCCTCACCCCAACCGGTCAAGGCAGATGGCCGCCCACACTGAGCCTGGGTCTGCTGGAGGTTTCTTCCTCATTAGAGAGGGAGTTTTTCCTCTCCACTGTCGCTATTTAACTGTACAATTTATCGATTGGCTACAATTAAAAGCTTGTTCTATGTGGGAATTGTTGGGTTTAGTTGTGTAAGGTCTTAAAACCTTACTTGTAAAGTGCCCTGAGATAACTGATGTTGTGAATTGGCGCTATATAAATAAAGTTGAATTGAATTGAATTGAAAATTCACTATATGTAAATAAAATGGTTTCATCAATAATGAAAAACAGCTGAAGCTCTCAAAAACCATAATATAAGCTACCAAAACCACAGAACCAAAATGACATTTAATCACAAACTAACTCAGCACTGTACGAAAATAAATGAGGCTTTTATGTAAGGTGCGGGTCGTGTACATGAGGCGTGTTGGACACAGCGTGAGCCATAGTGCAGTGTCAGCACTTTGGCTGCGTTTGTTTTCGCCGTCGCCCCCCCACCAGGTCCAATATGTTGCTTTGGTCCTGCAGCATGAAGCAGGTACCAAACCTCTCCATATGTACAACACTGCTGAGTTCATGCCTCAAATGCCAGAAAGCCTCATTATTTCTTTATTATTAGTTCTCATTATTCATGTGTTGAAGGCGCAGTCAAGTCAAACAGCTCATGGGAGGATAAAGGATCATCTCATGGACTGTGGGTAAACAAAAAAACCAAACAGATTAAATGCTTGTCATTCTAAGATGCTAGAACTCTATAAATAAATGTTACCCAATGGTTTCTACAGCGTCACCATCCTCCCTTCATCCTCCCTGACCAGCATGAAGGCCTCAGCTGCTCGTTATCGCAATGTTCTTCCTGTTCACATGTTGGAGTCACTGTGCATTCCGACAACCCCACAGCTCAGCTGGCTGCAGGTTCACAATCCTCCTGATCGTTTTGGTTTCATGCGAGGCCACAGTGACGTGACTGGGACCACGGGCTCAGGTGGGGAAGCTTTACAGCTGCTTGGTGCACAACCCACGAGAAGGTGTGAATGGGTGGTACGGCAAGCTCAGGTGGGGGTTCAGACCCACAGGGCAGCAGGTGTACAGCCTCACACTGAGTACGAAAAGGAAACTAGTGCTCGCTCAAATCCCATCAGGTCTGGGAGGAGATGTTCTCGAGTGATCGATTTCTTTTCTTTCTATTAACCAGGTTTTTTGATCCTGTGACCTCCGAGCTCTGTCCGTGTGTAATGTTCCAGGATCTGCTAAGTCTCTGTAAGCTTAAGATGAACAGTGTAATGAGTGTTTCCTCCCCAGTGCCGTCTGTCATTTCAGCAGTCCAAACCACTGGCTCCACCCCCTGGTTAATGAGTCAGCCTCCACTTAAGCGAACAAACCCAATCATTACTGCTCTCACTCACTCCATCCATGCACTGTCACAGTTCTCACTGTGGAGGCTGGAAGCAGACAATACACCTCCACTTTGAAAGACTCATGAGTCAAACAAGAAATGCGCCGTCTGGGAGGTTCTGCAGGCCGACGGGTGCATTACAGGATCACACAAATACAGAGCAGCTTATCAAACTGGTCGTTATGTGTGAAGGAGACAGGGCGGTGGAGTCATGGGTCTGTCTGCCACGGGTTTTACTGACTGAATCTGCAGTGTGAGCAGTCTCTCTCTCTCTCACACACACACACACACACACACACACACACACAGTGCAGCAGTGTGCAAAGCTCCTCTGAAACAAAGTCAGAATGAAGCTTCAAAAGAGACGCCTCGGATCAAGTGATCCGCCTGTAAACTGGCTACTGGGACGAGCTGAGGACCGTACAACAACCTCAAAGGTTGAACTCAAACCATTTCCAGTTGCGATCAACTGTAAACTGAACTGAAGCTGCCTCAAGCCAACATTTACCACTGAATCAGGAGCCAAAACTCAACTGCAGTTTTATTTTAGTCAAGCTAATTACATTTTCTTCTGCAATTCCTTGTTTTTCACGTGACGGTCAGCAGGTGTCCTGATCACAGCTTCCTGTCTATAGTCAGTACACGTAAGCAGTGTGTGCAAGCTGGGTGTTAGCAGGGTCAAAGGTCAGAGAGGGCAGTACAGACATGCATGAGGGAGAAACTACAGACAGTACAATAAGCGTGCGTACCTGCAGGGCGCTGTTCAGGAAGCAGCTGTTCTGTCCGGGCTCGTTGCTCAATCCTTTACTGGGAGCGATGGACGTCATGGTGCGAGGCGTCAACATTCCCTGCATTACACCATCACCACCACCTCCTCTTCCTCTGCTTCCACCAACACCGCCTGGCGCAAAGTAGTTTCTCTTCCACGACATATTCCTTTCTCTCACATGTGTCCCCTTGTTTGTCCCTTGGGTTCATCAACTTCCTTTTATCAGTTTTTGCATCAATAAAGACTGTGACATTTTCTCCGTCCCAGAGAAAGACAATAATGAAATGAAAAATTAAAAGAAATCACTGGAAAATAGAAAAACAACAGAACTAATCTGCAGTCAGAGTCATTCAAAATCCTCCATTTTAAGTTTAAGGATCCTTTGGGTTTGACATTTTTGTGAATAATCAGAACTGTAACCATTCCTATAAACTTTGTGCTTTATCTTGGTGCGCAGACTTCAAGGCCAATCATCCTCCGGTTTAGCATCTTCATCACACTTTGTTGCTGCAGCCAGAAAACCCAAGGCACAAACCAGCCAGCAGCTTGGGTCAAATCAGACCCTGAAAGAAGCGACTCGGTTCTGCAGCCATTCAGGACAGATCTGTAGAAGAAGGACAGAGAGCTCAAGCAACAGAATGATCAGTTCACCTATACCTAAGAATAAGTCACTGAACAGCCAATTTGAAGTAAGACACAAAACCATAGAAAAAACAAAACACATCTTAAACAAAAAACGCACAATAAGGCCTTTACATCTGCTTTAAGACTTCAGATAGAGATAATTCTAGTAGTTCTCTGCTGAGGACGTAATGAGGAGCACAAACCACACCCTCCTACGTCTCGGCCAGTCCACACTTCACCGATGTCAGCCTCCTGATTCCCATCTTCCAAAGCCCTCAGATCAGTTGAACTCATACAAAAGATGAGGAAAACCGTTGTCTCCTCTCCTCATTTTGAGCCATCAGGGGTTAGAAACCAGCTGCTGTGCATCTTTTTCAGAACAAACCAGATCTTCACTCAATCAACTTTTGACAAACACCTCTCATAATGAGTGAAGTCCGTCAATTAGATCCTACTTTTTATTTGATCAGGGTTTTCAGATGCAACATAAATGAGCATTTCAGTACAGAAGAGACAAAAGTAAGATCAGTCACTGCACCATGAGCTTTAGGGAGAAGAAAACTGACTGACCTGCTCCCAGTCAACAGGGAAAGTTGGACACGCGTGATATGTGTTTTACCATAAACAGCCCGTCAGGTTTACAGAGAGACTTACGAGGAGTTGAGACACAATGATAAAAACAAAATGCAGCCAGTCAGTATTAATCATTAATCTCTGCACACGCTCGCTTTAAACTGTGTTTAAAGCCTTCGAACACTTTCTCCAAACTGGGATTTGTGCTCATTACAGCTCTGCAATGACAGCATTTATAAATTACAGACACAGGGGGTAAAAAAAAGACAGACTCGGGTTAGGATGAGGCTAGTGGGTAAAGTGAAGGTAAGGCGTAGCCTCGCAAACAAATGTTTATTATGGAGCCAGCAACAGAGAGTGCAGAGCAGAGGGAGGTGAGGAAGGATTAGCCTGATCAGACTGTCTGCACGGATTACACAGGCGCCTTGTTAGCTACAGCAGCTCAGCAGTTTACCTGAGGTTTGTGCTGCAGGTGATTTTTGATTTGTTTCTGAGGCTGAAGCGATGCAGTGCTGGGAGGGATACGAGATCTGTTCCATCATCATTGTGCATATCAGGGCACGCTGTGGACAGAAATCAGGAAAATCTGGTTTCTAGTGTGTTGCACAAACCAAAGCCCAAACTCAGCCAAAAGATAAAAAGTCTCCCAGTGCAGGAGTGTGGACAGGGAGGATGATTGGTTGCATCGAACGCAGAAGAAGCTCCAGCAGCTGCACAGGCAGCAGGCGATTCGACGGTCAGTATCTGATCAACATGTCACATTAACAGCATAAATGAGCACCACTGTGTTAATACGAAACATACATATCACCTGAGCTCAGCGAGATCAAATCAAAACCAAGCTGTTGAGAGCCAGATAAGGAACGAGGTCTATGAATGACGTGTGCGCACTACAAACTAAGACTCCCTGTGGCTAATTCTGGGATTTGATACAGACCAACCTGCCAGTGACATTTATGAACCATGGAGAACCAAGAGCCTGCAGCCAACCAGCTACAGTCACATCTCCGGTCTTTCCTGAATGAGTACAGCTTGTAACAGCCGACGGAAAGGCTTCAGGAACCACGGGCTGACCAGCACCAACAAACATGAGGCGCAGCTTGCAGAGCAGCTCAGATTAGACAAACGGACCTCATGGAACCGCTGGTGAAACAACACCGGTACCACTGCTTTTTTAGGATTTGTTACTGGTCCGGGTCGGGTCTGCAGCACCCAGTGGTGAAGCAAGATGCAGTTTACACCATAACAGAGGTTAGGTAGTTTGAATAAGCATAGTCAGTGAGACTGAAGTGAACAGGTGTAATTTATGTTGCTCTGCAGCCTTTGCTGATGCAGATCCACACAAACATTGACCATCGACAGGTGACCACCACCACTGGGTTTTTTTCACCTCTGGCTGGTCGGTGGAACATGTTTCCTTCTGCAACAGCTCCTCAAACCATCAGTTATGTTGTTCTGGCTGCTATTACACCAAGTAATCAGATCAACAGTATTCAGGTAATAATAAAGTGACCCAGACACTGGACCCAGGTGACTGAACATCAGATAAACCCGTTCACTCGGGTACAGGTCGTTTTCTCTGCTGCTGAAGTTGACTGAATGCTAAGGTTACATAACAAAACGCTAGTCTGTCGCGGAGACTTTCCACACAGCGCGATAATCACCTCTAATTCTCCAGGCTGGCTAAGCGGCACCTGCGTGCAGCTGCCAGGAGACTGGCTGCTACTGGGAACAATGGAAGACTGGGATGAGGCCAGCAGAGACCTGGAGCCACAGATAACGGGTCTGGAGCACACACTGACAGCGTATTGATTCGATTCAGTCTGGCCTGTCAACGGCGTTTACAGCTGTCAGACTTCATTCATTTACTAATTTTCCTCGCTGAGCGTTCTGGAGAGGAAACGTCAGTGGCTGCACCTCCAGGATTAGGTTGTTTAACATGCTTGATTAGTTGAGTGTCAGAGAATAAGCTAGGTTTTGCTAATTGAGTCATTACGTGTTGTGAGTAAAAACAGCAGCAGCAGCTCAGGTTGTAAGTGGCCTCATATTACAACACACTGAACAGGTTTGGGTTTCAGACCCGAGGTCACCCTGGACTCGAACACAGCGTTAGCGTTTTAACAGACCCAACCCTCAGCTCAGCTAACGCAACTACTGCATGTCCTGCGGACCAACATATACACAGCAGGTGTCACATCTGGTTCTGGTTAAACAGGACAAACTATGTGACAAAGTGCAGCTGGTGTGTTTCCTCAGGTCTTAGCTATGATGCTGCATCGGACTACTGGTCCATGTAGTCGAGTAACATCCGCACTGGACCAAAGCGAATCTTGATGTCCTGTCACACCTTTTGTATCAGGAGGAGGCTGCCGCCTAATAACAGATACTTGACATATTGACTGTGGTCAGTTGCAGGTTAGTTAGTTAGTTGGGGATCAGGACAAACTTCTGACCTAATATTTGGACCATTACAGAGCTGTGAAAAATGGGATCAATGTGAATCGGCTCTGTCTGCAGGACACCGAGCAGCCTGCTGTGAACATGCGTGTTTTCCATCATATCAAGATCAATATTTCTAAAAATGAAACCTGTGAGACCGCACCAAACAGGACAATGTGACGACAGAGCTGCTCCCTTTTTCCAGGGACCCTTCACAGCAGCACAGCACGGTGGCACAAAGTTGAAGTCATTTTTATTTCTGGCTTTTCCTGCAAAATAAATCTGTGCATCTGTGTTTTTCTACAAAGCTCTGGAGAGAATTACTCAGTCAAATATTCCCTTAAAACACTTTCTGGGCCAGGGAGCCGAGACTCTCGCTGCTGACCTCGTTGGGAGTCAGCGTGAGGAAAGATTTGGGGCCTAATGACTAAAAGGAGAGCTCATGAATATCCAGCCGCCCTTCATTGGTGCAACGGCACCAAAATATCGAATTGAGAATGTGGAGCACTTCAATCACTTAATTCCATCCAGTCAAAGGAGGAATTAGCTTCTAGCATCTCCCTCTGTGACGAGTCCATGTTGAGCTGCTCAGACTCAGTTACAAGAGTCAGAATTGGATAAAGTGGCCCATTAATGATTCTCATCACTTATTAATCTACCAGTTCCCCTTTCCATTAAAAGGTCTGGGGAATAAGCTAACAGGACCATCACAACAGCCAAAACACAAACATGTCTCACACAAAACCATTACAATACATCAGAGAAACTTGTTGCTACAAAACTTTAGATTTAGAATGAAGGCTTAGAAACATCCTCAGTGCCGATACACAATTTATTCTGCTGCCAGAAGACGCTTTTCTGGCCTCGAGCACAACACTAACTAGTGTGAATTTCATACATTAAGCCACAATCTGATTTCAGAACTCAAACCTCAGCACGACGACAATTCAAGCAGAAACCCTTCGACAGGAAAACCAATCAGCAACTATACTATACAGCCTTAGAAAAGTGAGAATTCAACACATTCACAGGTTCCGGGTTCTTATGCCTTCTAGTACTGAATACAACTGAACTGCAGCAGTGATGCTGGCGTGTGGTAATGTTTGTTAAGTGTTTCCCTGCATCCTGTAGATCAGCAGAACGATTCCTCCAACTGAATTTTTACCTTAGTGGCAATGCTGCCTTAAAAAATTAACAAGAGCCAAACATCGCAGCTCGACATCTACAAACTGATCAGTGCAGAAGGTTCAGGACGACCCTGAACTGGGCTCGGTCCAGTTTGTGCTTCTGATCCATGACAATCAAACAGTGAGTCTTGCTGCTGATCAGCGCTGGGCAGAACGCTCCAGTATTTCATTATGGTCCAGTCTCAGCTCCAACAGTTGAACTTCATCCTCCTTGTCTATTTTAGATCTTCAGATTAGTCGACGTGACGCATTCATGTGTTCGTCACTTTAATGTTGCAGCAGGTTTAAGCCTCCATACACTGCTGGAATCTAATCACCATGGTATAAACACATTGACATGATCAGCTGATTCTGAAAAGTAACTGCACCAATCAAACAATTCCTACAAAGCATCAGGCAAATGCTGACACTGAACGCAGCTGATTACGTCATAAACTGGGTCTAAGGATCCAGATGCAAAGAGGACATTCTCAACTGCACCGAAACGGATCAGTTCCTCAGGTTCAGGGACAACCGACGGACGTCGTCAACCGATCGGCTCCAGTTTATCATTAATAAATGTCTCTGACTCCAGAGCTGAGACCAACTCTGGAAAAGTTCTGCTCAACTGATCCTCAGGCTACTACAACATCATTTCCAGGAATCAAACCTTCAACCATCATTTTCCAGTGTGGTCCAACTACGGACTGACTTGTTGGCGCCGTGTCCCGGTTGTCACAGCATTGTTCTGCTTCACTCCCACATTCCAGCAGTGAACAATAAATCATCCCCCTGGGAGGAGCAGCTCCTCCACCTCCTGCTCTTCTCTCAGCACATTACTCCCATCAGTTTAAAGCCGTTCCCACACAAAGCCAACACAGGCCACAGGTTCCCCCAGTCCGGAGCCGAGAGGAGCAGCAGGGCCCGGTTCTGCTTCAGCCTCATCCTTGTGACGACTCTGGTCCACTTTGAACGAATTCAACAAGTCGCCTCACGCCAAAGGGCTCCGGCTGGAAAGGAGTGAGACAAAGACCCGCTGCGGTTCTGCCGCAGCTAACGTCCCGGCTGTTCTGCCCACCGATTCTTGCCCAAAACATGGTCCAACTACTTGGCAGAAACAGAATAAACCCGCGTTTCAGCCGGCAAACCGTTAATCCCCAGAACCGTCATCACTCAGAACCGAACGCGTCACTCTGAGACGCGGTGATCCTGCGCCTGAATTTCCCCCTTCCCGAACAGAGCCATGAAACACGGGACCCACACAACGGCCGGGCTGTGAACCGCACGTGAAACTCTTCGGAACACATGAGGTCCAATTACCTCCGGACGTGTGAAGTGCTGGCGTTAAGGTGGCTTTTCAAGCGGAGTCCGGCGCAGCGGCCACTCCACGCAGGACATTACATCACTTCCAGCAAACTTCACGAGGAACAACGAGGACGAAGGGCCGCCACCGGACCGCGGAACCCGCACAGTGCGCCCCGGTCCCGGTCCAGCTGCGAACGCCGGACCCGTTCGTGATGTTCGGCGCGCCGGTGCGTCGCTTAGCGTAGTGTCGGCGGTAACGCTAGCTAGCGCCGGTAACGGCACTTAACGGCCGCTACGTTCAAATCCCGATACGTCACCGTGAAGGCGAAGACGCAGCAGCAGCAGCAGCAGCAACATGGCGGCTGGAAACACACTCACCTGCCACCTACGAGCCGAACCGCGGAGCAAAGCGGGAAACCGGTCCGTCCGCCGAACCGTTTGTCGCGTTTAAAACAGCAGCGCGGAGGGGGAGGAGTTACTACCTGCAGCACTGGGAGCGCGTGCGTCAGTGCGAAAATGCGAGTGAGCGCGCGCGCGCGCCTGTGCAGGAGAAGCAGAAAGTGAGAAGTTGACAGAATGATTCGAGCAGTTGGAAAAAATATGTGGAAAGATGTGACAGCAAAAAAAAAAAAAACACAGACAACAGCAACTAAATCTATTAAAATATGCACAGAAACCCACGAGAAGGCGAGATTCAACCTCAGGACCTGGACTCAAACACAGTTCAATCAGGGTCCAGCAGAACCCGAGCAGGGGAGCGTCTCACATTAAAGCAATGACGTCACCACGAGGCCACTGAGGCGTGTGGACAGGTTGATGACGTGGCGGCCCGACGTCCAGAACCAGAGTCTGGGGTGGTCCAAGCTTTGAGCTCAGGTGGACTCAGGTGAGGAGTGTTGATACTTGTATTCTAATCGCTAGTTTTACTCTGAGCAGCAGCAGCTGTGTTTCAATCCACTGGTGCTGCTTTTAAAGGCATGAGAGCAGAAAGATGCGTTTACGGTGAGACGGGAGACGATGGAGGCGGGTTGTGTCACGTGGAGCTGAACTCCTGTTTGGGAGGAGGACCACCTCAGCCCACAGACATTCCTCTGCTGGTTTCTATTAAACTGGTTTATGAACGGCTCCAAACAAGGCGAACTGGGCTGAACAGGCCCAGTTTGCTTGCTTGGTTCCGCTGTCTCTCATTAAACAGATTTCTCAGAGTTTTTCACCACTACTCATCTGGGACTTATCCATGAGATTAAGTCTGGATGTTCATCGTAACGTCCTGAAGACGACGCATGCGTTGAATCTATTCTCAATCCCAACAGAGCATAATACGAAACCGGTCCCGTGAGTGAAGCACCACTGAGGACCACAGCACACGCGTTCTCTAAGTCACACGTTCTAGTTTTAGGTTTGCTCTTGGTTCACCACACCAGCTGCTTTCAGGTCAGATCTAGCTGAGCTCCGGTGTCACAGCTGAAGAGGAGGCTTCGTTCACAGCAGTGAGTCGCTGTGTGTGACGTGACGTCGTCTGAGGCCCGGAGTCGCCCTTCACCGACAGAGAGGCTTACTTTCCTCTGAGCTACGTTGTTCTGCGACTACGTGAAGCGAACTGATTCTGTCCCATAGTACCTCAGCGCTGCGCTGTAGAGAACCCGGGTACCGGTTCTGTCCCATAGTACCTCAGCGCTGCGCTGTAGAGAACCCGGGTACCGGTTCTGTCCCATAGTACCTCAGCGCTGCGCTGTAGAGAACCCGGGTACCGGTTCTGTCCCATAGTACCTCGGCGCTGCGCTGTAGAGAACCCGGGTACCGGTTGAACCTGCTGAGCGCTAAACGTTGTGTACAGTAACTCCAGCTGTGTACTTCCTGTATGACATCATCACTGTTTACTCTCAGTCACATGACACCACACACGCACCCATTTACTGAAGTGTCTGTTTTTGTGGGGACACGTCTAAGCCCACTAGTCTTGTGAACCCAGCTGGGGTTTGGACCTACACCCTAATGTTGATCCCTTTTATCTTCACGGTGAATTCTTGTCTTTCAGTCTTTTGATTCACACAGAACCAGCCTGGATCTACTCCGCTAATTGAGGCCATAAACTGAAGGCACGTGACGGCGTCTCCAGACGTTCAGAAGACAAACTGTTGAACACGGAGACGCAGGACAAAACAAAAACGAGCAGAGTAGGAGCCACAACTGAAATGACCACGAACCGACAGAGCACCTCCTCCTTTCTCCTCCTCCTCCCCTTCACTTATTGCAGCGGCTGAGGAACCCAAGCGTCCCGTCCTGCCTGCAGCCCCGTAATCATTAAGGTGAATCATCGCTAACACCTGACCAAATGCAGATGTCGCTCAGCGTGGAGGACAAACTAACTCTCTGAGGATTCCCATGAATCGGAGTCACAGCATGAAGACACAGGTGTCCACACACTGGAGGGAACATGAAGCAGTTGGAGACACAGTGATGTGTTAGTTGAACTGAAGTCTGTTTCCACCCGTCTCTCTCACCTTGACAAACAGAAGCATCCAAACGACGTCGTCGTCGTCGTCCTCCTCCTCCTCCTCCTCCTCCTCCAGCGGGCTGCCTGCCCCTTTATGCCTCCGTGCTCGGTGAGAGTCCACTCTACGCTCAGCAGCCGTCTCCCAGGTGACTCAGGCAGAGAATGACATCACCGCTGTCAGCACACACACCTGTTTCCTTGGTAAGCTCCGCCCTCCACACGCCCACCACTGCTCCACTTCCTGGAGCTCTTAAAGAGGAAGAGTCAGAAGCTGCAGTAGGTGGGTGAGCAATGGAGAGTAACTGACCCATGAGTAGTATTTATGATTTGGTATTGTTGTCAAGGATGCGTTGTGGGACTTGATGTATTCTGATATTTGTGTGTAAACAAATCCTAAGCAAAGCAGCAAACGATCAGAAACTGTCTCAGCTGTGCCTGATCGGTCCGTGGGGATCTGGATCCAACGATTGAGAAGCTTTGCGTGTTTCTGCGGAGCTAAAATAAATGTGGCCATCAGTTTCAACATGGCTCACCATTTTCCACAGCACAAAACATTTAGTCTCTCAATCAAACACCTGCACATCGGGCGTATTTCTGTGTGTGTCCCACAGTAACAGGGCACTGCTGTGTTCCAGGGTCACGTATCATCATCTAATGACCACAGAGACACGACTTGAACCAGAGCCGCAGAGAAATAAAACAACACATTACGAGGAAAACCATTTAAAGTAAACAAGCTCAGTGAGGAAACCAGAAACTAGTCTGTGGTGATTCAGGGAACGCCTCCAAAAATAAAATGAAAAACCAAAGCTCACTCCTTCAAGGGTTGCAGCAGTAAACGCCGTCTCCCTGCAGAGTCACGTGTCTGATGAGGATGAGTTAAACGGGCCGAACCCAGCAATTAGTGGAATATACAAATGCAGAGAACATTTTCTTGTTAATTTGCTGTTGGAGGCAAAGAAGAACAAACACAACGTCGTCATCTGTCGCAGCATCAGTTACAGATTTCCTCCGTTCTCAGACCCAGACTTGGGGTTGCAGTCAGAACCAGAACCTCTAAACCGTAACACTGCAAAGTGCCTTGAGAAGACTTGTGTGGTCAATATATAAATGAATTAAATTAATAACTCTGTACGTCAGTAGGACTATTTACTACTTTACTGGTGTCGTCTTTCTAGCACCACAGATAAAACGACTGTGTCAATTAACGGTCTGACATATTTTCCCACACTGGATTCTCCCAAACAACGAGTCTCTGTATAACAACAGGGTGTTTGTGAGTGAAAGAACGCCTGGGAACTAGGCACGAGTACGAGCCCTTTATTCATTTGCTAATTTTAACAACAATGCAACAAAACACATTATGAACGGGGAGAACGCACACACTCAACGGAAAGAAGAGCTTTCGTTTGTGAAGAGCCGCTTACTGCTTCATTTACAGTAGAATGCGTGTAGTTTATACAGCGAGTGTCACTACGGTATAGTCTTGTAGGAGTGAAAACCAGTACTGATGCTTGCACTTCAGACTTGTCAGATAGTTTAGAAGTTTTCTTCTAGTGGAAACACTGATAAATAAGACGCGTTACGCACATGATGCTGTTGCAGGTTAAAGGGCGACGAACAGCACACGATCAGCTATGACTGTAACCCTTTCAACATAAAAGCCCCAGAATGAGTGAGAACGGAGCAAATCCTCACAGACTAAACCTCACTGACCTGAACTTGCTCCGCTCACACACAGATTTCAACAGGACTAGTGGACACAGGCTGAGGCCCTGAGCCTAAAGAGACTGAAGGCGAGCAAAGTGTAACAAAACAGGCTGAAGATGAGCAAAAACACAGTGACTACGAAGACAAAGGGGCGACTGCAGGCGAGGCTTCGTTATGAGACGGACATAAAATACGAACCGAGAGTCAAAACAATACGAACAATCAAAAAGGCTTCAGTCGGTCTGGGGCCCTATGGCGAAACACGGGGGGGGTTCCTAATATTCTGACCTCAAAGGTCACGTTAGCAGCTGCGTCGTTCCAGAGGTTTCACCTCTCGGGTGCGTTTGTGTTGCTCTGTGGTGATTTGACAGGTTTTGAAGTGACACGAATCGTCTACAGACGCGCTGAGGGCTTTACTGAACATCTGTTGAATAACGGGCCGCTAACTCACACAGCTCCTTTATTGATGGTTTATTTCACCATGATGAATAAACCATATGCTGAGGGAGCAGTTCAGTCTCATTTGGACTTCACTTGGCTCCGGAACAGGATAAGCTCACAGAATGTTCCGTTCGACCTACTCGAAGCTCTCCAGGACGGGTTCGTGTCCGGTCTCCTTGAGGAAGAGCAGCAGGTCGTCGGGTCGCAGGCCCATGGAGGCGGCGTTGGTCATGGGGTGGAAGAAGACCAATTCGTAGCCTCCCTCCACCAGGTCCTGGTCCAGGACCATCTTCACGCTGTGGTCTGTATCAAAGAGCAGAGCGAGAGCCGTGGCACAGCCCTGCCCTACCTGAGACGACACAGTCAACATGTTCAGGTTCGATCCCCCTCCCAAAGGACCTTTAACATTGCTTTTAAAACTAGGCTGAAACCTTCCTTTGTGACAAAGCTGATGGTTCCAGATGGTTCTGGTTCCTCTGATCCATCTCTTAGTTCAGCTGCTATAGACTTAGATGCTGGAACCTCCTTCATTCACTGAGCTCCTCTGGTTTTCTATCTATTCCATCCACTAACTTGCCTCCATGTCCACATGTGACTAACTTTGTCTCTGTTCTCTCCTAGTTGTGTTTCTCTCTTTCTGTCTCTCTCTCTTTGCTGGAGGTTTCTTCCTCTATAGAGTTTTCCCACTGTTGCTATTAAAATGTACAATTTATTGACTGGCTTCAATTAAAAGCTTCTCTATGTGGGAGTTGTTGGGTTTAGTTGTGTCAGGTCATCACTGCTGTTGTGAATTGGCGTTATAGAAATAAAGTTGAACCGAATCATCGACCAGCTTAGATTAACAACAAATGGAGTTATCATGTTCAGAATAAAGACGTTTTAGATTCAGCAGCACATGGTCTCCATCACACCGAGCTGAAGCCACAACGCAACCGTCACTTTTCACCTTGAGTTTTTCCAACATGGCCGCCTCGTCAGCAAAGCGCAGGTTGCCGCTACCAACGCCGAGCTTCTTGGCGAGGTCGTTAAGGTTCACCTGCCAAGAAACAGAAGGTTATAAGATGAGGTGAGACGTTTACTGTCCTGAGGCACATCCGCGTTTTAAAGAGGGATCAAAGACCAGCGTGATGGTGAAAGGCTTTAAATAACACCTGAAGGAAGACCCAACCAGGCGGAGAGCAGTTACCACAGATGTTACACATTATGGGGTTTGGGTTTGTACTTTCATATTTGCCCAAACAGAGACTTTTGACAACTGGCGAGAAGTCAAACTGAGTGAACAGCGGTGCCAGCGCCATAAACTGCTGTAACATACATGTTCGGGACACGGACATGAGCCCCAGCAAGCCGGGCGCTGACCTGGCGGTCGTGGCGAGCAGACACCAGCCACAGGCCTTTCTTCTTCTTGTCCTTCAGGAACAGGTTCTTAGTGACGGCGCCGTCCACTCCCTGCAGGTGAGGCATCATTTCCTCCACGGTGAACACCTGCAGGCACCAGAAGGGTCAGAGCAAGTAGTGGGACGAGCAGTGGACGCCCCCGCAGGTCACAGCAGCACAATCCGCTTTGGAGGAAGACGCGTTTCAGGACTCGGTCTAGAAACGCGTCCACTTTGCGTTTGTTTCGGTTATGCGCATGAACTAATTGGCGGATGATCCGATCTATCGAACATTTTACATTTTACCTGTAACCGAGCTACAACTAAATTCGGCCAAATAAGTCCAGATACCCGTTACTTTAAATGTCGAATGACAGCGGGACGTGTGGAGCCTCAACAGAAAGTCAAACACGAGACGTTCATTGAATCTATTTAGAGCCGAATCAAACCGCGACTTAACATTTTACAAAAACCGAGAGACGTTAAGTTTTCAAAAGGGATTCAACGAGGAAGCGACCGGATCAACCACCAGAGCAGCTAGTTTACCGGGGGATGCTCCACACACGTGGTCCGGACGTGCAGAGAGTCCAGAAAGCTCTGCAGCTGTAAATGCAGGTCGCCACTCATCTTCACAGAACCACGTTTAAATCAAGCTGAAGCGGACTGGACGTCACCGGACAGAAGAAGAAGAACCTTCTTCTGCGCTGCAGCGCCACCTTCTGGGCTCCGGCCTCAGGCTGCGTCTGCAGGATCATTCATCAAACTGTCCAGACGCAACGGAACCGGTACCGATGCATGCAGCAGCCATCTACCCACACATGACTCCACATTTATGTCCCGAGATCTTTACACTGTGTGATTTGATTCTATTCTGAAGAGAATAAACGCACAAAGACACTCCGCCCTCTGCATTTCAACCACGTCCATAATAAATAAATGACTGAATTAGAGTAATTAGTGCATCCACGTCAGTTTACCGTTGAGTTAGTGTATTTAAAGCTCAGACCTCTAACAACACCGCACGATGCTTTTGTGCAGTTTTATGCAAACTTTCACGGCATCACATTAAAAGATTTCTTTCTTGTTTTAATTTGCTCTTTTATTGTTCGTCTGATCTTTCGACTGTCTACGTCACCGAGACGTCACCAAAACGACGCGGAAGTTCCAGTCACCGTGGAGAACGTAAACTAATGTCAACCAAGCGCCTCCAGAATAAATATAAACGCAGCTAAAAGGAGAGAAACGGAGAAAGTAGCAACCGGACCGAACCGAACCGAACGGAACGGACCGGACACTTTCTGCACATTCTCTGCTTGCGTGGCCGTTGTGTGACTACTCGCTCAGTTCAGCCACTCAGCAGCTCGGTTCGCCTGTAACCAACACCGCTACTGTTCAATGGACCGAGCCGGTGACTCGGGGTCCACGTCGGTGCCGCTGAGCTCTTGCATGGGTCGACAGAAGCTGCAAACCCGGCTGCGTTTTCCTCTGTGCTGAAGGTAAGCGACGCTGCGCGAAACGGTCCCGTTTGAAAGGATTCGGTGTCGGAGTCGCTCAGATGCTAAATAAACACGGTCACAAAGCGGCGTCCTCGCTCGGTAACGGCTCAACTTTTCCAGCAGTCGGGTGTTAGCGGCCGGCGGCAGCTGATCCGCGGCAGCAGGCGACATGTCGGACGAGATGTTTGCGTCCACCCGGGAGGTGGTGTGTTCAGAAGCGCCTGTGACGGACAAAGCGGGCCGTTGTCAAAGGATCCAGGCGCTGTGGCGTCGGAGGGAACACGTCCGCAGCGACCTGACCCAGTCATAAAAAGCAGGACGTTACAGCATAGCGTCAAACGTCCGGTTTACTGTTCAATTCATCTCCATCGGGTCTCGAGCAGCAGCTGAGATTTGAACCCATGTCCCTGCTTTGCTCGGATTAGCTTCCTACAGTGTGAGAATCTGGTTTGGTCGATGAAATCACGCAGAGGGACGCGGCTCGGGACCAGCGTCACTCAGATCCGGTGACTTAACACTGATCTGCTGTGCTTTCAAACTTCCTGTTGACCCGTGTGGCTCGTCTTCTCTAACCTAGGTTCTGCAGCACCTTTCTCACATGGACAGAACCGGTCCACATGCGTGTGAGAGCAGCTTGGCTCAGCATGCAGGCAGATTTATGTTTGCTGACTTCAGCTCTAAATATTCTTGCAGTCCTGATTTTCCCAGCCCATTAAAAGGAGTTCAGTACCGTGGTAACAACCCGCTTTCTCCACTAAGGTTGTTTAACGCTCATCTGAACAAGGAGGTTTCTCTGGTCAGGGGTCTAAAAACAGAACAGCCTCAGATTTCTTCTGGACAAGCCAGACTCTGACATGTTTGCATTTATTCAGGGTTCTGGAGATGGTTCAAGAGCTGGGCCAAATTTAGATGATAAAGAATAAACGTTTACGGTTTTGACCCCCTGCTTCCACACCTGAGCCCCCACAGTGGAACCCATCCCAGAGTGTTTTAGAAACGTGGCACACGTGTGGGATCTGCTAAAGTTCAGCTCTGGTTCGTAACCGGAAGTGTCTACACATCTTTGTTTGCTCTGGGAAGTTTCTCTTAAGTGAAAAAAAAACCCAATTGTTTTTAAAAATCAACTTGGACCCAAAGTGGAACCAAGCCCAGGAACCAAAGCGGAGCGACACCCGTCAGCAGAGCAGTGATTTAACTCTCTTTGTTCATCTTTGTTTTTTCTTCTCTGTTGTTGCGTTTAATTTTGACTGAAAAATGTCAGATAACACAACATTTTACTTAATATTAAAAGTAACAGTTGTCCTTCAGAGCAGCTCCAGTGTCCTGGTGCTGGACGGGTCAGGACCCCCACCACACACACTCACTGAGCTGCCATCTGTCAGAGCTGCTCAGGTCTGCAGCCAGTGGAGGCTGGTGTTGGCTGACAGGCTGCCTGGAAGACGACAGCGTGGAAATCAGCTGATAGTGATAGGAGGAGGAAGAGGAGGGCTGAGGAGGAGGAAGAGGCGGGCTGGCGATGAAGAGGAGGAGGAAGAGGCGGAGCCGAGTCAAGTCTGTAAATCCATGATTAGCCGGCTCTGCTGCAGACAACAAGTGTTCGTCAGAGAGAGACAGAGGAGGACGAGAGAGGATAACAGGAGCTTACACTTTAACAGAGAGCGAGCGAGGGCATGAGAGAGCGGGAAAGAAGGTTGCCACGGCAACTCAGGAGACGTTGCTGCAGCGGCCAGGACACACAGGTAAGATTACAGCTGATCGCGTGAGCTCGTCTGCATATGTGAGGTTTTGTAAGTGCGTGTTGGTGGATTGAGCAGTGCATGCTGGGAGTGGAGGAGGAAGCGCTGGGAATCCTATTAGCACTGTCCAGGAAAGGATGTGCTTATCGGTCGGTGTGCGTCTACCTGCAGAGGAGTTTCTAAAGCTTTCAGTTTCAGATCTTCTGCCACAGGAACCATGTGTCGTCCTGCAGATGATGCGGGTCTGTCTCTGTGTCAGAAAACCACAGGATGTAGATGTTGTCATAGCTGGGACCTGTGTTTGCTGTGCTTCATCGGCTATTTGCCGATTTTACTTCTAGCTCTGTTCCTCAGGAGCTTGTCCCACAATCATGCGACTGTCTGGAAGTGAGGTCCTGGCGTCGGGACATCTTTCTTTCAGTACCTGTCCAGACAGCTTCATCAGTCTGAGAGAGGTGGAAGAAAGACGTCCTGATGGAGGACAACCCCAGACACCCTCACCTGCATGGCGTAGGGTGGACCAGAGGAGGTTTACCACTTCACTTTGTCCAATCTGGTCCATCTGTCTAAACCTGCAGGTCAGTGATGTGTAGTCACATCTCGTCACTTCATCCGTGCATCCTGGTCGCGTCCCTGTAGTTGTGTAAAGTCACTAAGTGCAGCTTTAGACACAAGCATAGCTCATTACAGTAGGTTTAATTTCTTTCAGTTCTGTTCCAGTCCCTCTGTCACACACTGAGGCATAAACAAGCATTCAGCATAACTGCAGCTCGATGAAGTGCTCACGTATATTTGGTCTCCAGAATTCAAATTAAACGAAACCCAGGCCCCAAACCAAAACAGCTACTGGAGCAGGCATCACTTCTGTTCAGATGTAAAGGGTGTGTCAGGAATGTCAGGTTCCCTCAGCTCTTCACAGCCCTGAGCTCACCCTGCTCACCTGCAACAGCCTTCAGAACTAACCGCACACTGATCGTATGTGCCACAGATCAGACCAACACAGCTGACGCAAGGACAAACGCATTCTGTACGGACGTAGACGTATTTCTGTCATCGTCGCTTCTACGTCTCAAGAGAGTCTGTGCTGTCCTTGATTGTACCCTTGATCGGGGCGTTATCACCCAGTCACTGAGCCGTGGGGGTTCCCTGTCTAGACGAAGGGCACTATAGCAGTTCAGTTCAGTCTTTGTATTGGAATTAGATCACAGCCTGATGTTGTCTGAACCAGAGAACAATTACCTTTTGGACCTTGGTGCCTTTACCAGTAGTTCAGTATCTTTAGCTCAACACAAACAGATTCACCTGTAAACCAAACCTCAGATTCCAACTCATTATTTTTGTCCCACCTGGTGTGAATAGATGTGTTGTATACAACATGCTCGTGCTTTTTCAGATCCTCTTTGCTTTTAGGCTGCACAAACCTTTGGCTACTCGTATAGATGGTGTATTTTATTTTTAATGAGTTGGGTCCGGTGGTTAGCACTGTCGCCTTCCTCCGGCTTCCTCCGGCTTCCTCCCACAGTCCAAAGACATGCAGTGAGGCTAATTGGAAACTCTTAAGTTCCCGTAGGTGTGAGTGTGCATCTATATGTGTGGCCCTGCGACAGACTGGCGACCTGTCCAGGGCGAACCCTGCCTCTCGCCCATAGACAGCTGAGATGGAAGATGAACGAATGAATGAATGAGTTGGTTTTAAGGTGGTTTATTTGAAAGTTGGATTGTGGATTTCATGCTCTAGGTTGAAAGTAGCGAATGACCTGATAGTTTCACACAAAACCGAGCTTACCAATACAAATTTTGTGAATTTATCTAGTTTTAATACGGACTGTCGGTGGAACCTGTTCTACTGGAGTGGAAAACACCAACGTGATTTGTTAATATATGTTTTAAGTGTTGAAATATCTACATTTTACTGTGCATAGCAGTTGAGGCTATAAGAAGTACTGATGACGATGTTAACTGGCCATTAGGAATAAAGCAAAGCACTAACGCAGACAGTGTTTGAAGGTGTGAGAAACAGTGACCTGTCGTGGGATGTGTTAGAGTCCGTCCGCTTTGATAAAAGTAATGCAGTGATAAATAAATGCAGTTTGGCTTCTTTTTTAACTGATTTTAGTGGAATAAGAAGCATGTTAAAAGCTAATGCTGACTCTTCTAACGTTAACGTCAGTTGGATGTTTCCTGTGCATTGTAGTAAAGACTAACAACCATTAATGTAAAGGTTTTAACTGTGTCTCTGCTTCCTGCTGCAGGTTGAAGAAATGATCAGCAGATGGACAATGGGCCTGATGCTCCTGTCCTGCATTTGACTCTTCTCAAATACTTCTGGACTGTGCTTGCAAGCGATCCTTTATATAGAAAGGAACAATATTAAAGGAAAATCTGGACGTAAAAGTGGCTGAGGCAACATGTCTGAGGCGGGTAAAGTCCTCCACCTGTATGTTGAGGTAAGGTCTGTTCCTGAGAAGGATGGGAAGGTGCCAGGAAGAGCGGATGATGGGATCAATCACCTTATGCTTCAATGTCCAGATGTCCTCCCCAACTCACAGAGGAGCTCCACCTGTTCCAGCCCCAGCCGCAATCCAGGTTTTTCTCCAGATGCCCAGTATCACACTGCGGGTGAAAAGCACACCTTACCTTCCTCAAAGTCCTCCTCTAGACACTCAGTGAGCTTCCAACTGCAAAACCCGGATGGAACTGGGTCTTCCACCCAGACAAACCATCAGGATGTATTATATGACAGTTTTAACCAGTTTCTTCACGTACTCACTCCTGGAATGGCTGGTCCAGGCCACCATAACCCACCAGGAGCAGTATGGCTTAATGTCCCCTCCACACTTACCAGCAACTGCAGCCCTGTTAATGTTTCAAGGATGGATGAGGAGAACTCATCTGTGGTGACATTTGGCTACATAGAGACAGCTAACGTTCACAGCGTGGAAGGCCGCCGTTCCTCTGTGTGCCATACCGAGTCAGACAGAGTGGAAGATCAACTACTGCCTGCCCACCTCCAGAAA
The DNA here is from genome assembly GCA_030770545.1 of Macropodus opercularis. Taxonomy (NCBI): domain Eukaryota; kingdom Metazoa; phylum Chordata; class Actinopteri; order Anabantiformes; family Osphronemidae; genus Macropodus; species Macropodus opercularis. Next base: position 481,369 of record CM061103.1, on the reverse strand, counting down.
CGACTGAGTGATCCAATGTGGTACAGTGGTCACCCAGGGCAAGGTGACCCTTACCCTAACCAGCCATACTCGACACAGACGAAGAGCCCACGGGGTTCCCCTCACTTGCCGAGGACTACCTTGGATGCAGTAGCCAGACAGGCCACCTACAAGGCATTAGAGGAGTTTGGATCTCCAGAACTGAGGCGACGATTCGCGTCACGTGATCCAGAGAATTATAGTCCATCCCTGCCGCGAAACGTTTCACCCCCTCGCTGTCAGTCTGTAGGGGGGTCTCCTGTCCTGCCACGCAGCACCCTCACCCTGCCTTCCAAGGCCCAACTTCCTGAGTGGGACAGGGGTGTCTGTTGCAGTTCCGTGAATGGACTGCCCAGAAGTCCTGCTTCCCAACAGCTGTGTGCCCACGCTGGGCACTCCTTCCACTCAGGGTCTACAGCCTCACCACTTCACTCTCATGGTTTCTCCCATAGCCAACAGAGACCATGGGTCAGAGATGACAGTCACGGGTTGCCCAGCAAATTTTACCCTCCTCTGCCTGCAGGGAAACCTACAGACATCCAACATGTGATCCAGTCAAGCCAATTCACTTCCAACAACCAGCCCAAGATTGACTACCAACGTAGCAGAACCTCCCAACACAATATTAATACTAACATCACCAGTGCTGGTCATAAAGCCCATGATGGAATACAGTATCATGCTAACAGTAACTCGAACACATCTAACAATAATCTCTACAGAGCCTCATGTTGCAGTGGTAGAGCCAGTGATGCTGTCAGCCCTACCAATGGCAGGAGGAGCATCTCTCCAACCTCAAATCGTGAAATAGCTTGTAAGTTAGCTGTGGAAGCGACTAAGCTATGTAGCATTTACGCAGACCGAAGGACTCCCTCTCCAACACCTCCTCAGTCTGAGTCGCCAGACATTCCCAAGGGAGGAGGCCCTTCCCGAAGAGAATCGCAGCCTGACAATCTTCATGAGCAAATCTCTCCTGGGACTCTGCAGACCAACCATCAGAACCACAGATGGAAAACAGACCAGATACGACCGAACTGGGCGTCTCCTCTGTTGTCCCAGAAGGTTGAATCTTCACCATCATCTCCAGCTTTACCAGCTAGGTTGCACCGAGCTGGTGCTTCTCAGTCACCAGTCTTGGATCCACGTCAACAATGGAGTTCATCACCCAGTAAGGATGCATCCACGATGCATCGATACCAGCCTCCACAGTTCACAGGAGACTGTAAATCACGTGGCGCAGTGCAGAGGCAGTATAATCATCTCTATGATCGATCGACGAAAGGTAGCCCAGACGTCTCCAGGAGACTTCTGACCAGCCCAAATTCTAAAGCAATGTCTGTGAGCTGGACCACCAGGAACGTGGAGTGGAGGGAGGCTGGCCTCCTGCAGGACAGGGAGGAATTCTTTGAAGACAGACACTCACCTTCTAGACTTTACACTCCCAGCATAGAGGAATGTCTTGGACGTAACGGAAAAACCAAAGGTGTAAAGATGTCAGTACAGGGGAAGCCAAGGCCAGAGTTCGGCTTGCTCAGGGATCAGAGGGAGGAGGCCCTGCATCAAAGCGGAGGCACTGGGACATCCTCTCAGAGCTCCAGCGGGGTGACGGGCAGTGTGGGAGACGACTCCCCGCTGGACAGATACAATAGCCTGTCCCCGGAAACCTCAAGCCAGTCCAGCCACGACACAGCAGATTCTGGGAAACAGGTCGGCTGTAAGGGGGGGTGATGAGGGATTGGCCGTATGTTAAAGCATCTGAGGAAGGAGTTATACAGATTCTATGTGTTCCAAACGTTATGCAAACGTGAGTGTGTGGGGAGTCTGTGACGGCTGTCAGACAGTTTCTTTCAGCAGCTCTGAAACTCAACCCAACAAAGTCTACAAAGAAAACTGATATCAAGAACTTAAACGTTCCTGCACGTTTCTATATAGAAAAGATAATCAAGTCCTGATGATTTTTCTTCTGGTGTCAAATGGATGCAGGAAGGTGTTGATACATTTATTTCAGAGCCTAGCAACTTTTCTTTGATCTTTCTCTTTTCCCTCTCTTGCAGCTGGACGGCGGCTCGGAGTCGAGTCCATCCTCACGATCGCAGAAGATCGCCCGAGCAAAGTGGGAGTTCCTCTTTGGAGGCCAGGCGGGGGAGAGTCGCCACACTAAAGGTGCTGACGTGTTTTCACGTTGTTGGAGTTGTTCTTCTAGTTGCTAAACGTGATGGTGTTGGCATCCTCTGCTGTGGCATCTACAGGGTGTGGGTGTCTCCTGGCCCTGAGATTTAAGAACGCATTATCATTAAAGATGCCCTCATGGGTACAGAAAACTGACATAGACTGATTTGAATGTGCATAAAGTCATAAAATGGGAAGCAAGCATTTGATTAGGAGATAAACCTTGATGAAGTAAACAAGCAGCTTCAGAAGCTTCGTCTAAGCCAATTAGCTGCAGCTTAACATCAGCTTATACCGTGTGAGCATCTATTCACTGGTGCAGTTACTCACCACTACTCACTTCCTCTGCTTCTAATAATAATTACACCCAAAAGCAGATGTCATGTTAATTTCATAACCTGACAAACCTGAGGATTCAAAATCATAAAATCATGTGTGAGAGTTTAGAAACTTAGGTTAAGTTTAATTCCATGATTCTCGTTGCTGAAAAACTGAAAACAGCTGCTCTTACATATTATTTTAAGACATATTAAGTTCCATATTAATTACATATTAAATCCTACATCTCAGTACTTGTTGACATTTACCATATCACATAGATTTTTTTTTTTTTCTCTGAACCTGCTGTCGTCCTGCAGGTGCACCGTCCACGACGCCACCCACCAGCAGCTCTCCAAGCCCAACCCCTCCCTCCACCTTTCATCTGAGGGTAGCCAATCAAAGGAGGGGGCGAGATAGTGACGGGCAAAGGCTGTCACATCACAAGGTACAGCAGATCGAGGTGGAGTTAGTGACCCCTGACCCTCGATGCTCCACCCCCAAAACGGGCATCATCCGCCGGACCATCAAATTCTCGGAGACTGATTTGGACGCTGTGCCACTGCGCTGCTACAGGGAGACCGACCTGGACGAGGTGATCTGGCGTCAGCACGTCCAACCCTTCTGGAGCTACTTGAATGTTCTCGGTTGGTAACTACTTGTTGTTGGTCAGGTCATGCGGGCGGAGGCTGAAGCAAACGAGGAGGCGGACTCTGCCTTCGGCAGCAACCGCAGCGTTGTGGGAAACTCCAGCTTCAGTCCCGTTGGTGCCTCCCAGAAACCCAGGACAGGTGGAGTGAAGCAGGGAGAGGAGGAGGAAGACGAGGAGGATGATGACGAGGAAGAGGGAGTGGTGAGCTGGGCCAGTGTTCGAATGCAGGGAGACAAACAGAGACAGAAAGCCACTAAAGAGGAGGATGAGGTGTTGAGTCTGCTGCTGAAGGGGTGAGTGTTTATTTTATTAACAGTAGTTAAAGCAGCTCAGGTGTGTGAAGCAGACTCACCTGTTCACTTTCTGAACTGGTAGCTACAGGATGTCCAACCAGGGTCCAGACAGAGGTGATTCAGATGAGCACTAGGTAGCGGCTCCCTCTGATGGACAGGATTTATAAAATCCTCTGTGATTCTGGATGTGGACACGTGTCCACGTTCTCACCTGCACCATTAAACTGTGGTGTTTCTTTTCAGGCTGCCTGAGACTTCGTCCGACACCCATGGTGGACTCAAGTCTCCCATCTCTGTCGGCAGCCCTCGCCAACCATCCGACAGCAACCTGGATTCCTTCAGCCGCCATTTCGAAAACATCATGGAGTCCCACCGTGCCAAGGGCACCTCGTACAGCAGCCTGGACAGCGTCGACCTTCTGACGTCTGGGTCCACATCCGTGTTCACTTTCGACCTGCCGACCCTCACCCCACAGATCCAGGTAGGAAAGTGAAGTGAGTCCGGTCCAGTCAGTATGTCCTGAGTGGCTGCAGGAGGGTAATGTGGCATGTTTGTGTCTCCAGAGTCAGATCTGTGAGAGCGCTAAGCAGATCATGGAGCTGAGTTTTGCCCCTCTGGCTCGACCCGACCCATCAGCCCCGCCAGAGACGTCTCGTTCAGAAATCACACTCAGTGCCTTGGAAGCCGGGCTTCGAGGCGGTTCCAAAGACTCAGGCCCTCCGATCCGGACCAGGTCGGAGAAAGATGCATGGCGCCGCTCAATCCTCAAAGATGGCTTCAGAAAGGCGAGCTCAGCCCCGTCCCTCCACAGCAGCCTCAGGTGAGCCAAAGCTAACGGTTCGGATCCACAGAACAGTTTACACTACACGCATTTATTTCTGCATTAAAGCTTCTCTGTGCAGTTTTAAAATATATTTAGTTGTCAGAAGGCTCAGTGTGCAGAGGTTCTGTTAAGGCCTCCTGTGACCCAGATTCAGAACCGCCTGCCAGCATCTAAGCGTCGGCGGATGGAACAGTGGTTTCTCCTGACTCCTTTTAAACCTTTTCTTTTTGCTGCTGCTTGTTTTCATCGCCGTCCCAGATTCAGGATGAGCAGACATTTAACCCATGTTCTCTGTAGGAAGGCAGCATCCAGCCACATCACTGAGGCAGACTTTGCCCTAAGACTTACTCTAGATACGGTTGGGATATTGTCGCAGTTTAAATTAGGGTCTGGTCTCAAAGCCGTTGCAGTGACACATACCTGCCACATGGGGGCGACACCTCTGTTAGGACCAGTATCAACAGGATTTCTGTGAAGTGAGGTCGTTTTGTTCTGTCAGAGTTGGCTTTGGGCTGATGTGAAAGACATTTTATTGAGGTCACTGGGTCCTACTGCCCAGTTTTTAGATGTTAAAGGTTCTGGGGTTAAGACTGGATGAGGCTCCGGGTGTTTTTCTGTGCTGGTATGTGCCAACGTCAGCGACTCATACAGCTGTACAACGACACCTGAGATAAATTAGCGAGTGCAACGTGTAGCTGGGCTGGATTGTGTGTAGGTGGGTGAGGAGAGCGATGCTGAGCAACCTCGGCCTTTAAGCTGCTTTGTCAGATCCTGTTCAGCTGTGATGCAGCAGCGTAAAGGCCGACCGTCGTAGTGACCCGTGTCCTTGGCAGTGAGAGCTTTGTGTTTCTGTTACTACTCTCTATCGTCCAGTCTGCTGATTTTAGACCCGCTCCCTCCGTCACCTGGAGCCCGGCCAGACTGGCTGCGGTAACCACAGTCGCATCAGATTAGCTGATGGAGAGTGACATGTCAGGGTTTAAAATAGCAGTGTTACGGTTCAGCACCGGGTTCTGACGGGAAGAGAGGCCGAGGCCTGGTGGAGAAGAACCTGCTGTTCTCACTGGGCTGATCTATGGTATCATGGCAACAGTCATCTGCATGTTTTGATAATAAAGCTATAACAATGGTAATGATGCCAAGCTGTTTCTGTTGTGTACGGTTACCATGGTAACAGCAAGCGGCGTTTTTGTTGCCATGGTTAGCTGTTGGTACAGTAGCTGCTTGTCCTCTCAGTAGGTCTGCGTTGGGTGTTAACTGTTCTTTGCAAGTCGTGGTTCAGCATTGAAGCAGCTGTTGCTTTTTCTTCTTCTTTTTATTATTATTACTTATTTTGTGTATTATAATGCTTTAGTCTCATTCTCACATGTTGCCGCTGTGGTTCAGTCCGAGAGGAACGAACAGAAACACACTCTGGCTTTTCACGTGTCAACGGTTGCGTCGTTCTCTGTGGTCGATTTGATCTGGTCTGTGTTTGAGGATCCGTTTTGGTTCTGCTTCCTCTCGTGCTCTACTCCGACTCTACTTTTAACCAAACCAGAAGTGAGTCTCCTGCAGCTCTGCTTTTAGAGCGGCCACAGCTCCGTGCGATGCAGGGTTTGGTTCAGCCGCTGCTCTACTATTACAGGCTCTGTAAAGTCTGTATTTAACTATGAGTCAGCATCTTATTATTCACTCCACATCTTTATGTCAGTTGACCTCAGGAAACCTTTGTTTAAAGCAGCACACTTGTTCTGTCCTCGTCACTGAAGCTTCAGCTGTTCACACATCTTCAGTCCCACGTCTGCTATTGGCCTATTAAACATCTGTGCAGATGTGTGAGTGTGATCCATTGTTAAACCAGGTCTGAGTCTGTCCTGCTGCTACAGAAACAAAGTCACAAAATGTGGCGCCGTCCTGCAGTATCTGAAACCTTGATTTAGGACTTTTGTGTTGCTTCCTTAAAAGTGCAAAATGTACAGAAATACATCGAAATTCAAATTTGAAGTTGACACCAGATATTAAAATAGGCCATTTTCAGCAACTGTAACTAAATTGAAACGACTAATGACAAGGTTTTAGTGGATTTGCCTCCTCATCTGTAGCCATTAGTGTTTCTGAAGCTGCAGAAGAGAAGGTCTCTGTCTGTGGTTACTTTAGGACGTAAACCTTCATGGGCTAAAGCCGAGGTGATGACTTTTTTCTTGCTCTGACGCTCGGCTGTGGAGCCGCTGGGAGGTTGTTTCCCTCTTGGCCTCCGTCTGCTCCTTCGCCTGGGTGCAAACTTCATTCGTCTACGGATCGCGCCCCTTCGGGCCAACCAGGCCTGAACCCGATGGAGCTGAACTACACTTGCATGCACACTTGTCTTTTGAGGGAAATTCCAGATGGGTTCATTCAGCCAGGATTTCGAGACGAGACCTCCCACTCATGCCTGAAACCTGGAGACATTCCCCAAAAGCAGCTCTGACATCTTCCTTCTCAGTCTCCTCCTCTTCGTCCTCCTCGGCTCATTCATGTGGATCTTTGTGTAACTTAAGAACTGAGGTTTATTGAGCTGCTGGACAAGAGACGTCCGGGAAGGTCTATGCAGGGAAAGGAAGGTAGGAGAAGACAAAGAGAGGAAGAGGGGAAGGAGAGGACAGAGGGAGGAGGAGGGGCGTCCCGGGTCAAACAGGGGAGGAAACCTATGCCTCCTCCCCCTCAGTGAAGGAAAATAACCCAGCTGATCGACGACGGGCAAGGGAGGGAGGAGAAGATCGGACTTGGAGGAGAAAGAGGGAAAGTTGTGCGGTGAAGTGGTTAAGAAGGCCGATCCCGAGGGTTTTCAGTCGTCGACAAAAGAAACGGCAGCAGAAGAGGAAGAGCAGGAGAAAGACGCTGACGGAGAGGAGAAACCAGATCAAGAGGAAAAAACGGCCGCTGGATCATTTCTGCCAGAGGAAAGTCTGAGACACAGGACACAGAGCAGATGTTAATGGAGCAGTAGTCATCAGATGAATGTTTTCATGATGTCATCCTGGTTCCCATGGTAACGCCCGCTTTCCGATCAGACCTATCAATGTGGCTGATGTTTGGCTGGCGGCTGCTCTTAGCCGCTAACGTCACGGGGTTGGTGTGATAAGGGACGGGGCCTCGTCTTCATGACGAACTATCTGCTGTGCTGGGGGGGCGGGGCTCTGGAGGACAGGTACCTGTATGCTCCGCCCTACCCAGCTGTGTACAGGTAAGCTTGGTTTTAGGTTCTTCAGCTGAGCCGCTCAGAAAAACAGTCTCTCACATTTCTGAAAGATGCTGAGATTGAGGCTATTTCGTCTCTTTGAGGCCGTTTCGTCTCTTTTGTCTCTTTGAGGCCGTTTCGTCTCTTTTGTCTCTTTGAGGCCGTTTCGTCTCTTTGAGGCCGTTTCGTCTCTTTCGTCTCTTTGAGGCCGTTTCGTCTCTTTTGTCTCTTTGAGGCCGTTTCGTCTCTTTGAGGCCGTTTCGTCTCTTTCGTCTCTTTGAGGCCGTTTCGTCTCTTTCGTCTCTTTGAGGCCGTTTCGTCTCTTTCGTCTCTTTGAGGCCGTTTCGTCTCTTTTGTCTCTTTGAGGCCGTTTTGTCTCTTTGAGGCCGTTTCGTCTCTTTCGTCTCTTTGAGGCCGTTTCGTCTCTTTCGTCTCTTTGAGGCCGTTTCGTCTCTTTTGTCTCTTTGAGGCCGTTTTGTCTCTTTGAGGCCGTTTCGTCTCTTTCGTCTCTTTGAGGCCGTTTCGTCTCTTTCGTCTCTTTGAGGCCGTTTCGTCTCTTTCGTCTCTTTGAGGCCGTTTTGTCTCTTTGAGGCCGTTTCGTCTCTTTTGTCTCTTTGAGGCCGTTTTGTCTCTTTGAGGCCGTTTCGTCTCTTTCGTCTCTTTGAGGCCGTTTCGTCTCTTTCGTCTCTTTGAGGCCGTTTCGTCTCTTTTGTCTCTTTGAGGCCGTTTCGTCTCTTTTGTCTCTTTGAGGCCGTTTCGTCTCTTTGAGGCCGTTTCGTCTCTTTCGTCTCTTTGAGGCCGTTTCGTCTCTTTTGTCTCTTTGAGGCCGTTTCGTCTCTTTGAGGCCGTTTCGTCTCTTTCGTCTCTTTGAGGCCGTTTCGTCTCTTTCGTCTCTTTGAGGCCGTTTCGTCTCTTTCGTCTCTTTGAGGCCGTTTCGTCTCTTTTGTCTCTTTGAGGCCGTTTTGTCTCTTTGAGGCCGTTTCGTCTCTTTCGTCTCTTTGAGGCCGTTTCGTCTCTTTCGTCTCTTTGAGGCCGTTTCGTCTCTTTTGTCTCTTTGAGGCCGTTTTGTCTCTTTGAGGCCGTTTCGTCTCTTTCGTCTCTTTGAGGCCGTTTCGTCTCTTTCGTCTCTTTGAGGCCGTTTCGTCTCTTTCGTCTCTTTGAGGCCGTTTTGTCTCTTTGAGGCCGTTTCGTCTCTTTTGTCTCTTTGAGGCCGTTTTGTCTCTTTGAGGCCGTTTCGTCTCTTTCGTCTCTTTGAGGCCGTTTCGTCTCTTTCGTCTCTTTGAGGCCGTTTCGTCTCTTTTGTCTCTTTGAGGCCGTTTTGTCTCTTTGAGGCCGTTTCGTCTCTTTCGTCTCTTTGAGGCCGTTTCGTCTCTTTCGTCTCTTTGAGGCCGTTTCGTCTCTTTCGTCTCTTTGAGGCCGTTTTGTCTCTTTGAGGCCGTTTCGTCTCTTTTGTCTCTTTGAGGCCGTTTTGTCTCTTTGAGGCCGTTTCGTCTCTTTCGTCTCTTTGAGGCCGTTTCGTCTCTTTCGTCTCTTTGAGGCCGTTTTGTCTCTTTGAGGCCGTTTTGTCTCTTTGAGGCCGTTTCGTCTCTTTGAGGCCGTTTCGTCTCTTTCGTCTCTTTGAGGCCGTTTCGTCTCTTTGAGGCCGTTTCGTCTCTTTCGTCTCTTTGAGGCCGTTTTGTCTCTTTGAGGCCGTTTTGTCTCTTTGAGGCCGTTTCGTCTCTTTGAGGCCGTTTCGTCTCTTTGAGGCCGTTTCGTCTCTTTCGTCTCTTTGAGGCCGTTTCGTCTCTTTCGTCTCTTTGAGGCCGTTTTGTCTCTTTGAGGCCGTTTCGTCTCTTTTGTCTCTTTGAGGCCGTTTCGTCTCTTTGAGGCCGTTTCGTCTCTTTCGTCTCTTTGAGGCCGTTTCGTCTCTTTGAGGCCGTTTCGTCTCTTTGAGGCCGTTTCGTCTCTTTCGTCTCTTTGAGGCCGTTTTGTCTCTTTGAGGCCGTTTCGTCTCTTTCGTCTCTTTGAGGCTGTTTCGTCTCTTGTGTCTCTTTGAGGCCGTTTCGTCTCTTTGAGGCTGAGTCGTGATGTTACCGCTTTGTGTGCTTGTGTCAGGGTTGTGGAGACAGGTCATAAACAACTGTGAGGTGCAGGTCGAGCAGGTAAATCTGTGGAGGAAACGTTTTACTCCATGTCTTTCCATTTTTTCAGGTTGAATGGTTGTTGTTGGTTTGTATTTGGAAAACCTTGAATGTGTTTGTTATGGTACATAGGATTTACCTGTTCTTGAAACGCAACACGTGGCTGGATTTCCTGCAAAGGTCTAAATGTTGTTTCAGAGGCTGTGAAACCTCCAAATGATGGAACCAAAGCAGAACAGCTGTTTCATTTGACTCAACACCTTCTGAAACACCTGAAGTCAACGGTAGAAACCAGTGAGGGCTGTTTACTGTCCTGGCTCCAGGGTTTGTCTTTACATCGTATGTCACCCTTGTAGGAATCAGCGTCAGATTCCCTCAGTCTGCTTCTAAATGCACCAGCAGTATTTTCAGTCTGATACGTTTCAGTTTCCCTGTTAAACTGCCTGAACCGTGAGCTCTGACTCGTCAGTAGCTCTGCTCCGAGGCGTCGCTTCGAATCGCTTCAGCTGTGTTTTCAGTCCCTGCAGGCAGAGGATCTGCTCTGGAGTTTGCTGTTTTGACTTTTCCTGAGCATCCATTATAGATCAAACGGAAGCCTGAGTGCAACATGTTGGCTGTCAGACTCATTTGAGGCCCAGCTGGTTTAACTGGCCAAAGGGGGCAGGATTCTGGATTCCAGCTTGTTAAATGTTCTGTCTCTCGGTCTGTGCTGCGTGGGTTGGTTGTGGTTTCAGTTTGGATGAATGAGAGCTGCTGACACACCCTGGAAACAACCAGTTTCTCCTCTTCCGCTTCAGTCTCCCTGACCGTCACTGTTTCTGAAGGGAAGTCTGTGCTGGTATATGTATGTGTGGATTGGAGCAGACTGGCTGAAACTCACTATCGACCTTCCACCAGACAGACACTAGTGTTAAATCAGCGGAAGCTGCAGCCAAATACGGGCGGAGGGAAAAAAATAGCAAGAACTTCCTGGCGTCCTGTGGAGTGAGGTTCGCTGGCTGCTGGTGAAGAGGTTATTTCTGTCCTGGGTGGATGGGTTGTGTTTGTGGAGGAAGGACCGGTCGACAGAAACATCCGCACACATTCTCTGAGCGCCGCCTCGTCTGCGCAGCAGGAAGCTAGTGTCGGGTCTGTGCGTGTTCACAAGAGGCCTGATGAACCAGATGCCACGGTGCCTGTCAGTCCAGTCAAAGCAGCTGGAGCTGAGCTTCTCAGTCGGTTCTGAAGAGAACACATGAATGAGTCTTCGTCTAAAAGATAAAGTCGGCTGCAGGAGCCAGAGCCAGTTGCTACCGTAGTTCGTTGTCTCTTCCTTAAACATGTTGAAATGCCAGGAAACACACAGTGACGCCTTCGCTCATCAAACCAAACTGAAGCCAGCAAAGATTTCAAAGATGGAGGCGCTTGGTTTACACGCTGTAAGTAAAGTCTGCATGTTTCATCTGTCCTGGTCATTGGAGTCAAACTCCAGCGTAAGGAAAGGATTTACACAGTTCTGTAAGTTACAGCGTTAATGAAGAGGAAAGACTTCCTTCATTAACATCTTTCAGAGGTTGTACCAGTGACGGGAAGCTGGAGTTCATAGGGAAGTAGACGCGGTCGACCCACTTCCACCTTCTGGCAGTCATTCAGCTCCGGACTTCATCTCCTCGTGCTCTAGTTTTTGTTTTCTGTTTATTCGGGCAACGCTGATGGCGAGTGGCCACGTTTCCTCGGCGGCTGCGGCACAGAGGTGCGTTCCAGTCACAGTAACTCTCCGCTGCTCGGGTCAAGTGAG